>JAYKAV010001411.1:1344964-1418745 GCA_035582835.1 Phoebastria nigripes
TCGTTCTTCTTCCCCCAGCTACGGCTTCGTGGAGTTCGAGGACTCCCGAGACGCCGACGATGCCGTTTACGAGCTGAACGGGAAGGATCTGTGCGGGGAGCGCGTGATCGTGGAGCACGCCCGCGGCCCCCGCCGCGACAGGGACGGGTACAGCTACAGTAGTCGCAGTGAGTAGGGGCCCATCTTTCTGCGTGGTTACAGGGCTGCTTCGGGCGAGGGGCAGGCGGCGAGGGGAGGCGGCTCGGCTGTGCGGCAGGGCAGAGCCGGGGTGACTGAGCGGAGGATGGGACCGGGTCCCGTGGGGCTGAGGGGGCGGGGTGCCGCTATCTCTGCGAGCATGGTAGCGCGGGGTACCTGGTGCATCGCTGGGAGCAAGCTGTCTGCTGGCTTAGTGCTGCAGACGTTTTTCCTGGCGCCAGCGCTGCGCTCAGATATCCCCTAAGAAAGTTACGAGGGCAAATATGTGAAGCAATTCCGGCTGCAAAATTGTGGCCTTCTAGAAAGGGTTTCTAGTTAATTAGAAGTGATATGCACTGCTAATTTAAGGGCTCCAGTGTTCTTGGGAGCATTTAGATGAAACAGTGATGTTGCATCACTAATGTTAATGAATAAATACTGTTGCATAATTGGGGTAGAAGCACTCAGCTGTGAACTTTCATGTGAATGTTTCAGTTGAATATATAGAAGGGGTGGGGGGAGGTTTTCAAGCAGGAATCTGTTGTACTAAGTGGGGGATACTGTGAATATTTCTATGTTCAGCTTCTTGAGCTGAGCTATATAGAACTTAACTGGCCTAGTACTGTAATTAAAAGTACTAAGGTTCATCTTTCAGTAATCTCTAGAAGCTTGGTGTTTGGGGGGGTGGGTATCTGTCTTTTTGAAAAGAATCAAATGTATGTTGTTTAAAATTGTTGCATGTTCAATTCAAACTTTTTAACAAGTCCTTGATGTTTCAATTTAAAAGTGACCAGTGGGGCTGAGGCTGTGTCCACTGAGGCTAAGATGACTGCCTTTCCTGATTGGCCATGGCTTTTCCATACATTGTGTGACCCTTGCCCTATGACCCTTTGGCTGACCTTACCGGAAGCCATGACGACAGCAGCCTTTTGCCATTAGACGCAGGGTGATGGTGAGGATTCCAAGGGTTAGACAAAACTGGTTAAACTGAACTAGGTGACTGTTACCTTGTGTGTTTTGTGGCCAAACCACCACCAAAAACCTCATACTGTGATGTAAGTACTTAGTGTAACTAGTAAACGTTTTTGTAAAATGTAGAAATGCATGTAATCAGTTAAGTTTTATATTTTACAATGTTCTGTAAAATAAAACTTAGCAAGGTGAATCTAATAAGGAGCAGTCACTCTCTAACAGATCTTAGGAGCACAGACTTGTAGGATTTTAGTCTGTTTGATTTGCCATTAATATAGATTATGGCAAAATTGCAAAGTTTATTGGAGGCTTAGAGAAATAAAGTCCTACTCCAGTAAATATAACTGTTTAACTAACTTTTTCAGAACATTTAGTTTTCTTCATGCTAGGAGACGATCTAACTTTATTTCTTTGTACAATAAAGGTGGGGGTGGTGGCGGATATAGCAGTCGGAGACAATCTGGAAGAGATAAATACGGACCGCCTGTTCGTACAGAGCACAGACTGATTGTTGAAAACCTTTCCAGTCGCTGTAGTTGGCAGGATTTGAAAGTATGTATTAATGTTCTATCATAGAGCCTGTTGTGACTAGCAGGAAGCAATAACTTCCTTTAATATCAATGTTCATTTTGATGTAGGTAGAAGTAATTGAGAAGTATTTGTGCATGAATGTTTACACGCAATTAATGCTTCTTGCATGTGCTCAGACTTGTCTTAAGCTAATGCGCTTGCAGAGCATAAGCGTGTGGAATGGTTATGTAACTCTTCATCTACTCCCTAAAGGATTTCATGAGGCAAGCTGGTGAGGTAACCTATGCAGATGCTCACAAAGAACGTACAAATGAAGGAGTGATTGAGTTCCGATCTTACTCGGACATGAAGCGTGCCCTGGACAAACTGGATGGCACAGAGATAAATGGAAGGAAGATCAGGCTGGTTGAAGACAAGCCACGGTCAAGCCACAGGCGATCTTACTCTGGCAGCAGATCAAGGTAACTTCTGGGACATGTTAGTCTCTGCATCAAGACTACTTACACTAAGAATGGGTATAGGTAGCCCTACCTGCAATAGTTACCTTCAGTTGATATTTTAGGAATAGGGTGATGCCTGAGAATGTAGAAGGGATTATTTTACGTAATACAGCAACACCAGGTTTGAGAGTTTTTCACATGTGAAACATCAGATGTAGTTCATTGACAGTGTATCGAATCTAGGTGTATTAATAGTACGTCTTGATGTGGTCATACTTGTTTTTGAGAAGTTCTTTAGTAGCTTTTCTCTGTTAGATAGCATAGCAGGGCACACCAGATGAAGAATAAGGGCCAAATTCCATTTTAAATGTTTCTAGGTCACGATCTAGAAGACGGTCTAGAAGCAGAAGTCGTAGAAGCAGGAGCAGCCGCAGCAGGTCCCGTAGTGTCTCTAAAAGCCGTTCGCGGTAAGTGATACGTTGTTTTCTGTTAGTACAGGAATTGCTACTTACTAATTGATAGATACTTAACAACTGCTGTAAGTACACTTCAGTTCATGCAGAATAAACTCTGTCTCTTTTTGAAAGGTCTAAATCCAGGTCACGAAGCAAAGACCGCTCACGTTCCAGATCTAAAAGCAGAAAGTCTAGATCAAAGAGCAAATCGAAACCCAAGTCTGACAGGGGTTCACGCTCTCACAGCAGATCCAAGGAGAAGTCTGAGAAGTCTCGGTCCAGATCCAGGTCCAGGTCTCGATCTCCCAAAGAAAATGGTAAAGGAGATGCTAAGTCTAAGTCCAGGTCAAGGAGTAGGTCTCGTTCCAATTCTCCGCAGCAGCAGCCATCTGCCAAGGCTCGTTCAGAGTCACCACCCAAAAGAGCTGCATCGAGGTCCCGCTCCAGATCTCGTTCAAAATCTCGCTCACGATCAAGATCTAGTTCAAGAGATTAAGACTAGAACTCTCCTCTTACATTGCACACTATTACGGAACATTTTCCTACTTGTCAGGCCATTAGTGTTATATTAGTACTTCAGAAGTTGGTTTTTTCTCTTGCAGGAGTGAATGGCCTAAGAACTAAGTAATGAGGCATAAAGGTTTAATTTGTATCCCAAATTTGAAAATACGAGATCGGGTGGTGGTACAAAGCAGGAAAGGTCCCCCTTTTGTAGAAATTCAGCTAAAAGTTTGATTTTATAGCATTTCCGCAGGAGTAACTTAACTACTCTTAAGTGCAAAGTGGTTTTTATATTAAAAATAAACTGAATATAAACAGGCTTAAATCTGGGCTTTTTTGAAAGTATCATTTTTTCCTATTTTTTTCACGGTTTTAGAACTATGGGTATCATTAGCTTAATAGGTTACAGCTTGCTACCAAAGGCAGGATTGCCTTGCTGGGCAGGTCAGATAATTCTCTGGTTTATCTTAATTTGTGGAAGCAGGCTGCAAACTATATAAACTGGTAACAATACTAGGAAGATTTTTGACCAGCAATAAACTCAAGTTGGAGCGTTTGTGTTGTATCTTAACTTGCCAAAAGAACATTCCCCTCCATACTGTGACTGTATTAAAAGTAATAAAGGTACTCTGGAACCTGTATCGTACAGTATTGCTGAAAAATCCTATGTTTCAAACTTGAAAGAATGAAAGCTTTCTGACTTTTTTTTTTCTTGATGAATATCAGGTGTCACTCAGTTGTCAGACACTGCTGTGTCTCTTGGATGTGGTCCAAGTCACTAGTATGTTGTATGGTTTGTCAGCCTCTAAATACCTATTGGATATGAAAACTAGGTAAATAAAACTGTCTTCCCTCCCTTTTGACTCATTTATGTTAACATTTTGCTTTAGACTAGGAGAACTATAATCCTATCGTGTGTAAGTCTGAACTTTATTGGAAATGTAATCTCTGAGCTAGAGTTCTAGTCTTAACAAAGGCTTTGCTAAACCACAGTTGCCAATTCACTTAAATTGTGGAATAGGACTCATCCCAAAAATTCCCCTTTATAGCTAAATTGATTTTTGTAACATGCAATAGCAAACATTAGAACTGCCTTGTACTCTTTATACAACGTGTAGTTTGACTTGTATAAAATTAAATTGGTGACTCAAACTCTTGTGTTTATTGCAGTGTAATGGGATTCTTTTTCTGCCTCTCATGCTGGGGAAATCACAATTTATCCTACTTAACCTCTTTTGCTGGAGTAACTTCTTTGTTTTAGTAAGAGACTTGGGAGCTCTTGAAATGCACTTGGTTTCGTGCTTGAGACCAGCTAGCCAGCCAAGCACCGCGTGTCCCAATGCGTTGTCCTTTCTTCAGGCGTGACTGGATGTGAAAGCAGCACCTCTGGCTGGTCGGAATCTTACACATCTGTTCAGATGAATTGGATCAGGCACAAGGAGCACATCAAGTGCATGTTCAAATGYGACTTGATGCCAACTTTTCTCTCCTGGGTTTGCTTTATGATCTAAACAGTTCTCTTGAAAATTAATACTGGGTTTCTTACCATTTCCTGATCATATCTAGAAAGCTTGAGCTTTTGCCTGTTGCATACCAGTAGCTGTGCTAGTAGAAGAAGGGATCCCAGGATGAGTAAGTTAGTTTTGCCTGATAAACTCACGTTCCTAATGGAACCTGAACGGAAGTGATTACATGGCTTGTGTTGCCATAAGACCGGGATACTGTTGCTTTTATATTGTACACTCGTCCGTGCAGTTTCTATCCCAAGCATGGAAAAGCAGCTGTATTTGAGCTGCCAAGCCAAGCTTCCCCATGATTGTTCCTATAACTGTGGAGTCTTACAGATATTTCTGGCATGACTAAACCCACACTTCTGCAGAGTGCATTTAGTCCTAAAGTTTTATTCTCTGCACCTGGAATGAGGTGACTCCTGTGTTTAGTTAATTTGTGATAAGTAATTTTTTTTCTTTTTAAATTGGAAGTGGTTTTAGTTAAGGTGTATTTTAGCATCATGACTAGAAAAATTACATGCTGTAGTTCTGATCACTGCAGGTAATAACCTTCTCTGCATTGGGTTTCAAATGTGGGGCAGTACTGGGGTCTTTCTACAGAAGTCAGACTGCAAGAAGAGTTTAATGCAGGTTTACAGCCCTAAGCTACACTTGTGGGAATACTTGCTGACACAAAAGCATTGTGCCCCCTTGATTTTATTTATGCTGATCATGGAGTAGGTCAGACTTCTTGGAGAACTGCTCCTCTTCAATTCACCTCCAGGGGTGTTCAGTAAAATACATGTCGTGCTCCTCGAAACAAGAATTGAACTCGGAGTTCAGTAGATTAACAGGTATATATGCATATTTTCAGTTTCTCTGTGTGTCTGCGGTAATAAAAGAAGATGTTAACTACTTTTTTGCACATGCTTGTAGATATTAGTAACAGCTTGTTTCTAAAACTGATTTCCAGTGCCGGCATGAGAATGTCTTGGCCTTACACTAGCCGTTAGCACCCCGATCTTGGTTAACGATGCGTAACAGTGGCTTTCACCAACTATATTCTTAGCTTTCTGAAATGAGGTTGTTATGACAATGGTTATGTTTGAAGTCATCTTTATTCATGAATTACTTACAGGAAGGGCCTAGATTGGATTTAACCTTTAAATATCGAAGATTTCTTTTTCTGTTACTGGAGCCACATGCGATGTCTCCTTGGCAAAAGAGAAATGGCCCTTTACTGTGCAAATGAAGCAGGAATTCCTTGGCATGAGTTGCATCCTTCTGGATTTGTTTCCTCTGGAAAGCTAGTAGGATTTCAGTAGTGCCAGATACTGAGCYAGTGCAGTTAAGTGCAAGACTTGCGATAAAGAACCCACTAACAAACCCCAAACACCGTAATCCCTCTAGCTCTGACCGCACCATTTTCTGTAGGAGTGGAAGACACTCAGTCTGGTGTGTATTTGTGATCACAAGTGTGATTATTTCTGAGATCTCTTGTAGGTGTTAGAAAAGTGTGGTTTGGATAAATGACTTAAACTTCATAGAAGAGTAAAAGACCGTAGAAGACTTGCGTGCTTGCTGCATTTTGCAGCTGTAGCATGTGCTTTGCATTGGCCTGCAGTGGTAGCAATAGTTGATGGCAAAACCATCTGGCGTTGCTCGTATCTCAGTTTTTAACCTAACTGTGGAGCCATCTTTTCAGGGATGTGCTTTAGTATTGGGCATCCTGACTCTCTTTTTTCTGCATTTGGTATAACCAATACAAATTTGTTCTTAAAAAGACAAAAGAGAAACATGCCTTCTCATCAAATGCGGAGTGCAGGATTGACTTAAAATGTTAGTGTCCTATAGGAAATTGTGAAGGAGAAATCAACGCTGTCATTAAAAAAAGTGAAACAGAATCTGGGGCTGTATTTGGAGCCTGTTCCTAGCCTTTTCCTGTATTTAAAAAGGCATCCCTCCCTGTGTTTTGGTGTTCAACTTAAATGATGGAATGTCCTTAAATCAGCGATTCATGTGATATAAAATATCTGCTTTGAAGTTAGATGGTGAAAACACCTCTCCCCTTTAGTGTGTCTCACTTAAACCCTGGCAGATAGTAGGAAAGTGTTTCTATTTCATGTAGGTGGTGAGTCAGAGTGCTCTTCATGAAGCCACCTGTAGCCTTGGAAGTGAATCGAAATCTTCCTTGCACCATTTCCCTTGGACAGCAGTGACACTGGCTATCGCGCACAAATGGGGAAATCTGGTACTAAACAAAATTCAACCTTGCTCAGAGTTTCTGGCTGACCCATCATTCGTGTGCTTTGAACTTAATCTCCTTGACTGCCTGTGTCAGGAGGTCATAAAAGAGAATCCTTTTTCCCAGCTCAAAAGTGTTTTCTTCCATGCTTTGGCTTCTAGCTCGGTGCTTTGATGGAGAAGAGAACAGACCCCTAATGCACCTGGTCTGGTGAGGAAGCAAGCTGCAAAATGTGATTATTCCTGATGTGGGTAGGTGACTGACTCCAGTCCTGAAGCATGAAATGAGGTAGTGCTTGAGGGTTTGGGGACTACGGTGAGCATCTGGCTGGCAAGTAGGGTAATTGTCCCCAAAGCCAGTGAAGGGGGCGGATGAATAGAGATGCTTACTTCCTCTTTGATGCCCAGGCCCAGAAAGGCTTACCTTAGCCTTTACATCCACAGCACGTGATTTTCAGAAGCTGGTAACACTACTGTTTGAGTCCATGCAAGCGGTTCTGCTTCAGCAAGTGCCTGTGCCACCATGAAAAAGAATGCAGCATGCTTTAATAGGCAGGCATACAGGCCTGTTTCATGCCAAGCATTCAGAAATCATTGCTTAAAAAAGAGCAGGAGATGGACTAACAACAAGAGGATTTAAAATGTGCTGTCACAAAACATACCCTTTGAAATGGCCGTTTACATTACATCACTAAGAGAAAACAGGTACAGTACGTTGCTGTAAGGAAGAGCACAACTTTTGTGTTGGATGTACACCAAAATAAGTATCTCACCTAGCAATATGACTATGCTTAGAGTGAAACTGTGAGCGGCTAGAATAGGTGACACTCCTTTTTCCTACTGTAACATTTCTACCTCTAAATTTTGCGGTTTTAGAGTCCATTTACAATTGGGAGATTACTTTGTCCCAAACAAGATTGTAACTGTCTTTGCATGAGCAATGGGGAGGGGCATTTAAAACGTGATTGCTGGATTCATTATTCACACATGGAATAACTTGAACTGTTTCCAATTCCTACTTAAATCTCGTTCAGGTTGGCATTGTAACACCCACAGAGCAATTACATAAGTCAAAGAGCAAAAGCTGGGAAAGTAGGAATTTGGCTCAGGGGCCTGGAAATCCCGAAAATTTAGCTGAGCTGACGTTCCGTATGTCCTTGAGAGATGATGCAAAATGCTGTGATTGTTTGAAAGATGCATAGTTCAAATGTTGTTGATCAGAAGGTAAAGTTCCTGCAGCACAATTAGCAGATCTTTGCTGTGTTTCTTGTGCGCTTTGTAATATCTATTTAATGTGAATAGGAATGCATTACTTTAAAAGGTGATAAGCAACATGAATACAAATATTGCTTTGCGTAGTGGCAGCTATTAACAGTTCAAGAATTTTAACTATCTGTTCTTGGGATCATAATGGTATCTGTCAACATTGTGATCAGCCCTTTTCCCCCATATTTTGTTTTGTGGTTAGGTGGAAAGAATCAAATAGCAGAATGTGGGCTCCTAACTCTCAAAGCTTCTTCTCGCATTATTATTTTTGCTAAATGTGTATGTAGATGTCAGAGGGGAAGTTTCTGTTGTTTCATAATCCAATAAAAAATTGAAATAAACAAACTGCTCTGAAGTGGCTCATAAACTTCTACCCTTTTAGCTACATCTGTCAATAACATGTCTAAGTTGGTTGGGTGAACATAGGTGCACTCCTATATAAGGAATGGATCACAGCAGTTGGTCTGATCTGTACCACTGAAAAAGTAGTGGCAATAGGAAGATGTCTACAGCTAATGCATGCTTTGGGATGTACTTCACAACAGTTCATACTAATACTCAAGTTTTAGACATGATTCTGGGCGATTCTCTGGCTCAAGGGCTACATCCTCTTCCTCTTGTTCACAGAAAGTGACTTCTGCAGGGTGGTCTACTTTAATTTAGAATATCTCAAATACTCATTTTTTTAAATTAGTATTTTTACTCATTTTAAAAGCAAAAGCTTAAGTTTTGCTCTAATGTTTGGCCTTTGGGCAAGAACTGAGTACAGTGATTTCAGTCCAAAATACTGAAAATAGTGGAGGGAAAGCTCTGCGGGTGACGCCAGGGTTGGAGGTGACTGGAAGATGCAGCCTGTGCTGTCATGTGGATGGAGTTGTGGGGGGAATTACTTGTGCAAATTCATTACTGGTGTGTGCAGCTCCTGGAACAGGATTATCCTGTAAATGTGAATAAGAAAAATTAGTGCCATTAAGTCAGTAGGTGTTAAATAGATCACATCTCATCTGCTTGGTGTAATCACAATGTACAGTTGCACCCAGTCAATCTGCTAGTCGAAGAGCAATGTTTCTCCTAGAAATGGGTAAAGTGCAGAAAGCTTTCCCCGGCGCAGCGTTTGTGTTCCTTGTTCTGCTCAGTGTCCGCTGTCAGCATCCTTGCTCAGCACCAACATGAGAGGAAAATAATGCCGCAAATAGTCTCTCGTGATCACAGTGGCGCGACAGTGATGCTGTACAATTAACCTGGAGGGCAATGGCAGGGTGCAACAGCTGCCCTGGGGTGGCATCTCCTGTTGTGCTCAACTCTCTGGTAGAAGCATGCCACTAAGCATGGAGTAAGTGCTGACAGTAACTGGGGAGACAGGAGAAAACATTTTGAAAGAGCCTCTCCACTTACCTYGTCTGGGTCTATTTGCTGACAATTAAAAATTGTTGCTCTGTGAGCTGAAAGTGTAATCCACCTTTTGCCATAATTTAGGTATCACCTATGTACGCTTGACAACCCAGAGCAGAATTGTTTTGTAGTTCTCCATACACGAAAGCCCCCTAGAGAGCGTGAAACTGAGGCACAGAGTTGCAGTAACTTGCCCAGTGGGAATAAAAGCTACGGATGCCAGTTTGTACTTCAAACTTACTCCTGTTGCTTCATGTTTCATAAGGTCTCTATCAGGCTTTTGGGTCAAATGAGCATGGGACATGACTGTGGGCGAGGACAGGAGTGGCAGGCACAACCACCCGCAGATGCTGCCATCCTGTGAATAGCAGAATGCGTGGGGTTGAATCCCAGAGCATCACTTGTTAAGTACAGCCCTGCTGCAGTCTGCACTAGTTAGGTCTAGCGGGATTAATGGCATAGCGGAGTCTGATAAGCCATGTCGGAATAAATTACATAATAAAAGCATTACTAAGAGCTAAGTTTAAATAAACAAAAGTTCACAGAATCACAGAATATCTCAAGTTGGAAGGAACCCATAAGGATCATCGAGTCCAACTCCCTGCTCCTTGCAGGACTACCTAAAACTAAACCATATGACTAAGAGTGTTGTCCAGACGCTCCTTGAACTCTGACAGGCTTGGTGCTGTGACCACTTCCCTGGGGAGCCTGTTCCAGGGACTGACCACCCTCTCAGTGAAGAACCTTTTCCTAATGTCCAATCTGAACTTCCCCTGACGCAGCTGCATTCCATTTCCTCGTGTCCTATCGCTGGTCACCAGAGAGAGGAGATCAGCACCTCCCCCTCCGCTGCCCCCCTTGAGGAAGGTGTAGACTGCGATGAGGTCCCTTCTCAGCCTTCTCTTCTCCAAGCTGAACAAGCCAAGTGACCTCAGCCGCTCCTCGTAAGTCTTGCCCTCGAGACCTTTCACCATCTTGGTCGCCCTCCTCTGGACACACTCTATCAGTTTGATGTCCTTTGTATACTGAGGCGCCCAAAACTGCACCCAGTGCTCGAGGTGGGGCCGCACCAGTGCAGTGTGGAGTGGGACAATCACCTCCCTCGACCGGCTCGCTATGCTGTGCTTGATGCACCCCAGGACACGGCTGGCCCTTTTGGCTGCCACGGTTGACTCATATTCAACTTGCCATCAACGCAAACCCCCGGATCTCTTTCCGTGGGGCTGCTCTCCAGCCTCTCGTCCCCCAGTTTGTACGAATAAGTTAAGATGCTTTACAACAGAGGTCATGGAAATGGAAGTTGAGGCACAGGAGGGGGAAATGGTCTGGTTTTACATCAGCCAGAGGGCTCGCTGGGAAACCAGGGATGACTTCTCTTTTTTGCCTAAAGTAGCTGTTTCCCAGGAATTCCTCATTCTGAACTCATGATTTTTTTATGGCAAGCATAGCCAGGAACAGGGAACCGATGGGAGACAGTGAGTGCTGGGCTGCTTTTCAAGTGACTGAGTTTCACTCTGCTCCTGATTCGAATCTATGAACCTCCCACTGCATCATAAAAGGATTTATATGGGAAGACCTTTTTCTATACTGTGCCACTGAAGTTTTATTTGAAAAGGGGGAAGAAGGCAATAGCAGCAAAGGAAATACCTGTTACTTCCCGATTTTCAGGATCTAATTGCTTCATCGGAGTCTTTGACTTCATCTTTTTTAATGTATTAACATTTTGGAGTACAAAACTCAAGGTGATAAAAAACTGGCAGATGCTCACACTAGAAACAAAGAGCTTGTTCCCACACTCCCCGAAGCGAGCAAGAGCACTCCTTGCCCTGGGTTCAGCACAGCARGAGCTGCCTGCAGGGTGAGCAGGCAGTCGCCTCTCCCCGGCCAGCCCAACACGCATCGAGTGCCGTTCTCAGCAGCTTTTTGTGCATTTTGGTCCTTGTGCTTCCAGTCTTGGTTCCTTCCACTCCCACCTTGTGTGGATAAGTGGGACAGACATTGTGTAAGTGTCTAAAAGGCACACTTCTTGTGGGGCCATAAAATACGAAAGGGTGGGCAGGTAAGCTGCCCTGGTTTTTGACCAGAGCGCTTAGGAAGCACTACTCAGCACTGTGCATTCCTGTGCAGCAAGTCCTGCACTTCCTCCAGAGAACTAGTTCGAGTGATCCTTTCGCTTCCCAGTGATCTTGGGGATTTCGTGTTAACGTCCTCCGTTATTCTTTGAGCCTGTGGTGTGAGTGCCGAGGAGGAGAGGCTTCCCCCGCTTTGCTGGGGCAGCCCATGCCTGCCTACATCAGACAAGGCCTGAGGAACTGGTTTGGTCTCTGGGGCCTCTTGGCTACTAATAAGGGGAGGACATGTTACCATCAGCGCTGTAGCCAGATTGCTCTCTGAGGGGGGTTAGGTTAATATTAGTGACTTAGAGAAAAAGCAGCTTCTGGCTTTCAAGCCCCCCTGTCCCATCAAACCCAAGAGGGCAAAACAGTGGAAAATGGCGTTTCAGCCACCTCACTGCCCCCGTGTGAGGTGAGGATGGGGGACGCTGGGACCCCGGAGCTCAACATTTGCCTTATGGTGACCAGTGCCAGCCCCGGGCTCCTCAGTCTCGTAGGGACAAGCGGCTCCGTGCCCGCCAGCCTCTGCCGTGGGGCGGAAGAGCGAGGGGGCGGCAGCCCTGGGGCGCCCGGCCCGGGCTGGGGGGCTCCGCGGCCCGGGCGTTGCCATGGCGACCGCCCTCCCCGCGCGCCGCCAGGCAGCTCCCCAAAATCCTGCGGCGGGATTGAACACTGCCACTGCGGCGTGGAGGAACACACGGGTTGCCACGGCGACGGCGCTCATTAAGTGCATGCATCTCCAACCTGCCCAACTGCCGCCCCCTCCCCCCCGCGCACACACTCACGCACACTCACTCACACTCACGCACACTCACACGCGGCCCGGCCCAGCGCCCCTCCCGCCGCGGGCTCCGCCGCCCGAGCCCCCCCCGCCCGGTGCGGCCCCGCTCGCAGACCCGCCAGCCCCGGGCCGGGCCGGGCCGTGCGGGCGCCGCGGCGGCGGCCCAGCCGTAACGCGGCTCTGCGCAGCGCACGCCGGGCCGGGCCGGGCAGCCCCCGGAGCAGCGCCCTGGCCGGGCCCCGGCCGCCGGGCCCCGCCGTGGAGGTAAGGAGCGCGGCCGGGTACTGCCCAGCCCGGGGGCCGCCTCCCCGCCTTTGATTTTCCCCACAGGCGAGGCCCGGGCTGGGCGAGCGGGGCCGGGGCCTGCCGGGGCTGGGATGGCGGGGCCGGGCCCGCTCCGCGCCGCCCCCTGCAGCCGGGGCGGCCCCGGGCCCGGCGGGGGAGGGACGCTCCGCCATTGCCGCCTTTTATCAAAAGCCACCACGGGCGGGCGGGGCGGCCCCGGCCCGGCGGCCCCGCGTCCTGGCCGAGGCGGGCGGCGGGGGGACGGTGCCGGCCGGGCCGCGGCGGGGGGTGCGGGCTGCGACCTGGCGGTGGGGGCGGCCGGGAGCGGAGTGGAGCGGGCCGGGGGCTCCCTGCCCTGCCCTCCCTGCCTGCCCTGCGCCCTGAGGGGGGCCGGCGGGCTCGCTGTGGGTCGTTTTAGGACTGTCACATTTATGTGCAGCAAAGTATTTTTTCTTAAGGCAAGCCACTACGCCCAACAGTGGGGGATTTCTTACCAAAAAATTTTAAAAAAGGACGTTCAGGTGCTTATCCCCTTTGGACGCATTCAGTACTGGTGCAGCTGCAGGTCCCACTGGGCTGACTGGTCTCAGCTGGGTGTGTGTGGTGCGAGGCGCTGCCCAGGCATGACCCAACGGTGTCCAGCAGAGACAGGGAATGGGACTCTTCTTCCCTGGCTTTCCCAAGGGGTCCTCTCTGGGACACAGAGGTTGGAAGCCCCTTCCAGGGTGGGCTCTTGACCATGTTCCTTCTGGTGTTTCTCAAACACCGCATGAGCACATGCTGTCCTGGAGCCTGAAGATGACACCGCTGCAGTCCTTGAAAGGGTCCTGCAGCATGGAGGGCATTAGTCCAGCCTAACAGGACACAGAACAAACAGCCGAGGCTACAGAGAGGATGCTCCACATGGTCTAGAACAGGTTCTGGATTTATTTCTTTACTAGTTATGAAAGAAGGTAAAGGACTGGACATTTTGAAATATTTCGGGATATACGGGATCATGTATCAATCCTGCTTATAAGTGTAACTTCTACTTGTGGAACAATATCCTGTGTTACGCCTCAACTCTGTGCAGGGCTGGATGCTGCAGCAGGGCTGGCGCTATCAGTAGGCAGTGGCTTACGGCAGCAGAGTGGAAGGTGGGATGCAGGTGTCCCCCTTGGTGCCTCTCTCAGCCGTGGCTGGGGGTCTGCGCCCAGTCGGAGCTGCCCAGGCTTCAGGCTGCCTTCTGGCCTCAGCATTGGGCTTGGATGGTGTCACCTTGAGCCCTTTGGGGTGGCACATGAGATCACTCGTAACTGCTCTTTCTCCCCACCTGTGGGTCTGAGCAGATCCACAGGCCCAAGAGCTAGTACCAATGGCAGTGACACTCCTGGGGACAGCGGGTGACAACCAGCCCAAATGTCTCTGCTTTGTTAGCTGTGTCTGAACCTAAACCTGAAGGCAGCTTGCTACTTTCTTGCCCTTCTCCCTCCGATCTCTATCTTCGCAGAATCTGTTCGCTGTTTTGAAATGTGCAACATGAACAGCCTCTTATTGCACGGAAGGACATTTCATCCTGTTTTGAGATGTTGATAAATACCACGGTCCATTCCAAACCTCACCCCATGCTGCAGCAGAACCTAGGAGGACTTTGTGGCCCCCAGTTTATTCCAGAGGAGGCATTGCCTCCTGGGTTTAAAGCAACAGTCAGATTTGGAAGGGAAGAGGCATGTGTGTGTGCCTTTCTCTGCTGGGCCACCTGCCTGTGCAAAGGGTGTTACTGAGTGTGCTCCTGTGTGTATATGGAGCAAATAATTTCTGCAGTGCCGTTAGTCTCTTAAATGCCTGCCCTGGGCAATGCCAGAAGACAGGGGAAGATCCAAGGGAGCAGCTCCCAGCCTACCATGTCTCTGCAGTGCTCTGGTGTACCACTTGCAGTTTTAGCATGATCCCAGCTGGTGCTTTTTCTTAAAGGCTCAATTTTGCCACTGGAGGTAATTAGTAATGCATACCTCAGCTGTTGTTAAGGATGGGAAAGTTCTCTGTTATGGCTGAGGAAATTCCTGAAAAAAATAATTCACAGAATCACAGGCTGGTTGAGGTTGGAGGCACCTCTGGAGGTCACCTTGTCCAACCCCCTGCTCCATCAGGGCCACCCAGAGCCAGCTGCCCAGGACCGTGTCCAGGCGGCTTTTGAGTATCTCCATGGATGGAGACTCCACCACCTCCCTGGGCAACCTGTGCCAGTGCTTGGTCACCCTCACAGTGAAAAAGTGTTTCCTGATGTTCCTGTGTGTCAGTTTGTGCCCATGGCCTCTGGTCCTGTCCCTGGGCACCACTGAGAAGAGCCTGGCTCCGTCCTCTCTGCACCCTCCCTCCAGGTGTTTATACACACTGATGAGATCCCCCTGAGCCTGCTCTGCTCCAGGCTGAACAGTCCCAGCTCTCTCAGCCTCTCCTCGTAGCAGAGACGCTCCAGTCCCTTCATCACCTTCATGGCCCTTCACTGGACTCTCTCCAGTATGCCCCTGACTCTCTTGTACTGGGGAGCCCAGCACTGGACCCAGCACCCCAGGGGTGGCCTCACCAGTGCTGAGCAGAGGGGAAGGATCACCTCCCTCCACCTGCTGTGACGCTTCTCCTAATGCAGCCCAGGACACTGTTGGCCATCTTTGCTGCAAGAGCAGCTGGCTCATCTTCAACCTGGTGTCCACCAGGACCCCCAGGGCCTTTTCTGTCAAGCTTTAGCTTTCCAGCTGGGTGACCCCCAGCATATACCAGTGCAGATTTCAGGAATATTTAAAAATTAGAGAAGGCACAAAGCCAATGAACATGTTAATATTGTTTGAAATACAGTTATTTTAAGCCAATTTTGTGCTGAAAAGAAACACGTATTTTGACCAGACTGTGCTTTATAAAGTGCTGGCGGGGCTGTACAGCGTCTCTGTGCTGGGAGCTGCTTTTCTCCGTGCTCCTTTATGGCCTGTTGCACACAGTCTCTCTCTCCTCTTTCCAAACAGTGGATCATTCCCTGGCTTTGCCGTGGTTTTGTAAGAGGGTGGGTGTGAGACTGTGGCAGGTTTGGAGGCTCGTCTGTATAGCAACCGTAGAAATGCTTGCTTTCCAAGCCCCTGTGTCACTCATCCAGAGCGCTGGTGTGCCACAACGTTTCTTGTTTGATGAGCTAGAAACTTTGTGAGCAGCAGAACCAGTGAAGCCTGGTTGCCTTAAAACGTGTGTTTTGTGGCCAATTTCCTCTGCACGTGTGAATATGTGTGCACAGATCAGCTGTCCCCAGCCACTCTCTGGTGCTCAGGAAGTTCAGCCYGCGCTCCGTGCTGATGCCCTCCCCTGCGGGGTGGGGGGCAATGCAGAGACCCCATTCTCTGTGCAGATGCTTGGTTTCCCAAACTTGAAGGTTTTACTCTGATAGAGATCACTGTTACAGACATCTAATCTTGCTGTCAAAACTGGTTGAAATAGACTGGCAGGGTCTGACTGCAGACAGATGACCATATGCACGTACGTACTTATACATGGAGAATGTAATTGCAAGAACTGCTTTGCTGGAGCAAAGCAAGCCAAGAAAGAGAGCGCTTCTGGATGAAAGTTGTCTTGAAAAATTCCTCCTTCCAGTCAGCATGTTGTGGTGGTCTCTGGAGGCACCACAGGTCAGCGTGTATGTGTGGCCAGGGTTTCCTAGGATGGCTTTTCTCCTTTCTGGCTTCTCCAGAGTGGGAGCCCGAGGTCCTTGGCTGTCCCTCAGCAGAAGGCAGAAGAGAGGAGAGGGTGTGCAGAGTTTTAGGTCCCTGTGGACCTAAAGGAAAGACTGAATGGCAGGCTTGTTGGGGAGTGGGGCTGACCTACACCCTCTGTAAGATATACGGAGTTACACTCAATACCAGGAAAAATGGAGAACTTGGGGCCTCTCTGATAAGTCCAAAATAGCTTTCACCTCTACAATTGCTTGCTATTTTAAAATCTGGATGGTGGGATTTTTGAAAGCTGCTAAGTCTTGGCCTTGCAGAGAGGAAATCAGAAAGGCAAAAGCCCAGCTAGAACGCAGTCTGGCCACTGTCGTTAGAGACAACAAAAAATGTTTTTACAAATATATTAATGACAGAAAGAGAGCCAAGGAGAACCTCCATCCCTTATTGGATGCAGGGGGGAATGTTGCCACCAAGGATGAGGAAAAGGCTGAGGTACTTAATGCCTTCTTTGCCTCAGTCTTTAATAGTCAGACCACTTATCCTCAGGGTATTCAGCCCCCTGAGCTGGAGGACGGGGACGGCGAGCAGGATAAACCCCCCRTAATCCAAGAGGAAGCCGTGAACGACCTGCTACGCCACCTGGATGCTCACAAGTCCATGGGGCTGGATGGGATCCACCTGAGAGTGCTGAGGGAGCTGGCAGAGGAGCTTGCCAAGCCACTCTCCATCATTTATCAGCAGTCCTGGTTAACAGGGGAGGTCCCGGACAACTGGACGCTTGCCAATGTGACACCCATCTACAAGAAGGGCCAGAAGGAGGACCTGGGGAACTACAGGCCTGTCAGCCTGACCTCGGTGCCGGGGAAGATTATGGAGCAGTTATCTTGGGGGCGCTCGCAAGCCCTGTGCGAGACAACCAGGGGATCAGGCGCAGCCAGCATGGGTTCATGAAAGGCAGGTCCTGCTTGACCAACCTGATCTCCTTCTATGACCAGGTGACCCGCCTAGTGGATGAGGGAAAGGCTGTGGATGTGGTCTACCTGGACTTCAGTAAAGCCTTCGACACTGTCTCCCACAGCATTCTCCTAGAGAAGCTGGCGGCTCATGGCCTAGATAGGTGTACTCTTCGCTGGGTAAAAAACTGGCTGGATGGCCGGGCCCAGAGAGTTGTGAATGGAGCGAAATCCAGTTGGTGGCCGGTCACGAGCGGTGTTCCCCAGGGCTCCGTTTTGGGGCTGGTCTTGTTCAATATCTTTATGAACGATCTGGATGAGGGGATTGAGTGCTCCCTCAGTAAGTTTGCAGACGACACCAAGTTGGGCAGGAGTGTCGATCTGCTCGAGGGTAGGAAGGCTCTGCAGAGGGACCTGGACAGGCTGGATCAATGGGCTGAGGCCAACTGCATGAGGTTCAACAAGGCCAAGTGCCGGGTCCTGCACTTTGGCCACAACAACCCCATGCAACGCTACAGGCTTGGGGAAGAGTGGCTGGAAAGCTGCCCAGCGGAAAAGGACTTGGGGCTGCTGGTTGACAGCTGGCTGAATATGAGCCGACAATGTGCCCAGGTGGCCAAGAAGGCCAATAGCATCCTGGCCTGTATCAGAAATAGTGTGGCCAGCAGGAGTAGGGAGGTGATCGTGCCCCTGTACTCGGCACTGGTGAGGCCGCACCTCGAATACTGTGTTCAGTTTTGGGCCCCTCACTACAAGAAGGACATTGAGGTGCTGGAGCGTGTCCAGAGAAGGGCAACGAAGCTGGTGAAGGGTCTGGAGAACAAGTCTTACGAGGAGCGGCTGAGGGAACTGGGACTGTTTAGTCTGGAGAAGAGGAGGCTGAGGGGAGACCTTATCGCTCTCTACAACTACCTGAAAGGAGGTTGTAGCGAGGTGGGTGTCGGTTTCTTCTCCCAAGTAACAAGCGATAGGACGAGAGGAAATGGCCTCAAGTTGTGCCAGGGGAGGTTTAGATTGGACATTAGGAAAAATTGCTTTACTGAAGGAGTGGTTAAACATTGGAACAGGCTGCCCAGGGAAGTGGTGGAGTCACCATCCCTGGAAATATTTAAAAGACGTGTAGATGAGGCGCTTAGGGACATGGTTTAGTGGGCATGGTGGTGTTGGGTTGACGGACTCGATGATCTTAAAGGTCTTTTCCAACCTTAATGATTCTATGATTCTATGATTCTATAATTCTGGTCCTGTTGGGGCGGGCAGAGTTTTATCAGACGTCACTGGGGCACATGTAGGCCAAAAGCTTTTTAAGATCCCAGCTAAGTAAAAATTTACTAATTTTGTTCATCGTCTAGAGCAGTCACCAGAAAGGGAATGTGTTAGTTTGTTTTGCTAATTGTTGTGCTAATTTGCAGAAAGTATGGTTTCCACCCTGGGAGGTTTTCAAGACCAGACTGGATAAAGCCCTGAGCAACCTGGTCCAAACCCATAGCTGACCCTGCTGTGAGCAGGAGGTTGGACTAGAGACCTCCTGAGGTTCCTTCCAGCCTGAATTATCCTGTGATCCTTAATGGGTCATACCAGGGCTTCCAGGAGACCCCTTGAAGTGATCTCTGGGGTGGTGGTACCTGCCCGGGCTCTGGCTCCATGCGCTGAAGCAACCAGACTTGTCTCAGCCAGGCATCCTCTCCCTGACATCTGTCAGAGGTCCTGCTCTCAGGGAGCAGGGTTGTCCAAAGGGATGTGTGGCAGCGCCTTTTTCCTGCTGTGACAGTGATGCTAGGGCAGATCATAGCTATGGCGTGCTCCTTTACAGAGATGCTTGTTCTCTTCTCCCCTTTTCCTCATATGCTGCTCCTGACCTGAGATATTTCACAGCAGGTTGGGCTTCCAGGGGTTTTTCTGCCAGGGTTTTGAAAACTGTGAGCTGCAAACAATGTCTCCAGTCCTGATTCTCACTCCTCCAGGTTGGGGATGGAGCTCTGCAGCCCACCTGTCGTGTCATGCCCACACCTGTCCCACCAGCAAGGCTCCAGGGCATGGCGGGGCAGTGGTCCAGAGCAGTGTTTGGGGGCTTGGGACTGTTTGTGCGGGGGTTATCTCAGAAATCCGGAGTTAAAAGTTTAACAATGTGTGCTATGGTTGATGTGAGCAGTGTTGATGGTAAATTGTTGTCTAACACCATGGAAGCCCTTGACAAGAGGTGGGAGAGCCCTGGGAGTTGCTGGGTTTCAGCTGTGGCAACGATGTGCATACAAGTTCACACCAACAATGTTCTTGCTGCTCATGTGTGGCCTTGGAATAGCTTCAGGCCTGTCCCCCGCCATGGATCTTAAAAGGAGAGAAACATGGCTTGAGACATCTGTAAGCATAAGGTTTTGTGGTGTCCAGGACCTCAAAGTCTTTGTTCCCCTGTGGGATGGAGCAGGACACATGCTGGGGGAGTTGTTTGCAGAATTTGTGCTCCACGTGCTCAAAGGGCAGGAGTTGGGGCAAGGTGTTAGGGAAAGGTTTCTGCCAAAAAGAAAGAGATTGCTCTGGCCAGAGGTGCCAGGGGAAGCACGGACACCGCTGCTGAGGGGCAGATAAAAGGAACAGGAGTGACAGTTTGTTGTAGGGCAGGGCCGTGGGCTGGATGGGCTCTTCTGCCTGCCTCAAGGTCCTTGGAGGACTCCTGACCTTCTGAGCTGGGCTGCCCAGCTGTGGTGCGGTGGGGGGCCATGCCCTTTGCTGCAGCAAGGCCTTTCCCAGGAGGTCGTTGGAGGAGGGATTGTCTGGAGCTTAAGTCCTAAATCTCAGTTATTTAGTTCTCCCAGTTTAAGGAATAGTGCTGCAATTTATAATCCAAATTCATTCTGTTCACCCTGAACTCATAAGGCACAGGAGAACCAGTCTCGACAGCATCAGCAGGCAGCCCTGCAAGGATTTGGAGAGTGTTTGACACGTGATAATTACTGCTGGTTATTTCCTGTGCAATTATTCGCTATTGTGTTCACGTCATAGACTGCTGTACAGAGATGAGTTTGAGTATCACCCAGCTTGGGCACTAGATCTAGTTATTTCTCTTCCTTTCTAGGCATTTCCAGTCCCAAGTTCTGTTTAAATAAAAAAAAAGCCAACAGCTCACACAAAATAAGGAGTTGTCCTTGAAACATTTGACCCAAGTGATGAATCAAGGATAAATATCAGATTTAAGTGCCTAAGAAAGCAGATAGGTTCCTAGTGGGTATTAGGAAGCACCAAGACAGGTTGGCTGCCAAATTCATTTTGGCTTTCAGTTGGAGTCTGGTGTCCAGCTGAGTTACTCAGTTCCTTCAGTTCTCCTGACACTTAACAGTGCTTTTCTGACATTGCACCTGGAGGGCCTTAAAGGTCCGTGCCATCTGTCAGATGAACATCAGGTATTTCTGATCACAAACCTGACAGCACTGTAAGAGAGAGGAAGAAGTAGATCTTCCCCTAACGTGAGCACACCATCCCACTCTTTACCCTCTGGTTGTAACACCTTTATCTTAATGTCTCAGGTTTTAAAGTTGCAGACTTTGCCCTTTGTAGCCAAATGCTTATTTAACTGTGCTTCACTGAAATGATCATCCAGGATGCCAGCCGGCAGGTCAGGTCCTGCTGCTGCCAGACAGCAGCTGGAGACCAGCATTGATGCAGCACAGCATAGACAGGCTGAGGGTGGGCTGACATGGAGTCCCTGGGCCCATGGGTGAGGCTCCCAGGTGAGGCTGGTCAGGGCCAGTAAGGCCCAGTAGTGTCCTCAGGGCCCTGACACTTTGCCTACTCCTTGAAATTCGTGGCTAAACGGGTTGAACATCACCAGTCCTGTGAGAAACTCAGCTGCATGCAGTGGACTTCATGTTTCAGCCCCTGGCTCCGACCCTGGTTAACTCCTGTCACTTGTGAAATTCTCTCTTACAGCCAGTTAGAAGATCAAGGGTGACTGCCCAACGGGAGAACGGGAAGGGGAACTTCAGGGACTTCCGTCTTCTCCAGGGTAGGATTTGGCAACCCTTGATCACAGTCTGCATCAGAGTGCTGTAGGCCCCAGTAGGAGCCAGGAGCAGCCATAACTTGTGGTGGACCTGCTGTGCTCGTACCATCTTATGGTGGTGCCAGGTAAGAAAAAACCCTCGGTGTTTACAGGCTCTGAGCTAGGATGTCGCAACAGGGGCTTTACTAGGTCATGTTGGTACTAGCTGTGACCTTCATGCTGTTCTCTGCTGGATTCAAGGGGCCTTTAATATGTCTTACAGGGGTTTCTGCTGGGAGATGGTGGAAGGGGAGGGACCACCCTCCACGGTCTCTTTCTCACTCCTTTGTCATGTTTGTACTTATACCCAACTTGATTTCTTTCTCGGTGTCTTGCAGTGTCTCGCTCTGTGCCCAGGCAAGGTGATGGACAGCAGAGCAGAGATGGAGGTTGTGAGAAGCACTAAGGGGAATGCCGCTGGGGAGGTCAGCGTCCACGTGGTCACCACCGAGAGCACTGTGCAGAGCACCCACCTACCAACAACTGCCTTCATCATACCAGGTATGTGGAACCTCTCTAACTGGTGCCTCCCCAGCCTTCTCTCCCCACATTGATATCTCACACTCCTTGTATATCTGTGCTCCTCCCAAACCTTGGGAGGCAAAGCCGTGCTGCTGTTGCCATCTTAGAGGTTCTCTGTGGCTATCCCACATCACTTGGACGATTTGTGGCTGACCAAAACCTCTTGAGTTTTAAACCAAAGCCCTGATGTCTGGGGCCCTCTGCCAGTGCAGCACAGTGTGCTGGGTGCCTGCTCTGCAGGGCGTGTGGGCTCCTGGGTTGCCGTGTTATCAGAGAATCATAGAATATCTCAAGTTGGAAGGAACCCATAAGGATCATCGAGTCCAACTCCCTGCTCCTCGCAGGACTACCTAAAACTAAACCATATGACTAAGAGTGTTGTCCAGATGCTCCTTGAACTCTGACAGGCTTGGTGCTGTGACCACTTCCCTGGGGAGCCTGTTCCAGGGATTGACCACCCTCTCAGTGAAGAACCTTTTCCTAATGTCCAATCTGAACTTCCCCTGACGCAGCTGCATTCCATTTCCTCGTGTCCTATCGCTGGTCACCAGAGAGAGGAGATCAGCACCTCCCCCTCCGCTGCCCCCCTTGAGGAAGGTGTAGACTGCGATGAGGTCCCCCCTCAGCCTTCTCTTCTCCAAGCTGAACAAGCCAAGTGACCTCAGCCGCTCCTCGTAAGTCTTGCCCTCGAGACCTTTCACCATCTTGGTCGCCCTCCTCTGGACACACTCTATCAGTTTGATGTCCTTTGTATACTGAGGCGCCCAAAACTGCACCCAGTGCTCGAGGTGGGGCCGCACCAGTGCAGTGTGGAGTGGGACAATCACCTCCCTCGACCGGCTCGCTATGCTGTGCTTGATGCACCCCAGGACACGGCTGGCCCTTTTGGCTGCCACGGTTGACTCATATTCAACTTGCCATCAACGCAAACCCCCGGATCTCTTTCCGTGGGGCTGCTTTCCAGCCTCTCGTCCCCCAGTTTGTACGTTTAACCAGGATTACCCCATCCCAGGTGCAGAATCTGGCACTTGCTCTTGTTAAATTTCACGCTGTTGGTGGTTGCCCAGCTCTCTAGTCTATCCAGATCTCTCTGTAAGGCCTCTCTACCCTCTAGGGAGTCCACAGTTCCTCCTAATTTAGTGTCATCGGCAAACTTACTTAATGTACGTTCGACTCCTGCATCCAGATCATTTATAAAAGCATTAAAGAGCACTGGCCCTAAAATTGAGCCCTGCGGAACCCCACTGGTGACTGGCCGCCAGCCTGATGTGACCCCATTTACTCTTAAGTCTTTGAGCCCGACCTATCAGCCAGTTGTTCACGCAACGTATTATGGACTTTTCTAGCTGTGTGCTGGACGTGTTGTCCAGAAGGATACTGTGAGAGACAGCATCAAAAGCTTTGCTAAAGTCCAAAAGACCCACATCTACTGGCTTCCCTTGGTCAACTCAATGGGTGACCTTTTCATAAAAGGAAATTAAGTTAGTTAAGCAGGACTTTCCCCTTGTGAACCTGTGTTGGCTGTGACCAATGACTGCATTGTCTCTCAAGTGTTTTTCAGTAACTCCCAGAATAACCTTCTCCATCATTTTACCAGGCACTGAAGTGAGACTGACAGGCCTGTAATTACCAGGGTCGTCCTTCTTACCCTTCTTGAAAATTGGGACAACAATTTTCAGCCCAGCTGACCAGTGTCTTTCAGGAGGTGTAAGAGCAAAGCATGGATGTGTGTTAGGTGAGATCAGGGGTGTTCTTTAGAAGCAAATCTCCCAATTTTTCCTGCTCCCGGTGCCTCGGTTCCCATTGCAGAGGCCCTGGGCTGCACAGTGTGTTCCTTTGAAATGAAACTAAACTGGAAGATGCAGTCAGGAGCTCGCCAGCACAATCCTGCCACATCAGGGCATCCTGGTCATGGGAACAGGCTGAGGTTAGGCTGAAGTAGGAACCCTTGAATGTGGATAGTGTTGGTGTCACCCCCCAGCACAAGCCATTGCTGGCTGCAGATCTTGTTGGGTCACGCTGCCTGCTTGTGGGTGCTTTAGCCCACAGCACTGAGCCCTCGGCTGGGGGACTGTGTCCTCTCTGTCATTTTGTGCTGCCTTTGAGCCTTGTTTGCATCAGTTAAGTGTTCTGTGTATGCCTCTGGTTGTTTGTTTCCTTTCTTCCCTTCTCAAGCAAATGCCACTACCATCAACCTTCCCACGAGCACCTTAGAAATTCAGCGATTCCCCCGGGAACCACAGAGAAGCACAGGGGCTGAGAGGCCAGAGAGGGGAGCAGGGAGTGAGCCCATCACAGCTACTGTCATTCCCCAGATCAGCGGGATGCAGACCTGCAGCACAGTCCGTGTGCTGGAGTGGAAAGATGGGGTGGCTACTTTGCCTGGGAGTAACCTGCGGGTAAGTGTAGCCCTGGGCCATCGTGTTTGCCCCCCCCGCCACTCCCTGCAGCTGCTTGCCCTTGTAAGTGGCAGTCCCGCAGCCTGTGCCAGGCAGGGACCACCAGGATGTGACGTGGCCCCTGGCAGTACCCACACCCCAGCTGGAGGATCTCTCAGCTGTTCCGGCTCTGCGAGGCTCTTCTTGTGCCCTATCCCTATGCCCCTCGCATCTTGTGAGCTTACCAGAGGGAGCGCACACATGGTGCCTGGGGGGCTGCAGCAGGTCTGCCCCGTACAGGGAGGCAGAGGGATGCTACATGCTGTGCAGGGCATCTTTCCTTTCCAAGCTGTGCCGTGGAGTTGGCTCTCACCAAACTCCTGCGCTCACCCTGGAAACAGTGGCCTTGTGCTCATCAGACAGCGGGTGCCTTTAGGTGTACCCCTTGGTACATGAAATAGCTTGCACAAAATGCACCAATTTCTCAGCTGCTACTCAGCCTCAGGGCACCACATCCTCCAGCCATCACCCTGCCCCTCGTGCTGCCAGCTGATGCTGGTCTCACCCAAGTGCAGGCAGTGTGCTTGCCCTGGCAGGCTCAGCGGCTGGCACAGACTGCAGGGAGAGGCAGCAGGACAGGTGACTTCCGTGCTGTGCTTGCCTCTATCATCGGAAGAGCTGTGCTCTTGTTGGATGCACCAATGACTGAACCATGTCCCTCTCATTCTCAGAGGTCACATACCCACTAGCTATCAAGATACATTTCTATCCTCCTTGTTAACTATTTTTCCTTGTTTTTTGGTTCAATGACATAGTTTCGAATAAATGAGTACGGGACGCTGAAGGTGGTGAGTGCTGATAAGATGCCTCCAGTGGAAGCTATAAAGGAGGGTCACACAGAGAAAGATGGGGACTCAGAGGTGGCACCCACCAACAGGGACAATCCTACTGTGGCTCAGGGTAAGGGCACCATGGTGGCACTTCTGGGGTGGGTACCATCATCCAGCAGGCGCTGTCTGGCGTAGGCCCTGAGTGAGGCAAATGTCTCCTGCTTCCTACTCTCCTTCCTTTGCTGCACCTTGTGCCTCACTGCTCCTCTTCTCTCTGACTCAGATGTGCTGGAGCAGACCAAACTGCCAACAGCAGAAAGCATGTGCCACTGTGATACCTGTGGCCGGAGACACGTGTCGGACAGAGCCCGGGAAGGCAGGGGCTTCTGCAGTGAGCACTGTCACCAGCAGTTCAAAGAAAGGTAAAGGAAGGGGAGTCTGCTCCATGCAGAGCCATATCCATCCATCTGTCTGCCCTCCCTCCCCTGGTCCACATGCTCCAGCAAGGGATGCAAGCACATCTGTCTCTGGCAGGTGCTGGGGACCCCACTTGTTTCCCTCTTTCCTGTAGGCAGAGTGCCCTGGATGCAGTGTGGGGGGATGAAGACTTGTCCCAGGGGACAGCAGGAAGCACAGGAGCCAGATTTTCTCCTGCCCAATTTGTGGCCTGACAAATACGTATCTGCTGGAGCAGGGCTGCAGCAGGAGTTTGCTGCAGTGGGTGCTTTCAAGCTGAGCAGCAGTGGGAGGCGTGGGTCACGAGGGCATTTCCAGCCCCTCTGCTTACTAATGTGTGACTCCTGGGACTCGTTTTCCAGCATCTCTGTGTGACTCTGATGTAGCTTAGAGCCCTGCTACGAAACTAGATAGCTTTTGAGCCATCCCTGGGTTCAGGTTTGTGACACCCAAGYGTGTGAGGGTGATTCTGGTCTGTACCCTGGTTCTAACCTCTTGCCAACTTGTGTGCTAAGAGGAGCGCATACATTAGTCAGGAGGGATGGGAGCATGTGTGAGTAAGAAATGGGGTGACAGTGATTCTCCAGCAGCCACTCCCTTACCAACACCTCAACCATTGCCACGTACTGTGCTGCAGTGGTTTACTCTCCCTTCCTCCATGCAGATCCGTCATTGTGGAAAACTCTGCCAGCAGCGCCAATACCACCGAAATCCTCAAGCCAGTGAAGAAACGAAAGAGGAAGGACTACCAGAGCCCTTCGGAGGAAGAATATGAATCTGAGCAAATGGTAGGAAGAGGGCAGGGAGGGCATGTGTGTGCACGTGCCGATGTCAAGGATGGGCCATGGGCCACCCCTGTATGCACTGCGGGTGTGCACCGTTCTCATCGGTGCTTTTCAGTGCTATGTCAGCTGTATGTCGAAGGGGTAACCTATTGGCTGTTAATGCCAAAAAGACTTGAACGTGTGGAGCGTCAGGGCTTCTAGACACTTGGCTGGCTGTTTGGCATGCCAAGCGCCTCAGGTTGGGCTGTAGGTATCGAGCGCTCCCAACTGCTCTCTTGAGTCTGGGCCACCAAAGTAAGTGTTGAAGTAAGAGTGTGTCTATCTGCGTGATGTGTATCCTGGGGAAGGGAGAGTGACTTTGACAAGGCAAGGAAGCTCTGCTTGCCAGCCCTGACTGTAGCAGATCCACTCCAAGTGTGATTGCTACCACTCAGCACCAAAATCCCCCTCAGGCTCCCATCATCAGATCCTCTTGGCYGCGCATTTCTGGGCCAAGCATCAGTCAAATCATGGATGTTGTGGAGGCACAATATGGCCCTTGGCACCGGTGTGAGGGTACAACACACAGCATAAACCTCTGTGCAGACCTCCAACACGATGGGTTTCTGTTTTGTCTGCTCTCATGTCTAGGAGGAAAAGCAGGAAGAGAGGAAAAACTCTGCGGGAGACTCTGCCATCAGCAATCCGGAGGCTGATGCGTGGAACGGGAGCCAGCACGGTATGGAGGGCTGGGTGGGCGGTGGGGTGAGCACTCCCGCCACGGCTGTGGGGTCCCGCTGCGGTGCTGCGGGGCTGGACCAGCATTTTGGTGCTCCAGCAGAGTCAAACACCCAGCACAATGCGCTGGTACATGTTCCTGAAGGCTTGTAAGCTCCTCTGCTTGCTTGATCCTGCTCTCTCTGTCTCTTTCCATTTCTCTCCTTTCCTCTCTTTCTCTCCATGGGAAGGGTGCACCCTTACAGATACGGCTGTGTCTTCTTCAGGCATTGGGCCGTACTGTACAGTGCTTTCTGGTCCCTCCCTTGGGAGCTGAATTTATTACTTGCTCGTGGATACCATGTTTGCTCCGAGAGGCACTATCCTGAGCAGTAACGTGACTCTGCACCATGTCTGGCTTTGCCCCCCCCCCTTTGGACGGTCTTACGGGGAACTTCCCTCACGTGATGGGGAGCTCACAAGTTTGGGAGCTGCTCCTGTAGGTCTGGTGCCGCTGAAGCCAGGTGATTTGGGGTTGTCTCATCTCGTGGGGATCTATTCCTGGACCGTATCAGAGGAGATCTCAAACTCAGAGCTGTCAACACAGAGGGAAAGGAGACAAGCTGAGGGATGCAGTGTTTGCCTGTTTGGTTTTTTCCCTGCAGTGTGATGGGGGCGAGGGGGAAGGAAAACTTGGGAAAATACTGAAAATAAACATTTATGGGAAACCTTTTGTCTTTGAATAGTGAAAGGTCATACTCAAAAGTAAGTTTAAAATGAAACTGTTCCAGCTTTGTACTCCTCTCCATAGCCAAATGTAGGGACAGTAGCAGGGGCCAGATGTCGTTAACCCCTGATGTTACACTGAGTTAACAACTATTAGAAAGGGATCTCATACTCACTTGCCAGGTCCTTTTCTCTACAATCTGAGCCCTGAGCATGTAACCTTCCCTGCTGCATACAAGTAAGCAGTGCTGAGCCTTGTTATTTCAGCATTTTATTTTCTCTTATTTTAGAAGTACATCAGCAGACAAAATACACACCTGGATGCTTCAGTGCAGCAGAGTCAGTGTATGCTCTATCTCCAGGTGTATTTGTCATTCTCCAGAAGTGCAGAGCTTGTACTTATGGATTCCCCAAACATGCCTGCCACTTTTTCCTGTGTCCTAAAGAATAATAAAGGTGTTCGTCACTCTTAAGTATTAGCGAAGTATCTAGGTTAGTAACCTTGCTCATTGAAGCTCAGCTTTAATTTCTTCCGCAAGTTCCTATTTTTAACATCTCCACTTCCCCTAAGCCCAAGGGAGGAAGGAGTTGATCTGTTTTTCCCCCGCATTTCTGGCCTGCCCTACCCAAGGCTGTCTGCCATGGCTGACCTGTAGCTGTAGTAGTGAATTACTCAATGCTGGAATAGGCACAGCAATCCTGGAGTCCCTTCAGGCGCTATGAAGCAGGGAGAGAAAGTGGCTGGAGAGCAAGAGACTTGGGTTGTGTCTCGTGTGCCTCGGGCAAGGCCTTTGTGGCCTTCCCAAAGGGTTCAAAGGCATGAAGGATCACCTCCCTGCCTATGAAGAGATGATGCTGTCTTCTTTTCATGAATGCCATGAGGGTAAATGCATCTCTAGGGCATCAGGGTGGCCCTGGTGTGCCAAGGGGGGCTCAGGTGGTTGTCTCAGAGCAGAGGATAGCAGAGCTGGTGCCTCTGGAGTGGTGGCAGTAGGTGAGCCTGCTGCTGGTTTGACTGGCCGGGAGCCCCTTGCAGCTGGGAGTGATTCCCAGACCTCTGGATGGATCCTGCTGGCTGTCCCAAATCCATCAGTGCAGTGGCCATTTCGGATGTACTGGCTGGAGGAGGACCAGTTGCAGAGGTGTCCTGATGCTTTGCACAGGATGGCTTGTCCCTCAGGCTCCTTAGGTGCCTTACTAGAGCATTGTACAGCGACAGAGGACATTTGGGTCATGGGGACCTATGTGAGAGGGGGCCTCTTGGCTCTGTCCCTCCTCGGACAGCCGGCCAGGTTTGCTGGAGAAGGGGCTCTAGTAAGATGGTGCTGAGCTTTGCAGGGATGCAGGACTGTGCGTGAGAGCAGGATGCAGCCCCAGCGGGACCCATGCGCTCACCTGCCCTCCGCGCTGCCCCAAGGCAGGCAGGGACGGAGGCTGGAGCGGATCCTCAGCAGCGCCTCTTGTGTGTGCGTTTGTGCTGCGCTCAGGTGCCAGTGAGGAGAAGAAAGAAGGCTGGTCTTGGGCGTCCTACTTGGAGGAGCAGAAAGCTGTCGCTGCCCCTTTAGATCTCTTCCAGGATGTGAGTTGGGATTTTCCTGTCTTTTTCCCTCTTTCATCTTCTCTTTTCTTTCCCTTTTTTTTCCCACCCCTCCTCCTTCTCCTCTCTTCCTTGCTTCCCTGTTTTGCGGGACTCTGAGTGATAAGCAAGCTCCCATCTTCACCTGGAGGTGACCAGTCAGCCTCCAGTTTTGATTTGCCCCAAGTCCCACTCCCCAGCAGGGTGCTGTCTCCCATCCCAAGCACCCCACATTTGCCTAGGACACCCCTGTGGCTCTGGCAGGGTGGTGGAGCCTTTCCAGCCCTTCTTCAAAGCCAGGTGTGGGCTCTCCTGAGGCCACGTTGCTGTGCTGCACCCCTGCTCTCGGGCGTCTGATTGCCAGGGTGCAAGAGGAGCCAGGCCCGTGCCCCACTCTCCCCGGGTGCGGCTGTTAGCCCAGGGGCACCCTGACCTGCCAGTAGCAAGAGACGCAAACCCACAAGGAGGTGGAAGAATGTGTTTTTCTACGGGAAAAGAATTAAAATTTGGACAACAACATAACCTGTGGCCCACAAGCTCCTGGTCCCAGCAGCTCCCATTGCCTGATGGTTGCTCCTTGGGATGGTTCTAGACCCAACTACCTGTGTTGTTTTTTACATTGTAGTTTAATTTTTGTTTCCAGTACCAAGTAGCCTCCCAGCATAAGAATGGCTTTAAAGTGGGGATGAAGCTGGAGGGGATCGATCCACAGCACCCATCTATGTACTTTATCCTGACAGTGGCTGAGGTAAGGTGCCTCCGGTTCCTATATTCCTTGGTTCCTCCTCGCACCCGTGCAGCGGGAGGCTCTGTGGGAGGGGAGGTGCTGCTGGCTGGCCCGTGGAGGAGATGGGCTTTGGGCCCTTGCCTGCATGTCGTTGCATGAGATGAGCTGGCGCTCCAGCACCTCGGTCAAGCAAAGAGGGAGTTTCCTTCCAGTTCGTAGAGGCAGGAGACAGTGCTGTGGAGCAGCTGTCATGCCCCAGCCTAGCTGGTCTCTCCATCACCCTGACACAGCAGGGCCATGGCAGGAGAGACTGTGGTGATGGCAACAGCTTCTTATCTTTGAGCTGATGCCCCTCAGACAGGTCTGAGCCCTTGAGATGGAGGGTGTGGAGGCATCCCATTGCTCTTCCTTGTGTCCATGGAGGCCCTCTGTCTGTCGGGCTCTCTGCTCAGCCATGTGGCAGCCGAACCAGCCTTGCCTTGCAGTGCTCCCCAGGCAGCCAGGGAGATCAGCCATACAACAGCGGCTGCTTTTCTTGCTGCTGGAGAGATTTCACCAAAACAGCATGGCATTTAGCCAAAATCCCTGCACCAGCATCTCCCCCAGGTGCAGAAAAGGGAATCCTTGCACTTGCTGGACCCAGCAAGGTGCCCCACCATGGCATCTCATGCACCAGCCTGAATCTCCCTTCTTAGGGCTGGCTTGTGGTGGCCTTGCACTTGCCTTGTTCCGTGCTGGACACCTTTTGGGACTGTCATGTGCCTCCCAATTTGGGCACTGGCCTATGATTGACTCTTGGCTTCCCTAAGTGATACGCTGAGATTGTGTGCGGGAGGGGAGGTGCTCAGCCAGGGACAGCAGGAGGTTTCCATGGTCCTCTCCTTTTCCTGCCCTCCCTGCTGGTAGGTGTGTGGTTACCGGATGCGCCTCCACTTTGATGGCTACTCTGAGTGCCATGATTTCTGGCTGAATGCTGACTCCCCTGACATCCATCCCGCTGGCTGGTTTGAGGAGACAGGGCACAAACTCCAGCCCCCAAAAGGTAAGGAGTTAGCGAGTCTCAGTTGGTGGGTCCAGTTGAAGGAGGGGGATGAGTAGTGGGCCCCCAAACGTAGAGCTGGAGATGGGGACAGGGTGGTTCCATGAGGCCCAAGGGGGGATGCTGCTGTGCTGGGGAGGTTCCACAGGACAACCTTTCAGGCACCCATCACGCTAAAGATCTCTGCTTGCTCCCATTTTGGGACAAAGCCCTGTCACGCTGGATGTCCCAGTGCCAATCTGGAGCCAGCAGCTGTGCCCCAGGGCAGGTGGGACTGATGGTCTCGGGGGAGGAGCTGAGCTCTGGATTTCCACTCCACTGCTAATGTTTCCTAGCACCCCTTCAAAATCAGCCACTGGGCGTAAGCCACGGGCTTTGGGTTTCCCAGGGATGCTGTAGACCCTGTCCACCCACAGCAGGACACACCTGGCAGGGTGAGGGCTGGTTGGGGATGGCCGGGCTCGGCCTCATGACCTCCTGGCTGCTCTCTGTGAACTCGCTGCTCTCATTTCTCTTCCTGAGGGGTTGTAGGTTATAAGGAAGAAGAATTCAGCTGGACAAACTACCTGAAGATAACAAAGGCTCAGGCAGCTCCTAAGCACCTCTTCATGGTCCGAAACACTGTGAGTAGCAGCTTCTCCTTCCTGCCAGAGCCTGCAGGTTCAGGTGTGACTTCTTCTCCTCCAGCTGAGCAGAATGCCTCTGCCAGTGCTGGGCTTTTCTCTGTCCACCCCACACTTCTCAAGCCCACAGCGCAGAGGGCCCGGAGAGTGTACTGCTGGCATTGCTTTGCTGCTGAGGCTCTGTAGCTTGGACACTAGTTTGGTGTGCCCAAAATTGGCATTGGTCTGATTCGCTGTTTCATCCAGGTCGGTCTCATGGACAGTTAAATCTGTTGCAAAAGTACTGGTGAGGAGAAGTAACCGCTACTCACAACAATTATTTTGCCAAAAACCCTCAGTTAATGTTTCATAAGTATAATTCTTTTGTCTCTTTTTTTGTGTCTTCATTGTTTCTGTCTCTGCCTTTATTTTTCATATGGCAGCTTGGGTAAGGAAAGTGGGAATATAGTGGAGTGCAAAATGCTGATGGTTTCTTTGTCACTGCAGAGGAAACAACCTACGGATAAATCAGCCTCTCCAAGTTATTTATTGTGTCTAAACCCTCCTGTTCATTGCTGCAACAATACCACTAGTGTGTGTGACACAGCATTTTGCACAGATTTTGGATCCTAGAAATAAAGGCAAGGTAGGATGAAGGGCCCCATCCCAGCTCCTCCTGCCAAGCCTAGGGCATTGGTCGCTGCTAACACTGGAGGAGCGTGACCGCAAACAAGTGTTTTGTGACAAAATCTGAATCAGTGTAAGTTGGAGGCTGTTTTTCTCTTGGAGGTTACTGCTTACAGAAGATCCTGAGGGTCTGAAGATTTCTTTTCCTCTTTCTTTGTGTGGCCAAGCTGAGTTACTTACCCTCTGCCTTTTTTCTTGCATGCACAGCGGGGCACTGCCCTTCTGGGATCCTAAGTGGTCCTGGGCCTGCCTGGAGGCCAGGGAGGGTCTGGTTTTGGGAGGGTTTGGGCAGGTGCCTCCTTGCAGCAGGCAAGGGAAGTGGTGAGGAGGGCACTGGGACTGCGGCTCTGAAAGAAACCTGCCCCTCTCTCCTCCCAGCATGAGGCTTCCCCGGGCTTTGAGGTGGGCATGAAGCTCGAAGCTGTGGACCGCATGAACCCTTCCCTGATCTGTGTTGCCACAGTGACTGATGTGGTGGACAATCGCTTTTTGGTGCACTTTGACAACTGGGATGATACTTATGACTACTGGTAAGTGCACAGAGGCTCCTGGGGTGCCAGTGCTGGGGAGACACCCTGCCACTGCTTCAGCAAGAGTGACAGGGTGCTCAGGAAAGCGTGGGACAATCCCAGCATGCTGCTGCAGACAGGCCACCAGCGGTCCAGTGAGGCAGAGGGTCAGCCCCCTGTGGTGGGGGACAAACCTTTACCTGTTCCATGTCACCTCCTGGGCCATTGCCATGGCCCTGTAGTTAACACGGGGCAAAGACAGGCGTGATCACATGCTGTGGGCTCACCCTGAAACCCACTTGGGAGACAGGGCCACCTGCAATGCAGAGACTGAAGACCTGATCTTAAAAGGAGCTCCTACATCTGTAGGCAGGGGATTGTGGCCGGGGCGGCGAGGTGTCCCAGTTGAGGCTGGTTAAGGCCAATTAAAATAGCCTGTTAGCACAATCCGGGTCCTGAGAGCAGCTGTGTTTCCTTTGTGGCTAGAGCCCTCTGACCTTCTCTTACTTCTTTCCCCGAGGAGCTGTGGGGCTGCAGTGGTTTCTGTTGCCGGCTGCTCCTCACTCGCTGGTGCTGGGCAGCTACCTGCTTTGTCCCAGGGCAGACCTGCGAAGCACAGCACCTGAGTGTGCTGTGACCTGCTGGGAGCCGTGACCAGGGCATGAGCTCCCCCGATTGCTCAGGTCTCACTGCTCTGAGCTCTGAAAGGCATGGCCTTTTGCAGCAAAGGGTTGCTGTTCTCTGGGCAGCTCTGTGGCAGGGCTTGCACCCGGGGCATTTTTGTGTCCTGCCCTTCTGAGCTGGAGTCCCCCTGCTCTAGCCCTTGCCTTACCAGGGCCCGTGGTTCCCTGGGTCACTCAGAGACAAGGGTGCTGTAGAAGACCTTGGCTTCTGCAGGGGCTTTTGCTGGTGGTGCAGGCCTGGGGGGTGCTGCCAAGTGGCCTGCCCTGGGCCCCCGCAGTCCACTCTGTCTGGCGGTGATGAGCCGGGTATCTCAGTCCTGTGTAAGAGTTTGGGTGTATTTTCTAGGTGTGACCCCAGCAGTCCATACATCCACCCTGTTGGATGGTGTCAGGAGCACGGCAAACCCCTCACACCTCCTCAAGGTGAGTCAGTGGCCCGGGAGCACAGCCTTCACTGGCGCAGCCCCTTGGGGACAGGCTTCCCAGGGTGGCATGGGGAGCCTGGGGACACAAACCCCATGGCCCTTGCTTGTCTGCAGGCCCAGGCAGTTTTCTTCAGCAAGGCCACAGCCAGGGAGGCAGCACGCTCCTGCCAAGGCTCCTGTACGCATGTTCAGGTGCAGCATGGTGGTTGTGTCAGGCCGAGTGGAGACACGAGGAGCACCCAAGCTGTCTGTGCAGGCCCAGATGTTTCTGCTTCTTTGTACCCTGGATTTCATGGTCCATGAGAAAATAGTAGCACTTCTTGATGTCTCTCAGGTTCCCGTGTGCCTGGCACAGACTTGGTTGGTCCTTCAAGGCAGTAGGACATTCTGGGGTACTTGCTGTCTTCCTGCAGACGTGGCTTACCTTCTGCATCTTCCCCCTTCTAGATTATCCTGACCCTGACAACTTCACCTGGGAAAAGTACTTAAAGGAAACGGGAGCATCTGCTGTCCCAGCTTGGGCCTTTAAAGTGGTGAGTGCCACATCATCTGCTGCACTGTGCCTGGGCAGGAATTCGGGTTTTCTTCATTGTCAGCTCTTTGCTTTTATGAAAAATCAAGTGGTGTTCAGTATGCTCCTGCCACAGGCTGGGGGTTCAGATCTACACTCAAGGTTCAGAAGTCACAACTATCCTGGACAAATAGTTCAAAACTGGGAAAAATGGGAAGTGTGACCATCCCCTCAGCTAGACAGGAGCCAGGTGATGGGAAATCGTTTAGGCTTGCTTGATAGTTGTTGTCTCCAACTGCAGCAACAGCAGCTGTGTCCAGCCAGGTGTGGCTGCAATATAGATCCCCAAAATGTGTCTCTTAGAGACCTTCTTCCCTTGGGCACAGCTTTCCCATCTTGTTAAAACACAGCTCAGATCCAGGAGGCCTGTCCCCACTCTCTCCTGTTGCCACTGTGAGCTGGGATGGCTCTTACCCAGACAGGCCAGGGCTGGAAGCTGGGCTTGAGGAGCGCACGCTGCTGGGAAAGCTGCTGAGGGGCATGGGATCCCAAAGCACGGCCCTGCTCCCCACTGACCTGGGTTCTTCTTGGCCCCAGCGCCCACCCCATGGCTTCCTGGTCAACATGAAGCTGGAGGCAGTGGACAGGAGGACTCCTTCCTTCATCCGAGTGGCCAGTGTGGAGGATGTGGAAGATCATAGGATGAAGGTGGGTGCTGGAGTCTCGGTGCTGAGCCTGTGTCCAGGCACTGTGCTGGCTTGCTCCTGCCCTTCCCAGCTCACTGCCAGTTGCAGTGGCAAAGTGTGTGGAGGTCTGTGGAAGCACACCATGTGGAGGATGACAGGGCCCAGTGCCAGGTCCCAGGAGTGGAGCAGAGCCTTGTGCTGCAGTTCAGCTCTACCCTGCTGCTTGCTGGCAGCTTGGAGGGCTCCAGAGCTCCTCAGGGAGGTGCCCTGAAGTTTGAAGGGTGACCTCTCTACTTTGTCTTCCCAGATCCATTTTGATGGCTGGAGCCACGTCTATGATTTCTGGATTGATGCGGATCATCCGGACATCCACCCCATAGGCTGGTGCTCAAAAACTGGACACCCACTACAGCTTCCTCTCAGTAAGTCCTGTGCCTGGGTCAGTCCCTCATACCAGGGCCAAAGGGTGCCAGATCCCCACTGTCACCGCCACCTGCCCATGCGCAGAAATGGGAGGGCAGGTGCTGGCTGAGGATGGGCAGGGAGAAAGGGCTTTTCTGTGGAGTTGTCAGTTGGAAAAGTCCTCCCTGTTTGGTGTGGGCAGGGAGCCCAGAGCCCTGAGTCTGCCTGGGGCTACAGCAGTGACAGTATCTCCCCTGTTTCTCCTCCTGGTCTAGGGCCAAAGGAACCAGCCTCCTCTGCCCACGGGGGCTGCCCAACCCTGGGCTGCAAGAGCATCCCTCACACCAAGAGCTCCAAGTACAGCTTTCACCACAGGTGAGCTCCCCAGCGCAACTCAGAGGGGCACAGCTTCCCTGCAGGCCCGTGCCAGCCCTTCCTCCGCTCCTCCGCACCCGCCACACCCACCAGCAACCAGTCCTTCCCTGCACCCACCCCACGCCTGGCTCTGCCCCCTGCTTAGGGGCAGCCCTTGATCTCCCCAGGCCAGGCCCCAACGCAGCCCCAAGCCCGCAGCTAGCGTAACTCCTGTGAACACCTGTCCTGTGGCACCCAGAGCCCCTGGGAGTGTCCTACATGCCCATCTACCTGTGGGGACGCATGGGCTATGTAGGGGACAGTGCCTCTAAGACGCTTTTCACTGATACCAGCTTTGAGGACGATGTTCCTCCTACCCCTCATGGATGCCTTTCGCTGTGAGGTTGTGAGCTGGGAAGTCCTGAGAAGGAACAGTGCATCTCCCCCAGCTCAGTCAGTCACTTGCGTGACCTTTTCCAGGAGAAACCAGGCATGGTGTAGTGCCGACCCCAGCATGGCAGGCTGGCATCAAGAGGAGCGAGTATGGTGGAGCATCCATGAGGATGGGGAAGGCAGATCTGGCTCCCAGGGGTTTCTCTACTGGCCACACTCGTGACACTTGCTTCCTCCTCACTCTGAGGCTAGTCTGGATGCCTGTGGGGGCAAGGAAGGGAAGACGGAGATTCTGTGAACCCCAGTGACCTGCTTGATTAGCACTGTGGTGACTTGCACAGGGTCGCTGTGACGGCAGCAGAGAAGGTGGGATGGGTGTTTGTACCTGGAGGGACTGGGTGTGCCCTGCCTATGCACCCAGCACCCTCGCCCCTGGAATTTGTTCAGTATGTCTTCACTCTGCTTTCTGTGGCCAGGGCTACAGCTTCCCATGCTCGGGCCTGGAGGGGTGGCCCTGCTGGCTCACCCCCCCATGCTGCTCTGAGCCAGCTCCAACACTTGCCTCCCCTCTGTTCTCTAGGAAGTGCCCCACGCCGGGTTGCGACGGGTCAGGACACGTGACTGGGAGATTCACGGCCCATTACTGCCTCTCAGGGTGCCCGCTGGCAGAGAAGAACCAGGGCAGGCTTAAGGCGGACTTGTCCGACACCGAGGCCTCAACTCGCAAGAGGAACCTGATTGGCTTCCCTCAGCGAAAGAAATCTCGGCACCATGGGAGGTAGGGGCAAGCCTGGTGAGCCCCGTGCAGCAGTGCAGGGCCCCTGTGCCATGACTGCCATGCCTGGGAGGGATGGCCAAGCCGGAGAGGCTCCTTGACCACGGGGGAGCACAGTTGTTGGCAGCTGGCGTTTGTCCTTCCAGCTCTGTTGGGCACCTCTCTTGGTTTTTCTTCCCACGTTTTGTATCTTTAGCTGTCAACCCTTTGGGTCAGGGTCCAAGAGGTAATCCTTGCTCCCACTGCTAAGGCATGGCTCTGTGCAGTGTGGAGGAGGGCCCTCGGGCCGTTCCCAACCCAGTTGGAAATCAGTCTTCCTGTCTCTTTAGAGGGCGACCTCCAAAGTACCGGAAGATCCAGCAGGAAGACTTCCAGAGTAAGTGCCATCCTCTGCCATGGTGTCATCGCAGGGGGCAAGGCTCAAGGAGCTGGGGTGGTGGCTGTTGGAGGCAGGTCTCCCTTGGCTCATTCAGTCAGACCTCACGCAGGTGAGCACCAGTGAGGAGCTTGTGGTCAACTGCCAAAGTTGACCATTTGACAAGGAACGTCCCTGCCTCTTACCAGAGCTCTGCTAGGTCCCTCGTCATGTCTCATGGTTTATGTCTGTGAATCTTTCTTGAGTGCTTTAGGGCAGGGAATTAGGATTCTTTCTCTATGGCAGTGCATTTTCCCCAGCGCTTTGTCCTCTTCAGACAGGGATGCTGTGCCTTCATCCTGTGGCTGCTGTACCCCAAAACATCAGTGTGGTTGTGAAGTGCCAAATTATTGCAGTGCAGAAACTGACGCTGAACAGTTTGCTTGGCATTTAGTTCTGATGACTGACATAAGACAATGACTGACATTTATTCCAGCCAGTATCCATTTTACCATGGGCTGTCTTGCTGCCTACCCCAGTGTGGGGGGTGAATGAAGAGGATCTCTTCTTGGGAGCCCTCCTTGACTTCTTGGAGCAGAGAGCAAGGGAAAAGCTTTGTTAAAAATGTGAAATGAACTGAATGATATGGGATGGCATTCTGGTGTGAAATTCGACATTGAAATCTAGTTCAGTATGGAAAATGAATGATTGAAGGTGGTGAGAACAAGGCAAAGCCAAGCTTGTCACTAAACTTCTTCCCCCACCATCCCCAATCCCACTAAACTGAACACTTGGATACACTGATATCCTATTAACTCAAGTATCAACCTGCTCTTGATACCTGGACCCATGAGACCATCTGCTGCCAGCCGGGGGCCCTCCCCTGAACAGGGCCCTCCCCAAGGCTTGTAGGATAGGACGGGATGGGATGTTGTTGTCCTTCTACCTTGTATCACATCTTGCATTTTTATTGCCAGCTATTTCTTCAGACAATATGCACCAGTCGCTCTTCATGTCTGCCCTGTCTGCCCACCCCGACCGCTCCCTGTCCCTCTGCTGGGAGCAGCACTGCAAACTCCTGCCAGGGGTGGCTGGCATCACAGCAACTACAGTGGCCAAGTGGACCATTGATGAGGTGAGATGGTTTTTGAAGACTGCGTGCTGGCTCCTAACCCACTGTCATGGCTGGGAGCACTCTACCTGGCTGTGCAGCACCATGGTGCATGCACCAGGCACAGAGGTGCTTCAGCGGCCACTTCCCTGGGCTAGCAAGAAGGCAGTCCGCTGGACCGGCTTGTGGGGTACTGTGTGGACAGCTGCCAGACATGAGCCCTGATGGCAGCTTCTGGGAGGTACATGCAGAACTTCCAGGTTCTCGCTTGGCTTGAATGTGACACTAGCCCAGGGCAGGCAGGTGAAGGCAAACAGCAGTCTCTTCATTTAGCATGTTACGGTTTTCCAGACAAATCAGTTTCATCTTTGCCAAGTTAAAAAATTAAACCGTAGACTCTGCAGATAAGAAGTCACTTCCTGGTTTCTCTGAAAAAGAAATCTTTACCTCAGATTCTTCATCGTCACCTTCCTTCACTTTCTTGGGCATCTGCGATGGCCCCTCTTAAGGCCTGGGTAGCTGGAACTCTGACACCAGCCCCAGCAGCCCCTGCCTGATTTCCCTATTACCCTCCTGTGTGCCCCTCCCCTGCCCCTCAGTGGGAATCATCTTGCTGTGCTGGAGATGGCTTGTTGGAGATGAAGCTGCTGTAGCATTTGCTACTCTGGGGCTGGAGGAGGCCAGCACCTGTGCCCTGGTCCAACAGTGATCTCTAAGCCTGGGAGGGTGCTGCAACTGTAGCCTCTGCCCTAACAGCTGCGTGTTACCTGATGGGGCGCAAAATGCCTCTGTGGAAGCGAGGATGTGGGCTCATGGGGGGGTCTCCAGCCAGAAACATTGCTTCTGTCTTGACATTTTTCTCTGTTTATTCCAAGGTCTTTAGCTTTGTTCAGACTCTGACGGGTTGTGAGGACCAAGCCAAGCTCTTCAGAGATGAGGTGAGAGGGGCTGGAGGATGAGTGCAGGTGGCCAAGGACAGCTGTTTGCCAACAGGGCAGGGAGGAATTGGCCAGTGGCCTTCCTGCAACAGATTGCTGCTGAATGCTGAGAGCATGTCCAGCACCTGGCAGTGATCCCACCCTGCAGCCCTGGGGGCAGTAGCCCCACTGCATTCGAGTGTGCAGCTGTCTGCCTGTGCAGATATGGTGGCAGGAGGGAGATGCTGACCCCCAAGGAGCTGTGCTGCCCTGTTCTCACGGCATGGGTGAGGGAGGGCCTCTCTGAGGAGGCTAGGATGGAGGAGCGGGAGGAGGATGGTGCTGCAGCCTTAATAGCAGCTTCCCTCAGGAGGTGATGGTGCTAACTCCTCACCCATTCATCCTTCCCCACCTGCATCCTCTCACCAGCACAGCAGCGTGGTGGCATTGCTCTCGTCAGCCAGATTTGTTATTTTTAGACCCCTCTGTGGACAGACGCACAGAGGGGCTGCTTTCCAGCATGCACAGTACACCCAGGGCAGGCTGATCCTGGGCACACTGGGTACAGCAAATGTGTCCCAGCCTGTTAGTAAATGGCCCCTGTGCTTTAAGGGTGCTCAGGCACACAAAGCTGAGCTGGGGGCAGCCTCCACATGTGCTGGGACCTGGAGCAGGGAATGGACGGGTGTTTGCCCAGAGCAGGTTGCCTGCTGGCTGTGTGCTGTGCCCATTGCTTTCTGGTGCAGAAGCCCAGGCCGGCTGCAGTGTGAGCTCCTGGGGCGGCCCCTGGAAGGGCCTTTCCCCCTCTCTGCCCTGTTCCTGGGCTGCGTGAGCTCCCGGCTCTGGCTTATCTGGGGCAGCGTGGGAGTGCTGTGGGTTGCCCCTGCCCTACTCCCTGGGGTCATCTGTGGCACCTGGCTGAGGGTGAGCACGACTGCATGTCCCCAGGTCGTGCCCGTGCTGGCTGTCCCTAGAAATTCACAGCCTGGGTTTTCGGTGAGTGCCTTTGTCCCTGCTCTCCTCTCCAGATGATCGATGGTGAGGCATTCCTCTTGCTGACGCAGGCTGACATCGTCAAGATTATGAGTGTCAAGCTGGGCCCGGCACTCAAGATCTACAATGCCATCCTCATGTTCAAGAATGCTGATGACACCTTAAAGTGACTTTTCTTGGCCCAATCAGGACCCTCCCTCAGCACCGGTGCTGCCAAACTGTCTGGTCAGGACAGAGATTCCCCCCGACTGACCGCAGCTTGTCATGTCCTGCTCATGTCCTCTCAGATGCCGCATCTCCTCTCTCCCACCAGTCCATCTCCCATCCTCTCCCCTCCACTCCACACTGCCCTTCCCCTCCAGCGCTGGGTACAGGCTGACCCCAAGCCTCGGAGGCGKCTGCAGGGACGGAGGGTGGATGTGGGACTAGCCTGTCTTAGCGCGACAGCTGCCCCCCATGTCCTGCTGTGACTGCACCGATTCGGGGATGTGTGTTGAGGGACGGGGAAGCAGTGCGGAGAGTGTAGCAGCTGGAGGCTGACACCACTACTCAAGTCACACAGATAAGGGAAGGGACTGACTGCCCGCGTATGTGCTTGCACCTGTTTAAAGGCTGGTCTTGGCTTTGCTCAGCAGCTGAGAGAGATTTTTTTTTTTTTCCCCCTCAATGTGTTACTCTGGGGCGACTTGTGTTAACAGCGTTTCCAAGGGACATTCTCAAGGAGCTTCTGCTCACTTTGCCTTTTTCTCTGAATTCTTTTGACTTTCCCATTTAAGGCCAGATGATGACTTTGCTTTGCCCCTTCACCGCACTGGGAACCAGTGGCCCACCTCTTGCCCCTTCCAGGCAGCAGTGCGTCCTGGCTGCTGCTGTGCCCACGACCAGCGTCTGTGCTTTGTTCCTCTTTACTGTAATGCAGCAGCCACAGGGCCCCACGGGGTCAGGGCTGGGTGGGTGTGGAACAAGCTCCATTTCCTCTTTTGCTTCAGGCTGTCTTGGCCAGCACGTCTGTAGGAGAAAGGATGCTTGTTGTTTAACTTGTTCCCTTTGCAGCAATTAAAAAATCCTCTGCAAAGGAGAGTCGGGTCCAGTTTGGTCCACATATTAGGAGCAAGGGCCTTTCAGAGCGGAGACAGCTGCCAAGGACAAGAAGCATCTATTCCTCTGTAGGCAGATCCACGGCTTGCTTCTGAAGGCATTCCTGAGTTGGCTGACTCGATCCTGCCAAGCTGCCTTCTCACCCTTTTTTGCCCTCATGAGGCCCCAAGGTTTTGCTGTCTGAAGAGCAGGATCTTCTGCTGTCCCTGGATTCCTTACCTGCAGAGCTAAAAGAAATTCAGCAGTTAACTGGTTTTTCTCTGTCCTTTTAGTAACATAGCACCTTTTCAACAAGGGTGCAGGCACTTTGGGAATGCCCGTGTAACACTGTTCCTTGTAATGGAGAAGAGGCTGAGTAGGCTAGGACTCCAAAGCTAGGAAAGCCAACATGCCTGGGGGGTCCTGGCAGAGTCCCAGGCAGCTTCTGATAGTCCCTGTGTCCCCAGGCAGCACCCATGCTGCTCTCACCATGGTCTGTCATCCTTCTGTGCACGCCTGCTGTGGCTGCTGTTGGAGCAGTGGTGTGGCAGTGCAGTGCTGGAGGGCGGCCACCTGCCCCGAGGGCTCTCCATAGTCTGCAGTGATGTGATCTGAGTCCCACGTCCACTTCCTTTCCCATTCCCAAGAATGACATATCAGTAGCAAAACAAATTTTCCCCCTTCTCCAGTTCCCAAAGACAGGGAGCAAGTGCACCAGCAACGTGTCTTGGAGCAGCACTGCCTTGGGAGCCACTGTCACACCCGGGTCAATCTGTTCTAGGCTTCCCATGGAAATGTAGCATTTTGACTCTTTGTTACTGAATATTTGGGGTCACATTTGACCTGCTCTTGAAATGTCTGCTGCTTGCTCTTCACACAGGACTTACAACTAGTCCGTGTATTTGTTTTGTCAGTGCTCGGGTTTGATTTAGGCAGCTCTCCTGCTCCTTTCCTTTTTTATTTTCTTCCATCTCTTCAAGCACTGCAGTGTGGCCAGCTGTGGAGAGAGGGGGAGTGGGAAGGAACAGCTGTGTCCCTGGGTCCCACAGTCACTCCCCAAATCACCCTTGATCTGCAGTAAATGGTCCTGAAGTTGGTCTCTTCAGTTGATGGGGAGTCTCCTTCTGGGCCACTGCGTGCTGGGGGAGAAGAAGAGGAGCCCTAGGACCTTCAGCTGTGAGACTCTGTGCGAACAGTGTTGAGACCTCTCCAGGTGTGATCTGGAACGGAACAGCTCCTGTTTGGCTCTTGATACCCTTGCACAGGACATGGTTATTGAGCTTATAAGGAAACATCTTATGAAAGCATCCTATTCTCATCGGCTCCATTCCCTCACGCTAAGTCATTCCTCCTGTTGGGGAAGGGACTAAGCACTGTCCCTGGGTGCTGGGAGAGGAGTTGCTACCCAGGTGTCAGATCTGAAACTAGCGTGAAGGATGGAGAGCCTTGTCTCTCACAAGGCTGCCCTGGAGAGCAGAGGTGGTGGTGAGCTCAGAAGATCCCTGCTGAAGGGGAAAAGGAGCCATGAGCCAAGCCATGGCTGGCCCACAAGACTGGGTACAACCAACACCATCAGCTCTTGCTCTGCTGTTGGGTGCAATCAAGCCGTGCTCTGCCTGCAGCAAAACAGGCAGAGGTGCATGCTCCAGACTGTGCCAGCCATGGGCATCAGCAGGAAGCTGTGCCCATGGGGTACTGCCTTACCTGGGCTCTTTTGACCGCCCTCTAAGAGAGCAGATGCAAACTGGACAGGACTGCCAAGGTGCTCCCTCTTGGCTGTGGGGTCTGGCTGCACAGCTGGACCCCAGGCCTCTGCTGGGTCTGAGCTCTGTGCAGGGAGCAGCTGCCAGGAAAACCAGCCCCACTGGAAGGGTGATGTGAGGGTCTCTGTTGCACACACTTACCTGCTGTCTTGAGCATCAGTTCATCAGCCTCTCGGGCTGACTCAGCTCTTTGGGTACAAAGCTTCTGGATTCATCTGGGTGAGAGCGTTACAGGGTTTGTAGGTGGTCAAGGGCTATTTACTGTTAAAACTTATGACCTTCTTGTTTCCTTTAAAACCAAACCAAACCCAAAGCATTGTGCGTGTATGTGTGGATGGGTGTTTGTGGAAGTACCACAATGCCATTTCCTCTACTGTTGGTGTGTCGCTGTTTTAATGTGGTGGTCTCTGTGGCTGTGGAGGCGGCAGGCTCTGGTCCCAGGGTCTCGGGCAATGTGTCCTCCGTGAGCAGAAGTTGTCTCTGGTCCCAGGGTCTCGGGCGATGTGTCCTCCATGAGCAGAAGTTGTCTCTGGTCGCAGCAGGGAAGCCAGGAGAAGGAAGGTTTGCTGCACCCCTGGCCTTGGCAGGTTCTCCATCTCCACAGAGCATTGATTGGGAGTCCCCCCTCAGGGAGCATCAAGGGCAGCTCTGACCAAGGCAGAAGCACCAAAGTTTTTCATCCTTCCCCTGTTGCCTGACCAAACTCCTCACAGGGATGTCCACTGCTGTGTCACTAAGAAGCCGGAGAGGACAACGGGGCTGAGTCTGGCCCACAGGTTCCTCTCTGGGGTCTTTCTGAGAGATGTGACTGCAGCCAAAATTTCTGAGTCAATGAAGAATTTTTCAAGTCAAATGTTTCTTTGAGTGGAGGCCCCCAAGCCTGTGCTCCTGTCATTCCTGCCCCTGCTGCTGCACATGGTGTTGGCAGGGCTTAGCTGGAGCCATGGGAGATGTCCCACCACATGCTCCAGCCTTGGGCATGGGGTGTCTTCTGGGGCAGCTGGTCCGCAGGTGACTCCAGGTGCATGGGAGCAGTTGGAGCTTCTCAGGAAGGTGTTTCTCCCTCCTCATGGAGATGGGCTGCATCGTGATGGTGCGAGGCCAAGGTCTCCATTTCTGTGAGAGCAGCCAGCCTGAAGCTCAGCGAGGAGGGCGGCTGTGGCTGCCTCACCAGAGCACAGCTGCCTGCCTCTGCCTTCCTCCAGTGATTTCCATGTCAATCACAAGCACTTTTAGAAAAGAAAGAAAYGCCCCAAATTGTCTAGGAGGGTTGAGGGCTTAGGGCAGCTGCCACCTGCAGAGGCAAATCTGGGGATGTGAGTGCAATGAGGGGTGTTGGAGGAGAGGCGGGAGCCGTGAGAGGGATGTGACTTGGCCACTTCTGCCTCTCTGTTCCGTCACTCCTTAACCTCCAGGAGGGGACCCCTCGGTGCAGAGGAGAGGGAAAGACCTGAGGGCTGCAGCCTAGCTCCCTTCCTCCAAGCTACCCCTTCCCTTGGGGGCCTGAGGCTCGCTCGTCCTTGAGGGAGGAGCGGGAGGGACGTATTTTGGAAGGAGCGTGATTATGATAACAAAAGCTTTTTTGCACTTTCATTCATTTTGCACTCGTTTTTAATTTCTTTTTTTCCGCATTTTTGATATTCGCACCTCCTCTTTGTGTTTTCATAACAAAAATACTTTTGTTGTAGCCAGTGAAGCTATTCTGGAACTTTGTGTCCTGAGTATACAGAGGTTTAAAGGTCCTATATATATAAATTTATATCTGTATAAAAGTAAATTTATATATATAGATCATGGTGTGATGTGTTTCGTCAGTGTTTTAAAATAATAAACGAATGTGAGCAATGGAAGTCTGTGCAGCTGGAGACTGGTTATTCAGCCCTGCTGCCTCCCCTGGGGAAAGGTGCTTGTCCCTGCTGGGGACAGAGGGAAATGGACAAACGGACGCGCGGACGCACCGAAACACAGACACACTGATGCACAGACACAGCGACACACAGACACACGGACAAATGGACACACCGACGCACGGACACACGGACACAGCGACACACAGACACATGGACACACAGATACCACACGGACACACCGACGCATGGACACACGGACACAGCGACACACAGACACATGGACACACACATACCACACAGACACACTGATGCACAGACACATGGACACACAGACACACGGACACACCGATGCACGGACACACCGATGCACAGACACACGGACACAGCGACACAGACACATGGACACACGGATACCACACAGGCACACTGACGCACAGACACACGGACAAATGGACACACCGACGCACGGACACACGGACACAGCGACACACAGACACATGGACACACAGATACCACACGGACACACCGACGCATGGACACACGGACACAGCGACACACAGACACATGGACACACACATACCACACAGACACACTGATGCACAGACACATGGACACACAGACACACGGACACACCGATGCACGGACACACCGATGCACAGACACACGGACACAGCGACACAGACACATGGACACACAGATACCACACAGACACACCGACGCACAGACACATGGACACACAGACACACCAATGCACGGACACACCGACACACCGATGCACCGACACACGGACACAGCGACACAGACACATGGACACACGGATACCACACAGGCACACCGACGCACAGACACACTGACGCACAAGACACACGGATGCACGGACACACCGACACACGGACGCACGGACACACTAATGCATAGACACACCGACCGACGCACGGACACACCGACGCACGGACACACCGGGGGCGGGGGTGGGCTGCAGTGCCCCGGGGCCCCGCCCCCAGGCCATAGCCCCGCCCCTACCGTAGGGCCCCTGCCCAGAGCCCCGCCCCTTCTGCAGGGCCCCAGCCCAGCCCGGAGCCCCGCCCCCTGCCGGGGCCCCAGCCCGGAGCCCCGCCCCCTGCCGTAGCGTCACCCCGGCCGTGCGGGGCCCCCGGAGCCCGCCCGCCGCGCACAGTGACTCCCGCAGGCAGCCGTGTGTGGGGGGAGTCGGTTTATTTATCCCACTGTGAGGCGCTGGAGGGGAATCCCGGTCTCCCCTTACTGGTCTCGGTCCCGCGGAGCGCTGCGTGCCGGGAGCGTGCTGGCCCCCCCAGCTCCGGCGGCCGGGCGGCGCGACCGTCGCGGCCGTCTGTCCCGCGGAGGCGGCGGGGAGCTGCGCCCCGTCCTAGCGGGGCCCCGGCCGGCGCCGGTGGCTGCACGCGGCCTCAGCCACGATCAGCCCCATCAGGACCAGGACCCCGGCCCCCAGGGCCAGGCGCACCACGTTGACCCTGGTGTAATCTGCAGGGGACAGGAAGGGACAGTCGCTGGGGGCCCTGGGAGTCCCCCGGGAGCTCCCGACCAAAGGAGTCCCATGGGGGCAACAGGGGACCCAAGGGGACAGAAAGGGTACACATGGGGCTCCCAGGGCAAACAGACACACGTGGACAAGGGGACACGCTGGGGAGCTCCTGGGCTAAAGAGGGATAAAGGGAAGTTCATGGGGAGCAAAGGGAGCCCCAAGGGCTCCTGTCGGCTCTACCTCCCACATCCCTGCCCCCTGGGACACCCCCTCCCCACTGTCTCCGATCTGTCACCCTGCCCAGTGGCACCAAAGATGGGGAGGAGGACAGGAACATGCAGCTGGCCCTCACCTGCCACTGCCAGCCAGACGGTGCCACTGGGCTGCAACGAGATGTATGACTGTCCCTGGGGCTGGTGTCCCCTGACCCTTGCCCCGCAACTGGTAGCCTAGCAACCCTGTGTCTATAGGGTCTACAGGTCATCTGTACAGTCTTTGTGGAGTTGGCAAGGCTCAAACACATCTGAAGGAAGCTGTAATCCTCTGCTTGGACCCCTATTACAGCTGCTTTCTTCCCCCACATCCTCTTTTCTAGTTGCCCCAGGATGTGGCAGATGCAAGGGAGGAAGAGAAGAGTGGATGTGGTGGGGGGGATGTCTCACCTCTCACCACCAAATCCAGGGTGTTGCTGACAGCAGACCATTTCAATGAAGCACCCTTGGTGAAACACTGGCAGCTGTAGCGGCCCTCATTGTCTTTACGCACAGGGGAGATGTTGAAATCATTTCGTTCCTTTGAGAGTAAGTCGAGGACTTTGAACTGGCCCTCCAGGTACAGGAAACAGCCAGCATTGGAGTGTGCGATGGTGCAACGGAAAATCACGTAAGCTCCTGCAGCCACCTCATGCCCAGGCAGGACAGAGAGGACAGGTTTGGGGAGATGGAACTCTGTGGGGAGAGGAGAGGACATGAGAAGGTGTGCAGGGCTTTGACATGGTGCCAGGAACCACCGGGATCTCCATGACCCCACCACCTGGCTCAGGCAGAGGTGAAGATGGTCCCCACCTCTCCAAGCCAGGGAAGAGGGGAAAAACCCTGCCCATCATGTGGACAGGGAAGCCAAGTGGCTACATGCATCCTGGTCTGCCCATGTGGTGTCTGACCCCATGCGAAGGGGTAACAGCACATCTCTCACCTTGCACCATGACATCCAGGGTTTCACTGCGAGCCAGCACGGTGCCTCCATCCACGTAGTGGCAGCTGTAGGCACCTGTGTCTCCTTGGGTGGCATTAGAGATGAAGAACTCGGCCCTGCTGCCACGCAGCTCCGGGGTAGGGAGCTGGTGGCCATTCTTGTACAGCACGAAGTTCCCATTGTCACACTGGCAACTGCAGCAGATGGTGGTGGAGCCTCCCGGCGGGATCACCCCAGGCGGCTTCAGGAAGATGGAGATTGTGAGGGCACCTGCACAGGGAGAGAGATGCTGCCTGACAGACAGGGAGTCCCCAGCGCCTGGCTGCCCTGCGGTGAGGCTGGAGCTGGCTCTAGGCCCCATCTCCACACAAGGGCGAGTTTTGTTCTGGGGGGCTGGGGAAGAGCCCTGGGAGATGGGTGGGGGCCCAGAGGTGTGTCCAAGCTCCCCGTCTACCTCCTCATGATACTCACTTGGTGTAGCATTGCTCTGTGCCACCAGCCAAGCACCTGCAAGAGAAACAGACGTGTAACATCTTTGTGGAGTCTCTGGACGCCTCATGTCCCTCTCTGGGAGCCCACACAGGCTCTGGCACTCACCGAAGGCTAGCATGTGGGTCACAGGCAGCATCGTGTCCCTCTTGGCTCCCTCTGTCCTTGGCTCAAGCAGGGCTTCTTCAGAGGAGGGCGTTGGCCGGAGGCACTGAGCAGCTGGGTGGCTTCTTGTGGGTTCTGATACGCCCTCGTTGCCACAGGCTACCTTCTGTCCCACGGCTTGGGTTTCCGCAGACACAATTGCAGGGCTGGGATGGTTGAACTGGAACCAGAATGTCCCAGTCACATGCCCAGGGCTGGGCACCCGTGACGACCTGGTCTTAGGATCCTGCAGACCTTAGGAGACAAGCTACCGGGGCTTTTAGTTTCTCTTTCTTGGCTCTGGTGACTTGACAGGGAAATGGCTTCCTCCCAGCCCTTGCGAAATAGGGTGATGTTCTGCAACCGGGGCGGGGAGAAGAGACAGTGCAGGACTCTTTCTGAATCTCTGTGAGAAAGCTCCAACAACAAGGGGCATCATAGAATAGCTGTTTTAATAAGACAATAAAAAGGGGACTATAGATAGTGAGTAAATCTTACATCGCTTCGGAGGCAGGGCACCCCGCTTTCCTGCAGCATTGATGGACCCTGGATAGATTTTCCCTCAGCATGCTGCACAAATCCCATCTGTGGAGATGTGCCCAGCATCTGAAGGGGCGTAAGATTTACTTGCGATCTATGTTCCTCTTTTTTATTTTATGCCATTAAAACAGATATTTTATTACTCCATTTGTTGCCAGGCCTTTCTCACCGAGGTCCAGGAAGACCTCTCCACCATGTCATGCCCCCTCGTCATGCCCAGAAACCCTGCATAGGGCCCCCTGCCACAGTGCAGACCAGGTGGTGGAAGGGGAAAGGACACTGGGTCCAGCCATAGGCTATGTCCAGTCTGCCCTCTTCCCCATGGCTGTGGTGGCTCCACAGAGTGGAATAAGAGGAAAGTAACTTAGCTTCCCTTTTGGCCTCCTCAGCGGCTGTTTCATCCCACCTGGCCTATAGTGTCTTTCATTGGAGAAGGGACAGCAATATCTCCTACCTCTAGGTCTGGATCCACCCCACAGGGTTGGCCCCATTCCTCATCCATCCAGGCCTCCCCAGTCCTATGCAGGAGCAACGGCAAGGTCCTTACTCCAAATAACTGCTCACTTCTGACCCACCTGGAGCCTGGCCTCCAGCCTCCTCAGCTGCCATCTAGTCTGGGTTGGCCAGTGGTGTAGACAGAGCTCCCTTTGGCAATAATGAAGGGTTAATTAAATAGGGGATGTTGCTTGCACCTTTGGGTGATGTGGGAGYGAGGAGAGCAGGGAAAGGATCGGTTGTGGGACTGGAGCTGTGTAGGACTGGTGGCAGCTTGTGCAGGGATCCCACACTGCTGAAGGCTGCAGCATCCGTAGCTCCCTGCCCTCCTGCAAACTGCAGGCAGGCACGTCCTGCCCTGCTCTGGCTGTGCACAATCTCTGCCACAATTGGCCCCAGCAGGAACAAAACCGCAGGGCTCAGGGCTAGGCAGATGGTGTTTATATGGCTGTAATCTAGGGGCAAAAGGCAAAGCAGCCACTGGACTCCTCCAGGGCTCCCAGCTGCCCCATGTGGTCCCCCCTAGACCCTCTCCACCCTTTTCTTTCTTCCCCCTTCAGCCCATTTGGTCTCCCTTGGAGAGATCATGGGGTAGGAGACGTTTTGCAGCAGGGTGCCCTATGGCCTTCTCCTTTTCTGGGGCACCTATTCTGGCCCCGTCTCCTGTCTAACCCCGCCTTGCCTCCCCCAGGCATCTCCTTGGACAGCCTCCCTTCAAGGCCCATTCATCTCAACAGCCTCCACTGTTCAGACTGGACTGAGGGACACCAAACTGCTCTGGCCTCACCTGCACCCAGTGGAGAGCAACCCCCTGGCTCACCCTGCTGGCTATGCCCTGGCTAATGCAGTCCAGGGCAGAGTTGGTGGCATTGCCATGGGGCCCATCCATGGGCATGTTGGACTCTTAGGCCTTCCTCTGCAGAGCCTTTTCTCACATCCCCCAGCTGGAGACCTACCTCTGGGTGCAAGTCCAGGGCATGGGACCATGGAAAGAGCTTTGCCTTCCATCACTACTGTTAGGGGTTGCTGCATCCAGCAGCCTGAGAGAGACGAGGCTGCCACAGCTCCACGCCCCCAGGTCCAACCAGTTGTGGAGCCGATGGCATATTTCCAGCAGGCAGACGCACAGGCACGTCTATACAACACATGCACGCACACATATATACGGCCAGCCATACAGATCAATACATGCACACAGAGCACTCACACAAACAAACAGCACCAACAGCCTCATCCTGATCCCCTCTCTGGCTGATCAGGATGTACCCCTTATTGTACCCCTTGAGGTGAATTTGAGCTTAAATATAAACAGCTTTCATGAACAATGCAGTGGGCAGAGTCCTACCACCATAAGCAGTTCTACAAGGAGTCTGAAAAGATGCGGCACGAGCCAATTCCTTATATACACTTGCACCAGCACCGAAGCACCGATCCTGTGAGTGCGGGTTCATCCCCCAGCACCAGCTCTACTGGCCAAAGGTGGCCCCTCAGCAATTGCATTACATGATTGCTACAAGACAAGGCTGCTGCACTCCTTACCTCGTCAGCAAGGGAAATTTCACTCCCTGACAGGAGTCAATGTCCCTGGCATTCCTGCTCCCAGCCAGTTTAACCCTTTCTGCAGTTGGGCATCCTCACCTTCCATGCCAGATCATTCCTTGGTCACAAATTTCTGTTGCTGAGCAGTTACACCTTCACCTGCCATGGTTCATCTATGCTCCATGTGCCTGCAGATGAGCTTTTTATCATGTAACGTAACAATTGCCAGTTCTAGGGGCCATTGGACTCCAGTGGGACAGCTGGCTCCATCCTTCTGGTGCAGCAGCAGGCATGTGGCCCACTGTCCACCTGGCTAGCCAGTGGGTCCTGGCACTGCTGGGGGGGGCCCATCTCCATCCCTGCAGAGGAGGAACATCACATCCTAGCACTGGCACATGTAGCATCTGCTCATGGCTGTCCCCAGTCCCACCACAGCTCTGAGGCTCACGGGGATGAAGAGCTTGGGAGAGTGTGAATCTGCACGGAGAGGGAGTGAAGCCACGAAGCACTGACCTGCACAGCATTGCAGTCAGGAGCAAGGTGACAGAAGGAAGAAGGCGAGGAGGCTTCCCTGCATCCCCTGAAATTTGTCCTACACTTGCCCCAAAGCAGTGTGTCCTACAGGTGTTCTTATCTTCACATGTTCCAAGTGGTCTCCATGTCTTTGTGGTCTTCATACGGTCTACGTGGTCTGTAGTCCGTGTAGCCTCAGTGTGGTGTCACTGTGGTTCTCGTGGTCTATGCAGTCAGTGGGATTTCCTGTGGTCTCCACATGGTCTGTAACGGTCCATGTGGCCTAAATTGGTCTCATGTGATCCATACAGTGCAAGTGATCTCCATATGGTCCTCATGATCCATTTGATACAGCCCCTTCATCCAGGACAGTTCAGATGATTCTGAAGGCCAGTCACAGGCAGAAACTACCCCTCCCAGCCTTGTCCTTAGTACTGATGTCCCCCTGTAGCCTCTCCCCAAGGAATCTGTGGACACTCACTGGTGTGCTGCCCTGCCTGAACAGCCAGCACCCTGTAGTGAGATGGTAAGAGACAGAGAGATGGATGGATGGATGGATGGGTGGATGGATGAAGAGGGTCTGTGAGGCCCTAGTCTGAGATAGTTGCCCTCCACAAACGCACATCCTGGTCCCACATCTTCCTGAATGCATGTCTGGCTCCCATGTGTTGCCCCCAGATACATCTTGGTCCCTCCCCACCCTTGACACACATATTATCATAGAATCATAGAATCATAGAATAGTTTGGATTGGAAGGGACCTTTAAAGGTCATCTAGTCCAACCCCCCYKSCMWKGGSMRGGRMMATCTTCAACTAGATCAGGTTGCTCAGAGCCCCGTCCAACCTGACTGTGAATGTTTCCAGGGATGGGGCATCTACCACCTCTCTGGGCAACCTGTGCCAGTGTTTCACCACCCTCATTGTAAAAAATTTCTTCCTTATATCTAGTCTGAATCTACCCTCTTTTAGTTTAAAACCATTCCCTTTTGTCCTGTCGCAACAGGCCCTGCTAAAAAGTTTGTCCCCATCTTTCTTATAAGCCCCCTTTAAGTACTGATAGGCTGCAATAAGGTCTCCCCGGAGCCTTCTCTTCTCCAGGCTGAACAACCCCAACTCTCCCAGCCTTTCTTTATAGGAGAGGCGTTCCATCCCCCTGACCATTTTCGTTGCCCTCCTCTGGACCCGCTCCAACAGGCCCATGTCTTTCCTGTGCTGAGGATCCCAGAGCTGGATGCAGTACTCCAGGTGGGGTCTCACCAGAGCAGAGGGGCAGAATCACCTCCCTCGGCCTGCTGGCCATGCTTCTTTTGATGCAGCCCAGGATACGGTTGGCCTTCTGGGCTGCGAGCGCACATTGCCAGCTCATGTCCAGCTTTTCCTCCACCAGTACCCCCAAGCCCTTCTCAGCAGGGCTGCTCTCAATCCCTTCATCCCCCAGCCTGTATTGATACTGGGGGTTGCCCCGACCCAGGTGCAGGACCTTGCACTTGGCCTTGTTGAACCTCATGAGGTTCACATGGGCCCACTTCTCGAGCTTGTCCAGGTCCCTCTGGATGGCATCTTGTCCCTCAGGTGTGTCGACCACACCACTCAGCTTGGTGTCATCTGCAAACTTGCTGAGGGTGCACTTGATCCCACTGTCTATGTCATTGATGAAGGTATTAAACAGTACCGGTCCCAATACGGACCCCTACGGGATGCCACTCGTCACCGATCTCCATCTGGACATTGAGCCATTGACCACTCCCCTCTGGATGCGACCATCTAACCAATTCCTCACCCACCAGACAGTCCACCCATCAAATCCATATCTCTCCGGTTTAGAGAGAAGGATGTTGTGGCAGATCGTGTCAAAGGCCTTACAGAGGTCCAGATAGATGACATCTGTAGCTCTTCCCATGTCCACTGATGTAGTCACTCCATCATAGAAGGCCACTGGGTTGGTCAGGCAGGACTTGCCCTTGGTGAAGCCATGCTGGCTGTCTCGAATCACCTCCCTGTCCTCCATGTGCYTYAGCATAGCTTCCAGGAGGATCTGTTCCATGATCTTSCCAGGCACAGAGGTGAGACTGACTGGCCTGTAGTTACCCGGGTCTTCCTTTTTTCCCTTTCTAAAAATGTTTCCCCTTTTCCAGTCAGTGGGAACTTCACCGGGCTTCCACAACTTCACAAATAYGATGGATAGTGGCTTAGCAACTTCATCCGCCAGTTCCCTCAGGACCTGTGGATGGATCTCATCGGGTCCCATGGACTTGTGCACCTTCAGGTTCCTTAGGTGGTCTCAAACCTGATCTTCTCCTACAGCAGGCGGCTCTTCATTCTCCCAGTCCCCGCTTTTGCCTTCTGCGGCTTGGGTGGTGAGGCTCGAGCACTTGCAAGACTGAGGCAAAAAAGTCATTGAGTACTTCAGCCTTCTCCATATCCCGGGTAACCAGGTCTCCTGTTTCATTCTGGAGAAGGCCCACATTTTCCCTAGTCTTCCTTTTATCCCTGATGTACCTATAGAAGCTTTTCTTGTTGCCCTTGATGTCCCTGGCCAGATTTAATTCTATCAGGGCTTTAGCTTTCCTAACCTGATCCCTGGCTGCTCGGACAATTTCTCTGTGTTCCTCCCAGGCTACCTGTCCTTGCTTCCACCCTCTGTAGGCTTCCTTTTTGTGTTGGAGTGTGTCCAGGAGCTCCTTGTTCATCCACACAGGCCTCCTGATGTTTTTGCCTGACTTCCTCTTTGTTGGGATGCATCGCTCCTGAGCTTAGAGGAGGTGACCCTTGAATATTAACCAGCTTTCTTGGGGCCCTCTTCACTCCAAGGCTCTATCCCATGGCACTCTACCAAGCAGATCCCTGAAGAGGCCAAAGTCTGCTCTCCTGAAGTCCAGGGTAGTGAGCTTGCTGTGCGCCCTCCTTGGTGCCCTAAGGATCTTGAACTCCACCATTTCCTGGTCACTGCAGCCAAGGCTGTCCTTGAGCTTCACATTCCCCACCAGCCCCTCCTTTTTGATGAGAACAAGGTCCAGCATAACACCTCTCCTCATTGGCTCACATTTCTACATTCTCACATTCCTGTTGGCTCATATTGTCCCACATTCGCCACCTGGATACATGTCCTGTTCCTACCTCACCCCAGAAACCCCTATGGATGGCCACAGGTCCAGCTCTGTGCCCAGTTGAGTCCACAACATGGATCCTTGCTGGCCCCATACCTCACCAGGCCCTCTGTCCCTGACCACCCCTGGGCTCAGGGACTCTGCAGGACAGGGACAGCCTATGTCCTTTGTTCCCCAGTGCCTATGTCCCTGGAGATGCCTTTCTCAGTGCCCCCCAGGTCCTCATATCCTCCCATTCCCTCTGTCCCCACACAGTTCTTATGACTGGGGGATGTCCTTGGCTGTCTGTCATGGGGACATGCTGCATGGGATCTACCAGGTCCAGCAGGCAGGGACATCGCTCTAAGAGGTGACTTTGTGAAGGAGTCAGGTGGGCTCATGGTCACCCACCACCCTCCTTTTGACCAGGGGCATGGGGAGTTGGAAGAGAACTGCTAAGCCTTCCCTCTCATCAATCCCACCACAGCTCTTCAACCCATGTCCCCATGTCCCCCCCCCCCCCCAATAATCCCGTCTTACAGACATGTCCCAAAGTCACCCCCTACCCCACAGCTATGTCCCACATGCACCCATCACCCCATATACGTGCTCCACATCCTCCCTACCCCATTTCCATGTCTCCATGTTCTCCTCACTCCACTGCCATGTCCTCCATGCCCCCACCATATAGCCACTTCCCAGTGTCTCCCTGACCCATAGCAATTCCACCGCACAGCTATGTCTTCATGTCCCCACATGCCATAGTGACGTGCCCCTGCTCACAGCAATCCCACCCTGTAGCTACGTCCCATGTAACTCCATCACCCCATAGCTGTATACCCATGGCTCCCACCCCATTGCCATGGCCCCATGGCCACCTGCCCCATAGCCATATCCCCATCGCCCTTGCCCCATTGCCATACCCCAATGGACCCCATCCCACTGCCATGGTCTTGCGGCCCCTGCCCCATAGCCACGGCCCCAAGGCCCTTGCCCCATGGCTCCATGGCCCCAGCCCCATAGCCATGGTCCCATGGTACTCCACCCCATAGCCATATTCCCATGTATCTCTGACCCATTGCCATACCCCAGTGGCCCCATCCCTATCACCATATCCCCATGGTCCCCAACCCATAGCCATACCCACACGGCCCCCCCCATGCCATAGCCATACTCTTATCGCCCAGTGGTCCCCACCCCATAGCCACATCCCCATTGCTATGGCCTGATGGTCCTTGCCCCATAGCCATATCCCCATGGCCCTGCCCCATAGCCATGGCCCCAGCCCCCCCCCACGATCCATCCCTGTACCCTCCTGGCCCCGTGTCTCCCCGCCCTCTCCCCCACTGCAATTTTTGGGTTAAAAAAGAGCTGAGAGGCATGTGCAGCGGGGAAACGAAACCGCTGGATCAGGCGGGCGAGGCTAGGGCCACCGAGCTGCGGGGACCAGGCAGTGGCACCAGGCAACTCATCGGCAGGGACCCGGGCGTCCCCCCCACAGTGTCCATCATGGCCCTCAAGCAGCCAAATGCGTGAGTGGGGCTGGGGAGGGGGGGGCACTGGGGTGTTACTGGGGTTTTATGGGGGGGCATGGGGGATGGCTGGAGGGTTCCAGGGGTCACTGGGGGCTATTGGTGGGACTGGGGCTCAGGGGTTAGTGGGGAGACCTGGAGGGTTACTGAGGGAGGTGGGGATTCTGGGGCTTGGTGGGCAGATATGGGGAAGTTTCAGGGTTGCTGGAGGATCCCGGGAAAGAGATGGGGGCCTTGGGGAAGTGGGGGGGTCCTTGGAGGTGGTTGTTTCAGTGGGTCCCAGGAGGAGATAGGGTCCTTGATCGCCCAAGGAGGGGGACATCCTGCGGGATCCAAGGAGGACATGGGGGTCCTGGTTACCCATGGAGGCCAGCCCCCCCCACCCCCACCCCCCCGCCCCTTCTCTGCTTTGCAGGGAGGCCTTCTACCAGCAGGCACCCATCTTCCTTGACTACCTGCACAGCATCCTGCAGAAGTACCCCGACGGGGGGCAGATCCTCAAGGTGAGACCCCCAGGGAACCCAGCCATCTGGGCTCTCTTGCCCAGCTGGGCAAACAGACTGCAGGCAGCTGAGGTGGGTGGTGGTCCTTGCCCAGTACCAGCCCCTGGACCTTGCTGGCCAGCTGGGAGCGTGGGTCGGTGCTTTTCTCAGGGGGCTGGGGGGGCCCAGGTGTCCGGGCACTGATCCCTGAACCCAGGAGCTGGTGCAGAATGCGGACGACGCTGGCGCTAACAAGGTCATGTTTGTGTCCGACGAGCGGGAGTTCGATGTCACCGGAGGAGGGCTGGAGGGCACCCAGGGTGAGAGGCGCTACGGGCACTAGGAGAGTCTGGACGAAGCACAGGGGTGGCACTGGCAGGGATTGGGGGATACTGGTGAAGAATTGAAGAAGGATCAGAGTGGACTGGTAGAACTGGAACCAATGAGGTGTTCTGGGATGTGCTGGGGGCACTGAGGGTGCTGGGAGGACTCAGTGGTACCGGGGGCACTGAGGGGGATTTTGTGGGACCGGAGGGGGGACTGAGATTGTGGGGACATTGAGTGTGGGTCATAATCCACCCTACAAGTCCCAAGTCTCCCCTAACCCATGGTCCTGACCCTCCAGGCCCAGCCCTCCTGGCCTACAACGATGCCCTGATGTCCCCCCAGGACTGGACAGGTCTCCTGTGCCCAGGGGTGTCGCACAAGCAGGAGAACCCCAGCACTGTGGGGTGCTTCGGCCTGGGCTTCACCTCTGTCTACCACCTCACCGGTGAGCGGCACTAGGGGCCTCAACTGGAATTGAACTGGGGACATGGGTTGTACTGGAGGCACTGAACTACAGGTGCTGGGGAGTACTGGGGGGCACTGAGGGGGTGCAAAATGGAGGGCTGTGTCTGAAGTGAGGAAACCTGGAGCACCAGGAGGCTTGGGGGAGGCTGGGTGGCAATGGAGGGCAGGGCTGCAGGGGCAAACTGAGGGAGGACTGATGAATTGGGATTAAGCTTGGGGTCACGGGAGGCACTGTGGGGTTGAACTTGAGAGTACTGAGTGGGGACTTGGGGCACTGATGGTTTGGGATGACCTGGGGAGGCAGTGGTATCCATGCCATCCCTGTGGCCTCATGGTTCCCATGTCCCCAGACCTGCCAGGTGTGCTGAGCCCCCCATCCTTGGGGGTGCTGGACCCCGATTGCTGGGTGCTGCCAGGTGCTGGTGCCTGCTGGGACGTCTCTGCAGCCCAGGACCTTCCTGGCCTTTTCAAGCCCTTCTGGGCTGGGCTGGAAGCTGTGGGACAGCACTGTGGCTCTGCCCAGGGCACCCTCTTCCGCTTCCCCCTCCGCCGGCAACCCTCGGGAATCGCTGCAGGGGTCTCCGATCCTGAGCGCCTCCGTAGCCTCTTCCAGACCTTCCTCACCGAGGCCCCTCTTGCCCTCCTCTTCCTCTGCCATGTCCGCCACATGGCCCTGTACCGCGTGGCCCCTGATGGGGTTCAGACCCTCATGGGGACCCTTGTGGCATCCTCTCAGCCTCTCCCTGTCCCAGGGCCATCAGGGGATGAGGGGCTGAGTCTGGCATGGTGCCTGGTGGCCCTGCACGGGGATGGGGTGGGGGATGGGAGCGAGTGGCTGGTGGCCACAGGCAGGGCCACAGAGGGGCCGGCCGTGGCACTGGGCGCAGGGCTGGGGTGCTGCCCCGAGCTGAGCCTGGCGCGCCCCCTCCATGGGCCCTGCCAAGGGCGGCTGTGCTGCTTCCTACCCCTGCCAGCCACAGACGAGATGGCCACAGGGCTGCCCGACCATGCCAGTGCCCCCTTCGCCCTCTCCAATGACCGCCACCACCTCCGCTGGCCCAAGGAGGGTGAGGAGGGCGAGGAGGATGCCCGCTGGAACACCCTGCTGCTCCTTGGCCTCCTGCCGTGGGTCTACAGCCACATGGCTGCCGTGGCCATGGCTCTGTCTGGCGCAGACACCTACAGCATCTGGCCGGACCCTGAGCACACACCGAGCTGTRGCCGCATCCGCAGTTTGGTGACCCATGTCTGCCGGGAGCTGGCAGCTGCCCGCATCCTGGTGCCAGCCACGGAGGAGGCCGCAGGGCAGCTGCGGGCCTCTGAGGCTGTCCTGCTGCCGGAGGCCGCAGGGGACGTGGCCGCACGGCAGGTGGTCCAGGCCTTGCTGGTGGCAGCCGGGGAGCCAGTGGCTGAGGTCCCAGCCCATGTCCAGAGGGCACTGGCTTTGGGGATGGCAGACGGCGTGCGAGAGGCCACGGCGGGCCACGTGCGGGAGGTACTGCGGCGCCACGGGGCCATAGGCCTCCCGGCCACCAACCGGCTCTCCCTGTTGCGCTATGTGGCTGGGGATGGGTGCTATGCTGAGCTGTGGGGTCTCCCCCTCCTGCTTAGCGCCGATGGGACCTTCGTGGCCTTTGGGACCGCATCAGCCATTGTCTACGTGGACACATCCGACTGCCCCAGGTGAGTCCACGGCCGCAGGCAGCCCCACTCCCTGCAGGAGTGGGCAGGTGAGCCGGTTGCCCAGGGTGCAGCTCCCGCTCTTGAGCTGAAAGGGGGGCCAGGGTCGAACCTGGACATTTGGGCGCCTCACTGCCCTCCTCCTCTCCCCGGGTCTCACTGAGTGGGAGCTGAGCCAGGTGTCCAGGAAGCTGCCTGCCCCCCATTACCCGTCTAGTGCCCCAGCACCTCTGTTTGTCTCCACAGGGAGCTCCTGCCCGGCCTGGCCGGGTCCTTCCTGCCCTCAGACCTGGAGCCAGGCTTGGACAGCCTCCTGCGAGGCATTGYCAAGGCGGGTAAGAGACGGGGGGTCCCTGGGCCACCTTTGGGTCCCCTGATCTCCCTCTAAACCCCAACACCCCTAGGCACCCTTGTACACCCTTGGGCTCCTCTGCAGCCCCAATACCCCCTGTACCACACTGATACTCCCTGTACACACCTGGGATCCCTGATCCCTGTCTGAGGCCCCTCTCTGGGCTTCCACCATCCATTCAACAGCACTGTAGATCCCAAGTCTCACTATCTTGCTCTGGTTTGGGGTGTGTTGTCTGAGCCCAGGGTCACCTCTCCTATCCTGCACCTCCCTGTGTCTCTGGGGACTCCCCTGTCCTTGCTGTTCTTCCCATATTCCCCTGTCCCCTCTGTGCTCCCTTGGATCCTGGGTCTCCCTGTGTTCCCCATCTGAGGACCTCTGTGCCCCCCAATACTGGTCCCCCTAACACCTCTTTCCCTCTCAGATCTCCTCTATCCCCACCAATCTGGGGTTCCCCTGTTCCTCCTATTCAGGGTATCCACTGTCCCTCCAGAGCCCAGGTCCTCCCATCCCCGGTATGGGGGGCCCCCCATCCCCTGCAGATCTTGGGTTCTTTCCCCCACATCCTGGGTCCCCCTGCCAGGTCCCAGGTCCCACGTACTCCTTGTCCAGCCTCTGCCTCCCGCATACAGGTCTCTTCCCCAACCTGGTTCTGCTGGACCCAGCCGTGACTGCCCACACCCTACACTTGGCTCTGCCCCCGACCTGGACGTCCCAGTCTTCAACCCCAGTGACCTGGTGCCCGGCCCAAGGCCCCCCCCAGCCCCCAGCCTCCTGGTTCCCAGCCCTGTGGCAATTCCTGCCCCCTCCCTCTGGAGGGGCTCCCTCTCATCCCCCTGTCCCCACTGGGTGCCCCCAGCATCCCTCTGGCTCCGCTGATACTGCAGTCTGGTCTTATCTTCCAGGCATGGGAGGACCAGTGCCTGCCACCTGCTGTGGCCTCTGTCCTGGAGGTCCTGGGTTGCCCAGTGGTGCCACCGAGCATGTGGCACCACTCCCTGTCGCGCTATGTCCTGCCTCCATCCCCCCTCAAAGCCCTGCGGGCCCTGGGCAGGTGGGGGCCTGCAATTGTGGCCTCCCACCTGGCCTCGCTGCCTGCTGCGGATGTGGTCACCCTTCGGCTCTACCTGGCAGACATCCCATCCCTGACAAAGGAGGACAGGGACACACTGGCTGCTTTGCCCCTCTTCTTCCCACTGCCCTGCTTGGCCACCCCACAGCCCATGGAGCTGGTACCGGCCGGTGCCACCCCAGCACTGGAGCCAGAGCTGGAGCTGCCCAGAGACGTGGTGCTGCCGGAGGCCATGTTGCAGTGCCGGGATGAAGTTGACCGGCGGCTCCTGGGGAGGCTCCAGACGTCCCTCATCAGTGCAGCTGACGTGGCACTGGAAGCCATCAGCGCTGTGGCCCGGGGCGCCTATGCAGGGCGGGTGGCTGAGACACAGGCTCTGCTGCTCTGGGTGCTGCAGCACGGAGACATCCTCTTTGCACAGAGCCCCTCACTCCAGCAGGCCTGCAGCAGGCTGGCCTTCCTGGAGACCCCCAATGGCCCCGCATGCCCACGAGACCTCTGTGACCCCTGCGAGAGCACCTTGCAGGCACTGCTGGGCCCTGAGCGCTTTCCTCCTGCTGCCTTCCGCAGTCTGCCTGTCCTCCATGCCTTGAGAGTCCTGGGCTTGCGGCATGGTGAGGGGTGCCTGGTGCCTTCGGACATCCTAGAGGCTGCAGCAAGTGTGAGTCAGGGTGACGCAGCGGCTCCGGACAGGGCTCAGGCACTGATCAAGGTCTGTAACCACCCCAAGGCACTGGCTGGCTTCAGCGCTGCAAAGCTTAGGCAGCTCCAGGCTCTGCCATGGATGCCTCGTTCCAAGTGCACTGGAAAGCCTGGGCAGCCGTTCCTGCCCCCCAAGGAGCTGCGGTCCACCCAGTACCAGCCCCTAGTGGGGCTTGCCATGCACCTGACTGGCGCCTTTGGGCCAGAGGCAGAGAAGAAGCTGGGGCTGAGCCAGACCCCACCGCCAGAGAGAGTATGGGAGCAGCTGAGACAGCTGGCAGGGTGCAGGGACATGGGTGAGGTAGGTCCCGCACTCCGGCCTGTCTACCAGCATGTGCAGGAAAACTTGAAGACCTTTGGGGCTGCCCCAGACAATGCTGTGGTGTGGACTGGGGCTGGGTTTGTCTTGCCATGTGATGCCGTGCTGGGCTATCCTGAGGAGCTCGAGTTGGAGCTGGGGATGCTGGTGCCCCGGGTGCCCCCTGACTTCCTGCCCTACAGCTGCCTCTTCAGGGCTTGGGGGGTGGAAGCGAGGGTGAGTGAGGAGAGGGCTGTTGCAGCCCTGTGCTGCCTGGGGCAGGACATAGACACACGCAGCTCCAGAGCTGGCACTGCAGCAGAGTTGCAGGTGGCTGTAGCTGTCCTGGAGTGACTTAAGAGCCGGGGGCAGCGGGGTGAGGGCACAGTGCCGGTTCCTGTGAGGATCCTGGAGGGCTCGGGCTGTGCCCTCCGCCTGGCTGCCTCTACTGTGTACCTGGACATGGAGCTGGAGGCAGAGGAGGATGTTCAGGAGGTGGTGCATGAGGCAGTGCCATCCAGCATAGCCATATTCCTCGGTACGGAGCTGCTCAGTATGCGGGTGCTGGGACCAGAGCTGTTCATGGCCTGCGGCCCCTCGGAGCCCATCACGTTACGGCTTCGCAACATCCTCCGGGAGTATGGCGAGGAGGGCGACCTCTTCACAGAGATCGTCCAGAATGCAGAGGATGCTGGAGCTACTGTGTGCCGCTTCCTCCTGGACCTCTGACGCTGCAGAAAGGCCACCTCTGGGCTGCTAGACCCCGGCATGGCTGCCTGCCACGGCCCAGCCCTCTGGGCCTACAACAATGCCCTGTTCATGGAGGATGACCTCCGTAACATCACACGGGTTGGGGCTGCTACAAAGAAGGGCCAGGCAGGCCAGATCGGGTGCTTTGGGCTGGGCTTCAGCTGTGTCTACCGTGTCACTGACATGCCGGCAGTGCTGAGTGGGGAGACACTGCTCATCTTTATTCCCAATGGCACCCATCTGGGCAAGCACATCCCCAGGGCCGGCTGCCCTGGCATCCGCCTGGACTTCTCCAGCCGACCACGCATCCTCCGTGCCTTTGCTGAGCAGTTCTGGCCCCACCATGGTATCTTTGGGTGCCGCCTGCCTGAGCCAGGACCCTTTCCAGGGAGCCTTTTCCACCTGCCTTTTCGCACTGAAGAGGAAGCTGTGACATCACAGATTTGCTCAGAGGCCTTTGGTAAAGAGCGTGTCCGGTCCCTTGGCACCAGCTTCCTTGGCTCTAACCGGCTCCTGCTGCTCTTCCTGCGGAGGGTGAGGGAGATGTCCCTGGAGATGCTGCCAGACATGGCCACCTCTGCAGAGGATACCATGCCTCTGGCCATGCTGCGGCGAAAGGAGATCCGAGACTTGGGGACCCCTGGGGACCCCCTAAGCTGGGCAGCCATCGAGCAGCTCACAGCCTGTGAGGAGGCATCCAAGACCACATGGTGCTACCTAGTTTTGGTGTGTCAGGGTGATGGGGAGTTGCTGGAACTGTTTCACCAGAACACACAGGCAGGGCTCCATCCTCTGCCTCCCATGGCTGGTGTGGCCCTTCCCCTTGCCCTTACTGCAGATGGTGAGTGGGTGCCACGTCTGGGTGGCGAGGAGGGGCAAGTCTTCTGCCACCTTCCCATGCCAATCGCCTCAGGGTTGCCAATCCATGTGCACGGGGCCTTCAGCATCCTCTCAAACCGCAAGGGGCTGTGGGACATGGCGGAGCGGGGTGAGTGGAACTGCATGCTGCTCCGCAATGCCGTGCCAGTTGCCTGGCTCCGGGCGCTGGACCACCTCCACACCATGCATGAGGCAGGTGAGTTGAAGAGCTATGAATATCATGTCTTCTGGCCAGACACTAACACTGCCCGTTACCCCTTTACGGAGGCTGTGACTGGTTTCTACCAGGCTGTGGCAGCCAGGAGTGGCCCCAGGCTCTTTTCTGATGGCTGCTCGTGGTGCTCACTGCGGGACGCCCGCTTCCTGCACCAGGCTGTGGTCAGAGACCCCAAGCTGGGTGCCGTGGCGAAGCGTGTCTTTGCCACCACCCTGCCCCATCCCCTGTTAGCTGTGGCCTTGCCAGAGCAGGTGCAGAGGGGCCTCGGGAAGGCAGTGGATGCCGGCACCTATGACTGGCCCCGCTTTTACTGTGAACTTGTGCTTCCCAACTTGGAAGACCTCTCTGTTGTTGACCGGGACCCACTGCTTCTCCATGCGCTGGATATGTCCCATGATGATGTGAACAAAATGCTGCAGACAGTGCCCTGCATTCCTGCCACCCCTCATGGCCACCTGCAGCTCATCAATTGCCTGGTGCATCCCAGAGGCCGCACTGCTTCTTTATATGACCCTAAGGATGGGCGCTTCCCCACTGGGGATGCCTTCCTTTCCCCAGAAAGGCTAAGCCAACTGGAGAGGCTGGGCATGGTTAAGGACACAATGACCCTGCCAGAGCTGCTGGAGCGGGCAAAGACGGTGGAGCTTATCTGGACTGAGGACCGTGCCCAGGGCTGCCAGAGGGCTGCCTGCATCCTTGAGCTGCTTCGGGATGCAGTGGAGGAGAGGGTGAACAACACCATGCAGGCAGCTTTCTGGACTGTGCCCTTCCTGCCTGGTACACTGCCCACTGGTGAACATGTGCTGTTGCCAGCTGCCCAGCTCTACCATCACCTCCATGCCCCACTAGTGGGACTCATCCACCCTATCTTGGCTCCTAAAGTGCTGGGAGAAAACTTCAGCCTCCCCAAGGAGGTTGAATCCTTTTTGGGGCTGGACCGGCAGCTACCAGCAGCTACAGTCCTTGAGCAGCTGCAGGCACTGAGCTGTAGCTCCAACGCTCTCCCTTTGGAGAACCTGAAGGACAGCACCCACTGCTGCTACAAGTACCTGCACATGCTGCTCCAGAGAGATCACTCCAGCTGGGATGAGGTGGCTTCTGCAGTGGCCCAAGGAGAGCCCTTCATCTTGGTGGGCTCCCGCTTTGTGCCGGTCATGGCTGTGGCTGAGACACTGTCATTTGAGGCTGTCCCATATCTTCATCAGCTCCCAGAGCAGTACCGGCCCTACAGCAAACTCTGGGAGTGTGTGGGGCTGCGCCACACATTCACCTGGGATGATTATGCCCAAGTGCTCTGCATCCTGGCAGAGATGCATGCTGGAGAGCCACTGCCTGCCGCGGAGCTGGCTCTGGCCTTGCGGCTGGTGTCTTGTGGCTTGATGGCAGATGCCAAAAAGCCAGATGCCTACCAGACCCAGCAATTCTTTCTACCTGACCAGGAGGGCATTTTGCGTCCACGGGACAAGCTCCACTTCAATGATACGCCAGGGATACCAGTGGACAGAGATGTCCTACTGTGCCATGAAGAGCTGTCCCGAGCCACAGCCCTGCACTGTGGGGTGCCCACCACACACCACTGGGCACTGGAGAGGAGCCGACTGCTCACTGCAGATCTGAGCCTCTGGGCGCAGCCATTTGGTGCCCGTGAGGACTTGCCTAGATGGCTGAAGAACATCATGGGTGAGTACTCAGCATCTGCTCATGATACKGTGACAGAATTGCTCCAGAACGCGGACGATGCTGGTGCGGGGCTTGTGCACTTTGGGTGGGACCGCCGGCAGCACCCAGTGAATGCCACTTTCAGTGAGAATTGGAACATCCTGCAGGGCCCTGCCCTCTGCATCTACAATGACAGCCCCTTCCAGCAGCAGGACATCGAAGGCATTCAGCGTCTGGGGGTGGGTGGCAAGCAAGGCCGGCAGGATGTCACAGGCAAATATGGCCTTGGCTTCAACACTGTCTTCCACTTTACTGACTGCCCAGCCTTCCTTACTGGAGACAGTGCCCGGTGTGTCTTTGATCCCCATCTCTACTATGTGCCTGGAGCCACAACTGAGAGTCCTGGTGGGATGTTCGCTGTCAACCCTGAATTCAAGAGGACCTTTCCAGACGTTTATGGCACCTTCCTACCCTCCCTCTTCAACCTGAACCAGGGTGTCCTTTTCCGGCTGCCCCTCCACACTGCGATGGGGGCTGAGATCTCCAAGGTGTCTGGCATGGTCGTGAGGGACCAAGACCTCATGGACATGGAGACAGTACTGGCTGAGGAAGGTGAGGACTTGGTGCTCTTCCTCCGGCACCTCCGCACCGTGGTCTTCTCTGAGATCCCCCCAGACGGGGAGCAGGTGTTGGAGAGGCCACAGAGCTGACAGATGGTGATGCAGAGCTGAGACAGGGTTTTCAAGCGAGATTGAGCCAAGCCATGGATGGGAACAGCCCCACCTCTGTCTCCTATATCATGACAGTCAAAAACAGCAAGGCCAGGGCCAGCACCATGTGGAGGGTGATCTCCCAAATTGGGGTGCAGGAGGGGGCTGAGGAGTCTCCGGTGCTTGGGCAGCTGCCCTATGGGGCTGTGGCTGCCTGCCTGAAGCCATTGGACTTGGACAAATTCATGGGCAAAGCTTTCTGCACACTACCACTGCCGCTGACCACAGGGCTGCCTGTCCACATAAATGCCAACTTCTCTGTGGATGCGGCCAGACGCAATCTCTGCCAGGACCCAGGCAGCACAGAGGCAGCCTGGAATGGCTTCTTGCTCCGGCACTTGGTGGCTCCACTATACTGTGCCTTTCTCACCAGGCAGTGGAAAGCCCTGGAGCCTAAAGGGCTCCAGTTCAAGTCCCTGGAGGACTGCCAGAAGCACCTGGATTCCCACTACCTCTGGTTCTTCCCTGCTGTGACCTTTTCCCTACCTACCTTTCAGGACCTCATGAGGGATGTCTATAGGCACCTCAGTCACACATGCCTGCCCCTGGTGCCTGTGTACCACATGAAGCCACCTGGCAGCATGGTGACAATGACCTGGGCATGTCCAGGCGGTGGGGATGTGCTAACAGAGCCATACTTCCTCAAGGAGATGCCTGAGCCAGCTCTCCAGGAGGTGCTGCAGCACCTGAACATGAACCTGGTGCCAGCATTCACCCACCTGCGGCAGATCTATAAGGAGTTCATTGAAGCCCATGTGGACACTGTTGCCTTGGAGCCAGCCTCTCTCAGGTGCTTCCTCAAGGCCCTGGCACTCCCTGTGCCCTGCATGCTGGCTGAGACACCCCTGGGGACCCCGGAGAACTGCTCCACACTGCTGAAATACTGCCTAGAGCCCATGGATATGGACGAGGCAGACCTGGAAGGCCTGCCCTTGCTGGCCACACAAGATGGCTGCCTGAATGCCCTCAGCATGCACCACCCAGTCTTCCACAACTCCTTTGCCCACCTCTTCCCCCACCACTGCCACCGCTTTGCCGACAAGTTAATTTCTGACTTGACCCTTCCTTGCTTTGTGAAGGAGCTTGGCCTCCTGGAGGCCACACCACTCATCCGGGAGGCACTGGGTCAGCTGAACTGGACCACAGAGGGGGAGAAGTGGCTCAAGGAGCTGTGGGATTTCTTCAGCACTGTGGTCTACACAGCCACAAAGGCCAAAAAGGATTTGCAGGCGGACATGAAGTCATTCATGGATCATCTCCAGGATGTGATGGTGCTGCCTGTTCAGAGGTATGAGAAAGGCTCGAAGCACCTACTGCCACTATCCTCCCTCCCCAATGTTCTTTTTGACTGTGACACGGACATGGCCAAGGTGCTGCACAAACTGGGCATCCCTGTGCTCCAGCAGTCCCTGCTGCCTTTTGACTTTTCCTACCACTGCCTGAAGACAATGGCACTGCAGGCCACAGAGCCCAGGGCTGTGGTGGCCCAGCTGGTGGACACCAGAGATGATCTCTGCTGGAGTAAATTAAACAAGTGGGATGTGACTGTTCTGCTGCACTTTGTGCTGGAAAAACTGGATTCGTTGGCACTGGAGCAGCTCAAGCTCCTGCCTCTCATCCGGAAGTGTGATGGGAACTATGTACCTGTGGCACCATACCACAAGGTGCTGTTGCTCAGCAGCCAGTTCCCAGAACTGCCCCTGGGTGCCCAAGCCCTGCACAACCTGGAGAAGGGCATGTTGCTGCTCACAGCAGACGAGATCCACCAGCAGCTGGCCAAGGATTTGCAGTGGGAGCTCACAGATGGCTGGCAGCTCTTCATGACTGTGGTGCTGCCCTGGCTGTCCCAGCTCACAGCACGAGAGCTTATGGAAACTGTGCGCTTTGCCCTGCCATGCATCTATGATGATAAGTTCAAGGAAGATGTTGTGGCAGCTTTTCAGACTGTGCCCTTTATACTCGATGACCATGGTGTGCTGCGCCTGGCCTCCTACTTCTACGACGACACGCCCTCCTCCGCACTCTGCAGCTCCAACACCGCTTTGTGCCTGAGACTTTCTTTGAGGAGCTAGGTTACAGCAGGGGAGCTGCTAAGGACTTCCTGTTTCAGGCAGGTGTCCGCACCAGCCTCTCTGAGGAGGATTTTGTGGCACTGGCCCTGGAGATGGAGCATGAAGCCACTCAGGCTAGGTGCCACACTGAAGACCTGCTGGCGTGACAGGAGGAGATGATCAGTGAGCTTGGCACCCTGTTGGACAATCACTTGTCGGAGGATTTCCTGGGGCAAATTGCCTCAATCCACTTCCTGCCTCCACCTGACATGCCCCCAGACTTGATGCAACTCCACCCCCCTTTTGCAGACTGCACTAAGCCTGTGGCCCTGAAGGGCAGCGTTTACCACTGTCACGAACATGTGGCTGAGCTCCTGTGGACATCAGCCACCATCCTGCCAAACTCCTTTGCACCCAAGCAGAATGTCCTGGAGGCCATGGGAGTCCTTGTAGAGATACCCACCGCCCTGGTGGTGGCCAACCTGGAGCAGGTGTGCAGGGTAGCTTGCCAGACGCCACAGCAGGTGAACACACGGGCCAGCGTGCTCCAGAAGGTGTACAACTTCTTGCAGACCCGTCTGAAGGAGGTGGACACAGGGTGCCTCACTGAGCTGCCTGTGGTGCTGGCCAAGTCAGGGGACATGGCCATGCCATGGCAAGTGGTGACATCACTCCCGGATGAGGCTGACTTTTACCCCTATCTCCTCACGCCTGACCCCCACATAGCTGTCTATGGAGACCTCCTGCAACACCTTGGGGTGGTCCTTCTCCCCACACTGACTCACTACACCCATGTCCTGGCCCAAATCCACCAGGAGAGCCATGACAGTGGGACCCTCAATACTATCCAGAAGAAGACASTCCTGCTAGCCACACGGCACTTCTTCCAGCTGCTGCAGGAGGCAGTGGAGCCCCCTGATTTCTCCACTGTGGCTGAGCTGTACTTGCTGAGCACTGCTGACTGCCTAGAGTCATCCCACAGGCTGCACTTCAATGACTGCATGTCATCACGTGCCTCTAGGGCCTTGTGGAAGACCTTTGTGTTTATGGCTGAACTGCCGGGGATCAGGTGTAATGCCTTGCAGCTGCTGCAAATGCTACCACAGCGCCTGCAGCCGCAGGCACTCTCAGAGGTGACAGAGCAGCAGCTGGAGGAGGGCAGTCTGCGGCCATGTTGCTATGGTTCTCACTGCCCTGGGCAGAGGCGTCTGCAGACTCTCCTGGTATCACCGTGGTTTAGGATGGGCCTGGAGGCCCTGCTCCGGTGGCAGAGCCACAGGGCTATGATGAGAATGGAGGGGATTGGTGGCTTTGCAGTGGAGCAGCTGAAAGTGCAGTGCTGCGAGGACATCCACACTGTGCTGGTCCACTGTGGTGCAAAGGTGGAGGGCAGCTCCCAGCCACGGGTCATCCACGTGTCCCTGGCTGGTGGTGCCCAGCAGCTCCTCTACATCCGGCATGCAGATATAGTGCTGGACCAGCACCAGCTGAGGGTCCTGGAGACACTAGCACAGGAGATCAATATCATCCTGGGTGGACAGCTGGAGGCACCCGCCTTGTCAGTGCTGCGTGAAATGCTGGTCTGCCAGGAGCCACGGGACGTGGCCTTTGTTCTGGAGGAGAATGATGTGGCACTTGTGGGTGCTGCACCAGAGCCAGAGGAGGTCATGGCACCAGAGCTGGAGCCAGAGCTGGAGAAGAGGCTGCAGGAGGAGGCTGTGGCAGAGGGGAAGCCATGGAAGGATTGGCACAGGTTGATGCCAGAGGTGAATGGCGATGTGGATCACAGCCTGGCAACCTTGGGGCAGCTGTGTGCTGTCAAGCAGCCAAAGGTGTTCCGGGACCTCTACCTCCAGTACAACCCTGCGAGTGCTGCCCAGCACCACTGCTGGGTACAGGAAGGCCATGGCTCCTGGTTGTGCAATGAAGAGGCCACGGCCCTGACTCCATCCATCCCAGAGGCCCAGCGACGGCTGCGGCAGGCCAAGAGTGACCTGCAAGCAGCCCACAATGACCTCAGGCGCTGCTGCCCCAACTGGGTCCTCTTCAAGGTGCACCAAGCCCTGGAGAAGGCACTGGTGGCTGCCGTACTTTGCCATGGTGAGGCCTTTGAGGCCCCAATGGGGCTGGTGGGGCTGGCACAATGGCTGGAGGYGGTGGAGCCAAAGCTGAGGGGCCTGGCAGAGGAGGTGGAGTGGTTGCATGGCTGTGGCATGGATGGCAAGGCCACACAGTACCCGAGTTACCACCCCTTCCCCGTCACCCCCAACGAGGCCTTCCACAGTGTGGATGAGGAGGAGGTACTGAAGCGGGTGCAAGGAGTGCTGGGGAGGCTGCAGGACCATGTGGGCAGAATGTGAGAATGTCCCCACAGAGGGGGCACTGGCAGCTGGGCCACCAGAGACCCACCATGGACCTGTCGTGGACTCACCATGGACTTGCCACAGACCTGCCACAAGCAATTCCAGACTGTCCAGCCCTGCAGGAGGGCTGGACTAACGTAGGAGGAGTTTGGGGGCAGGCAGGGGACCTAGGCCACTGAAAGTCATGTGCCGTTGGCATGCTTTGAGAGCAGGGGAAATAAAGTACAACAACAAATGTTGCAGTGCTGGTAGACCTTTCACTAACAGTGTGGTCAGGGAACATGGAGAGGTCATGGGCGACTGGGGGCGTGTGGAAGGTGAAGGTGGTGATGAAGGGGTTTAGAGGACTGTGGTGGGTTGACCTTGGCTAGCCACCAGGTGCCCACCAAACCACTCTATCACTCCCCCTCTTCAACAGGACAGGGGGAGAAAATATGATGAAAATCTCATGGGTCATGATAAGGACAGGGAGATCACTTACCGATTACTGTCATAGGCAAAACAGACTTGACTTGGGGAAATTAATTTAATTTATTGCCAATTAAACAGAGTAGGATAATGAGAAATAAGAACAAACCTAAAAACACCTTCCCCCCACCCCTCCCTTCTTCCCGGGCTCAACTTCACTCCCGACTCTTCTACCTCCTCCCCCCGAGCGGCACAGGGGGACAGGGGTTGGGGATAGCTCCTTCCTCTTCATGCTGTTCCCCTGCTCCAGCGTGGGGTGCCTACCACGGGAGACAGTCCTGTATTAACTTCTCCAGTGTGGGTCCTTCCCATGGCTGCAGTTCTTCAAGAACTGCTCTGGCGCGGGTCCTTTACATGGGGTGCAGTCCTTCAGGAATAGACTGCTCCAGCATGGGTCCCCCGTGGGGCCACAGGTCCTGCCAGAAGACCTGCTCCTGCATGGAGTCCTCTCCACAGGCCACAGCCTGTGCCAGGAGCCTGCTCTGGTGTGGGCTCTTCACGGGCTGCAGCTTCCTTCAGGGCATCTCCACCTGCTGTGGTGTGGGGTCCTCCACAGGCTTCAGGATGGATATCTGTTCCACTGTGGTCCTCCATGGGCTACAGGGCAAGAACCTGCATCACCATGGTCTTCACCATGCGCTGCAGGGGAATCTCTGCTCTGGCGTCTGGAGCACCTCCTCCCCCTCCTTCTTCACTGACCTTGGTGTCTGCAGAGTTGTTCCTTTCACACACTCTCACTCCTCCCTCCCAGCTGCTGTTGTGCAGCAGTTTTTACCCCTTCTTAAATATGTTATCACAGAGGTGCTACCAACATCGCTGATTGGCTCAGCTTTGACCAACAGCAGGTCCATCTTGAAGCCAGCTGCAACTGTCTCTGGCCAACATGGGGGCAGCTTCTGGAGTCTTCTCACAGAAGCCACCCCTGCAGCCCTGCTGCTACCAAAACATTGCCACATAAACCCAATACAAGGATGATGAGGTGGTGTCAAGGGGAGCATGGGGGGACTCAAGAGGGCGTGAGGCAGGTGAAGTAGCAAGAGGAGCTCGAAATTTCCACAGGCTGGAGTCATTGCCATAGCCCAGAGGCCATCACCAAAGTAAAAGTTTGATTGTCTTGGTATGTTGAGGTGAAATGTCATAATAGGGATCATGGGTCGAGGGGTTGCCAAGCTGCCATGGTGTCATCTCCAAGTGTTGGGTGGTCCTTGCCATGAGGTCAAAGGGTCCTGGGGAGACCAGATCATCTAATTGGGCCAAGACTACACGACTAGGATGCCATCACTCAGTGCTGAAGGCTCACTGTCAGGTACCCTGACCCTTGACCAGTTGTAGAAGGTGGAGGCTTATGTGCCTTCAAAGCTGGGAAGACTGAGCACAGGGCTCCTGTCTCTCTTGTCTGTGGCTCTCCCCTGTGGTGAGCATGGGGTGCAAGAAGGAGCTGAGGCAGGATGTGATGTCAGTGGGCAGCGTGTCTGTGAGCTTCTGGGGACCATGGAAATAAGGTGTTGTGGTTTAACCTGGCAGGCAGCTAAACACCACACAGCCATTCACTCASTCCCCCCCTGCCCAATGGGATGGGGGAGAGAATCAGGAAAAAAAAGTAAAATTCATGGGTTGAGATAAAGACAGTTTAATAGGACAGAAAAGGAAGGGAAAACAATAATGATAAAAGAATATACAAAATATGTGATGCACAATGCAATTGCTCACCACCTGCCGATCGATGCCCAGCCAGTTCCCGAGCAGTGGTCACCGCCCCCTGGCCAACTCCCCCCAGTTTATATACTGAGCATGAGATCATATGGTATGGAATATCCCTTTGGCCAGTTTGGGTCAGTTGTCCTGGCTGTGCCCTCTCCCAGCTTCTTGCTGGCCGGGCATGAGAAGCTGAAAAGTCCTTGACTAGTGTAAGCACTACTTAGCAACAACTAAACTATCAGTGTGTTATCAACATTATTCTCATACTAAATYCAAAACACAGCACTATGCCAGCTACTAGGAAGGAAATTAACTCTATCCCAGGACAGTATTCTGGTTATTCTATACCAGAATGCCCAGGTCCCACACTTTCCAATACATTCCAATTAATCACCACCACTTTTCCTATCTTTTGATATATACAGATATAATTCCCTTAGTCTATGGGCCATCCCTCTAAAATGTCCATTGAGTTCATTTAGTCTATGACTTTGGGTTCCATCTGTCATAACAGTCTTTCAGGGCAGGAGATGTGGTGTGTAGTGTTGGATTGTTGCATGCTGAAGCCAGTTCTGGTTCCATTATCGCTGCGCTTGTCCAGTTCTATCATTGCTGCAGTTTGCACTTCCATCAAAGTTAATTCTTCATTGATCTAGGTGATTCTTACTGTAATACCATTGATATGGCATATAGTCACTATAGAAGTGTTGATACACAGTATTATATAGCAATTAACATCATACAATTCAGTTCATTGGCTATTCTCACCCAAAATCAAATCTCCTTGAGGTACACATCGGATTTCCCCATCCTTTTGCGTTACCCACCAAGTGCACCCAGGTCCTTGAGCAAAAGCAATCCTACGAATGGGTTTTCCCTTCTCGGAGGCAGGAGTAACCCAGACTGTCTTCCCCAGCATATTTTTTATGTGCACTACAGGGACTCTATCTCCATCTACAGTACGTAAGGGTTTTGACTGGGCAGGGCCAGCTCGGGTGACCGATCCCCTACTGTTGACTAACCAGGTGGCTTTTGCTAAATGTGTATCCCAATGCTTGAATGTCCCACCACCCATTGCTTTCAGCGTAGTTTTCAGCAGTCCATTGTATCGTTCWATTTYCCCGGAGGCTGGTGCATGAYAGGGGATGTGATACACCCACTCAATGCCGTGCTCTTTGGCCCAGGTGTCTATGAGGGTGTTTCGGAAATGAGTCCCCTTGTCTGACTCAATTCTTTCTGGGGTGCCATGTCACCATAGCACTTGCTTTTCAAGGCCCAGGATAGTGTTCCGGGCGGTGGCATGGGGCACAGGATATGTTTCCAGCCATCTGGTGGTTGCCTCCACCATGGTGAGCAC
>JAYKAV010001411.1:1421190-1446428 GCA_035582835.1 Phoebastria nigripes
TACACTGTGCACCGGTGTCTACGAGAGCCTTATACTCCTGTGGGTCTGATGTGTGTGGCAGGTGCACCCGCCCTGATAAAAGAGCAAGGGCATCAGGACCGCTGCATCCTTACTTTTCATGCCCTTACTTTTGCACCTTTATGGCAGCGAGTGCCAACCATCACATACGCACTTTGGGTCAGTAATTATGGTCACATATACACCTCGGGCGAGCAGTAAGAAAGTTAAGGCCCTCAGCCAATTAGAACTGACCACAGGTCAGATTCGACTAGGGTATAAATGGAGCCCTGCCAGAGGGCAAGTTGAGTCGGTCCTCCTTGGAGCAGTGGGTCTGCAGTCGGGGACTCTCCGCTTGGGTCAGGGCGCCGCCCAGGGACATTCCTCGAGGTTGAGAGCCCTCATCTTATAGGTGAGTGACTGTGCACATTTTGGATCCTCATTTCAAAAGCCGGCCATGCAGTATTAGTTTCTTGTACACCATCCTGAACCTGTGGTTTACTGATGTTGTCGGAGTGTTGAACGATTTTGATGAGCTTCAGCTCTAGTTAGCTTTCTGCTGACAATTTCCGTTTAAATAAAGTTTATTTTTTCTATCACTTGCCTAATTTGATTTTGTGAGCCACCACGATGCTGGCCCTCACCTTCCCTTGGCAGCCTTTTCACAGGCCCACCAACACTGGGGCTCTGATCTTTCTTAGCCCCCTAATGGTCCCCTCACTCTCGCTCACTCTAGACAGAGCCCAGCTCCAAAATTGAAAATATCCAGCGGCTGCTCCCACACAGAAGGTGCCTGGACTGAAAGCCGTTGCTGGCCCTCCCCTTCCCTTGGCAGCCCTTTCACAGCTCCTTAGATTAACTGTTTGAGATGCCTGGGAGGATTTCCAAGAAGCTACCTTGCATGCACYTGTGTCCCAAATAAAGGAAACTATTCAGACATCTACTGAGGTGGTGTCTGAAACTTTATGGCCTAGAAACTCTATGGCAAGAAAGGTGAGGGCCACTCACAGCTTTCCATCCTGGCAACTTCTTTTTGGAAGCCTTGGTGCTGGGTTTCAGTTTGGAGCTGGGCTCCAGATGCAGTGGGCAGGTAGGTTAGGGTTAGGTGCTAGTGCAATTGCAGAGGCCTGTGTTGGTGGAACTGTGAAGGGGCTGCCAAGGGAAGGTGTGGGCCAGCAACAGCTTTCAGTCCTGGCCACTTCTGTGTGGGAGTCTGTGACGGATACCCCCTGCTCCCCGCTGCCGGTAATGCGGTTAGCATAACTATCGCCATTTTATGAGGCAAGCAGCCATTCTCTCTGATTGAGTGTGTCATGCATTCATTCCCTTTCCACTCATTTTTCTGGTCCTGAAGGTCCTGTGAACTAAGTAGACAAACCAAATAGATTTCTTCTTCCCCTCCCTACCAGCTTCAAGTTTCCCGTGTGCCAGTCCAATTACTCCCTTCCGTATCGGCCTTGAAGGTCCCAGCTACCTTGTCAACCATGTGCTGTTGATGACCCCATCACAGCACACAGAGCACTGTTATAAAATCAAGCAGTTGTAAGTCTTAAGCAGGGGTGCGACTTGGACAGGAACTGCTGGACAGTCAGTGCCATGAGACACACACGCACATGCATATGCACATGTGCGCACACACACCCCTGGTGGCCCGGAATGCCTCCACCGTCGTCTGCTTCCTCTGAGGATTGAGTGACTTGTATTTTTTAATATGATTTTTCGAGTCTAGATTATGACTGTTACACTGGTACAGTGAACCGTGTATTAAGATTTGAGCCGATCTGCAGAGGGTCCAGGTGATTAGAAATTATAAGTTAAGTTGTATTATAAATTCAGTATTACTCTACTTATAAATTGTACTACACTGATTCTGCTTGTAGAAATCCTGTGCCATTCTAATCACAAATTCTTTGCTGGACTACTCATAACATCCTCTTAAGAAAGTAAAGCTTAAATTGCAACTATGATTTAGTGCCATCATCATTCTGCCAAGGATCCCTAAAAGAATCGGTCTGTCCTTTTAGGGTCGGGTGACACTTGTTGCCTTCTTTTGACTCCTCCTCCTGTTTCATGCTGTTGCCTCCTCCTCCTCTTCCTGTTGTCTCCTGTTTTCTCCTGTTGCCTCCTGTTTCCTCTTTCTTCTGTTGCTTCCTGGTGCCTCCTCCTTTTCTTGCATCTTGCTGCCTCCTCTTGCCTCTTATTGCCTTCTACTGTTGCCTCCTTCTCATCCTCCTTTGCCTCCTGTTGCCTCCTGCTGCCTCCTCCTCGTGTTGCCTCCTCCTCCTGTTGCTTCCTGTTGCCTTCTTCTCCTTTTGCCTCCTTTTGCCTCCTGTTGTCTCCTTGTCCTCCTCCTCCTCTTGTTGCCTTTTCTTGTCTCTTGTTGCCTCCTCTTCCTCCTCCTGTTTCCTCATTTTTGCCTCCTCCTTCTCCTGTTGCTTCCTTTTGCCTCCCGATGCCACTTCATCCTTTTCCTTCTGTTGCCTCCTCCTCCTGTAGCCTCCTGTCACCTCCTCCTCCTCTGCTTCCTCCTTTTCCTCCTCCTCTTCCTGTAGCCTCCTGTTTCCTCCTATTGCCTCCTCCTGTTGCCTCCTCCTCCTTTGTCTTCCTGTTGCTTCCTCCTCCTTCTACTACTCTTGTGTTATTCTGCCTTCTGTTGCTTTCTCTTTCTCCTCCTGTTTCCTTTTGTTGCCTCCTGTTGCCTCCTTCTCTTCCTCCTCTTGTCTCCTGTTGACTTCCCCTCCTCCTCTGGTTTCCTCCTGTTGCCTCCTCCTCCCATTGCCTTCTGTTTCCTCCTGTTGTCTCCTCCTTCTGTTGCCTCCTGTTGCCTCCTGTTTACTTCTCCTCCTCGTCTTCTTGTTGCCTCCTGTTGCTTCCTCCTCATTCTCCTGTTTCCTCCTCTTGCCTCCTGTTTCCTCCTCCTTCTCCTGTTGCCTCCTCCTATTGCCTCCTCCTGCTGCTTATGTTTCTCCTTTTCCTCTTCCTCTTCCTTATATTGCTCCTCCTCCTCATCTTGTTGCTTATGTTCCTACTTCTCTTCCTCTTCCTGTTGCCTCCTCTTTCTCCTCCTTCCTGTTGTGTCCTTCTCCTGTATCTTATGTCATTGTTCCTCCTCCTCCTGTTGCTTATGTTCCTCCTCCTCCTTCTCCCTCTCTTGTTCCTTATGGTCTTCCTGTTCCTCCTCCTCCTGTTCTTTGTCTTTCTTCTGTTTTCTCTTCATCCTCATTTTTCTCCTCCTCCTTTGTTATCCTCCTGTTCCTTCTCCTTCCTGCTCTTTCTCCTGTTTATACTTCTGCTGTAGCTGTTCTTGTTCCTCCAATGCCATCACCTCCTTTTATCCCTCCTCCTTCTTTTCCTTCTCATCTTGATCTTTGTCCTTTTCCTTCTCTTCATCTTCATTTTCTTTTTCATCCTCCTACTTTTTCTCCTGTTCGTCCTCCTGCTCCTTCTCTTACACCATCTGTTTTTTCTCCTCTTCCTTTTCTTCATTTTCTTCTTTCTCCTTTTCCTTTTCTTCCTGTTCCTCCAGTTCTTCCTTTTCCTCCTCCTGTTCCTCCTTCTCCTTTTCCTCTTCCTCTTTCTCCTCCTGTTTCTCCTTGGGTTTTTTTTTTCCCTATCAACCTCCTTTTCCTCCTCTTCCTACTCATCCTCTTCCTTGTTCTCTTCCACTACTTTTTTTCTCATCCTCTACCTCCTCCTGTTTTTTTTATCCTTCTGTTAGTTTTCCTCCAATTGCTCCTCCACCTCCTCCTCATGTTCCTGTTCATTTTCCTCAGAATCACAGAATGGGTGAGATTGGAATGGACCTCTGGAGATCATTTGGTCCAACCTCCATGCTCAAGCAGGGCTACCTAGAGCCGGTTTCCCAGGACTGTGTCCAGACAGCTTTTGATTATCTCTAAGGATGGAGATCCCACCACTTCCCTGGGTAACCTGTGCCAGCGCTTAGTCACCCTCACAGTGAAAGTGTTTCCTGACGTTCAAAGGGTACCTCCTCTGTTTCAGTTTGTGCCCATTGTCTCTTTTCCTGTCACTGGGCACCACTGAGAAGAGGCTCCATCCTCTTTGCACCCTCCCTTTAGGTATTTATATACATTATTGAGATCCCCTCTGAGTCTTCTCTTCTCCAGGCTTAACTGTCTCAGCTCTCTCTCAGGCTTTCCTCATATGTGAGGTGCTCCAGTCCCTTCATCAACTTTGTGGCCCTTTGTTGGACTGTCTACAGTATGTCCATGCCCCTCTCATACTGGGGAGCCCAGAACTGGACACAGCATCAGTGCTGAGTAGAGGGGAAGGATCACCTCCCCTGACCTGCTGGCAATACTGCCTAATGCAGCCAAGGCTACCATTCGCCTTTTTTGCAGCAAGGCACATTGCTGGCTCATGGTCATCTTGGTGTCCAGTTGGACCCCCAGGGCCTATCCTGCCTAACTGCTTTCCAGCTGGGTGGCCCTCAGCATATATTGGTGCATGGGGTTGTTCCTCTCCAGGTGCAGGAAATATCACTTGTCCTTGTTGTAACTTCATGAGGTTATTTTCAGTCCATTTCTCCATCCTGATGAGGTCCTTCTAGATGACAGCCTGACCCTCTGGCATATCAGCCACTCCTTCCAGTGTGGTGTCCTCTGCAAACCTGTGAGGGCACACTCTTTCTCATCATCCAAATCATAAATGAAAATGTTAAACAGGACTGGCCCCAGTATTGATCCCTGGGGCACTCCACTAGTTACTGGCCTCTGGCTAGACACTGTGCGGCTGATCACCTCCCTCTGGCCTGGCCATTCAGCCAATTTTCGGTTCACCCCATTGTCTGCTCATCCTTCTGTACCTCAACAGATTATCTTGGAGGATCTTATGGGAGACAGTGTCAAAGGCCTTACTGAAGTCCAGGTAGACAATACCCACTGCTATCCCCCTCATCTACCAGGCCAGTCATTTTGTCATAGAAGTTTATCGAATTGGTCAAGCATGACTTCCCCTTGGTGAACCCATGCTGATTTCTCTTGATTATTTTTTTCGTTCATGTGCCTGGTAATGGTTTCCAGGATTAGCTGCTCCATAACCTTCCAAGGGATCGAGGTGAGGCTGACTGGCCTGTCGTTCCCTGGGTCCTCCTTCTTACCCTTCTGAAAGATGGGGGTGACCCTTCCAGTCTTTAGACACTTCCCTCGGTCACCATGATCAATCAAATATTATTGAGAGTGGCCTCGCAACGACATCAGCCAGTTCCCTCAGCACTCGTGGGTATGTGGGTATGTCCCACCATGGCCCATGGACTTATGTATGTCTAGTTTGCTTAAGTATTCCCTGATCTGATCCTTTTCCACCAAGGGTACATCTTACTTGCTCCAGACTTCTCCCCTTGTCTCTGGGACCTGGGATTCCTGAAGGCCAGTCTTGGTAGTAAAGACTGAGGCAAAGAAAGCATTCAGTACCTCAGCTTTTTCCATGTCCTGTGTAAGCAGGYCCGCCCCCTTCTCATTGAGCAACGGGCCCACATTTTCCCTTGTCTGCCTTTTGTCTCCCATGTGCTTACAGAAGCTCTTCTTGCTGCCTTTGACATCCCTGGCCAGATTCAATTCCATTTGGGCTTTAGCTTTCCTAATTTTGTCTCTGGATGCTCAGACAATGTTTCTGTATTCCTCCCAGGTTACCTGTCCTTGCTTCAACCCTCTTAACACTTCCTTTTTTGTGTTTCAGTTTTGCCAGCAGGTCCTTGTTCATCCATGCAGGCCTCCTGGCATTTTTGCCTGACTTCGTAGTTGTTGGGATGCAGCTCTCCTGAGCTTGGACTAGGTGATCCTTGAATATTGGCCAGCTTTCTTGGACCTCCCCTTCCCTCCAGGGCCTTATCCTATGGGACTCTTTCAAGCAGGTCTTTGAAGAGGGCAAAGTCTGCTCTGCCTAAGTCCAGGGTTGTGAGCTTGCTTTTCACTCTCCTCCCTGCCCTCAGGATCCTCAACTCCACCATCTCATGGTCACTGAAACCAAGGCTTCCTTTGACCTTCACATCCCCAACTAGCCTCTATTTGTCGGTGAAGATGAGATCCAGCAGAGCACCTCTCCTTTTCGACTCCTCTATCACTTGGAGGAGGACTTTATCATCACTGCACTCCAGGAACCTCCTGGATGGCTTACATCCTGCATTGTTTTCCCTCCATCAGGTATTGGGGTGGTTCAAGTCCCCCATGAGGACCAGGGCCTGCAAACTTGAAGCTGCTCCTATCTGTCTGTGGAGGGCATGATCCACTTGTTCTTCCTGGTCAGGTCAGACATCAACTATAATGTCAACTTTACCTGTCCTCTCTTTAATCCTAACGCATAAGCTCTCAGTTGGCTCCTCATCCATCCCCAGGGAGAGCTCCATGCACTCCAGCTGCTCTCTCACATGAAGGTAAACTCCCTCTTCTTGTCTTCCTAGTATGTCCTTCCTAAAAAGCCTATATCCCTCCATTGCAACACTCCAGTCATGGGAGCCATCTGACCGTGTCTCCATTATCCTGCCAGTGCACACAGATTTCTAACTCCTCACATTCATTCCCCATACTGTGTGCATTAATGTACTGGCACTTTAGAAAGGCACCGCAGCATGTTGAGTTCCTGGAGAGGGCGTTGGGGATTTCTCCATTTTGGTGCCTTGTAGGCACTTTCTTGCTTACAAGCAAGTGCTGGAGTGACCCCGCTTAAGCCCCATTTGYAGATTTCATCTACACMCCCCCTGCCCTTTGCTCAGCGATCCTGTCTGTCACTCCCTCACAGGACTGCTGGTTGCTCTCTCCCTCCCCCATCATTCTCAGTTTAAAGCCCTCCTGATGAGGTCAGTGATCATATTGGCAAAAACAGCTTTGCCCTGCTTAGTGAGGTGGATCGCATCTTGCCCCAGCAGATGCTGACCTGCAAATGGGGTCCCATGGTCACAGAACCCAAAACACTGTCACCAACAACAGTTCTGCAGCCAATTACTGGCTTGTCCTATTAGTGCCCTGCTCCTCACAAAGTTTCCCGTCACCAGAAGGGCTGAGGAGAACACCACCTGGGCCCTTATGCCCTTGACTACTGCCCCCCAGCAGTCAAGTTCTTTTTCTTGTCCTCCTCCTCCACTTGCTCCTCTTCCTCTTCCACCCCCAGCCTCTTCTTCATCCTCCTTCCCATCCTCCTCTTGCCCATCCTTTTCTTGCTACTCCTCCTTTTCCTGTTCCAGTTCCTCTTTCTGCTCATGTTCCCCATCCTCCTGTTTTCCTTATTCTCCTCCTGTTCCTCCTCCTCTCTCTGCTGTTCCTCTTCCTCCTGTTCCTCCTGTTCCTCCTCTTTCTCCGCTTGTTCCTCCTCCCGTTCCTCCTTTTCCTTGTGTTCCTCCTCCTCCTCTTGTTTCTCCTAGTCCTCTTGTTCATGTTTGTCCTCCTACTCCTCGTCTTCCTTGGCCTTATCCTCCTCATTTTCCTCCTGCTTCTCCTATTCATCTTCCTGTTCTTCCTTTTCTTCTTTCTCCTTTTAATTCTTTTCCTTCTCCACCTCCTCCACGTCCTACTTTCCTCTTGTTCCTTTTCCTTGTATGTCTTCATCTTCCTCCTCGCTTCTCCTTTTCCTGCTCTTGTTTTTCCTCCTCTTGTTACTCCTTCTCCTGTTCCTATTCCTCCTCCTCCTCCTTCTCTTCCTCTTCCTGTTTCTCCTCCTCTTCATACTCCATTTCTTGTTTTCCTCCTCCTTCTTCTCCTGTTCATTCTTTTCCACCTCCTCCTCCTCTACCACCTCCTTCTCCTTTTTCTCCTCTTCTTTCTACTTTTCATAGAATCATAGAATCATAGAATCATTAAGGTTGGAAAAGACCCCTAAGATCATCGAGTCCAACCGTCAACCCAACACCACCATGCCCACTAAACCATGTCCCTAAGTGCCTCATCTACACGTCTTTTTTCCTCCTCTTCCTCCTAATATTCCTGTTTCTCCATTCTCTTCATTCTCCTCTTCCACCTCCTCCTGTTCAACTGCCTCCTCCTCCTCTTCCTTCTCTTGCTCCTCCTACTCCTATTCTATGCTTTCCTCCTGTTCTACCTTCTACTTGTCCTCCTCCTCTTTCTCCTCCTCCTCCTCTTTCTTTTCCTATTCCTCCTGTTCGTCCTCCTCACCCTTTCTGTTCCTTCCCTGTTCCTTCCATTCCCTGTTCCTCCTTCTCCTGTTCCTTCTTTTTTCTCATCCTTCTTCTCCTCCTGTTAGATCCTTCTTCTCCTGCTGCTACTCCTTTTCATTTTCCTCCTCCTCCTCCTCCAATTCCTTTTCCTCCTCCTCTTCCTGTTTCGTTCTCCTCCTCTTTTTCCTCCTCCTCGTCCTAGGAACCTTTTTTCTGAAGCATCAGCTGTGAGCCAGCATCCTTGCACAGCCAGGAAGTCCCCGTCTTTCCCCTGCCAAACTTACAGCTCCAGGCTAACTCTAGGCTTTTGTCCTAACTCTCAAACTGCTTGTCCTGACTCTCAAACCAATTTTTCTGCTGTTGACCAATTGCTGAGCACATGCATGTGTCTTGGAATTGTGCAAGTTAGCATAAGCAGGATTAAAGCGCAGCACTTCAAAAGCTGTCACCTCTGGGCCTTGCTATTAAGCATTCAGGAAAAAGAAAATTACTGCTTCTTCTTTCACCAAGTTATAGAAATTTGAATACGAAGTCCAAAAAAAAAAGGCATCGTCCTGTAAACACTTTCAAATGAAGACGACTGTTCATGTGTGGGAGCATTAATTGTGTAGGTAAAAGTCTGCTGCCTTGCACCTCTGCTTCCTAACCCCAATTCATTTGAGTGAAGAGGGTTGGAAAGGAAAGCTGTCTCATTTTTCATAACCTACAGTTTTTCTATCCTGTTTTTTTTTCTTGCCAATGCATCAGGAAGAGCATCTAAAGGCTAACTGGCTTGTGCTTGCCTCAGCTCTAGATGGGTCATTTGCTCTATGCACCCTGCATGCTGCTTTTCCTGTAAGGGAGGGAAATGGGAAGACGAATGCCACGTATAGGTTCTGGCTCTTAATAAAGAGCAGCCTGACATAATTTCTCCTGCTGTAGAAAGTACTTCAAGCCTAGTGATGACATTCCCATCACACCCAATGGAGCTCATCATTGATGCTAAACCATGGCAAGGAAGCTCTGAAACCTCCCACAGGACGAATCTCAGTGCTTCACCTGTCTCAGCTGTGGCAGTCAAATGGGATGAGGATGACCTTGTCTGCTGCAGCTGCTCTCAGCCACAGAGCATGGAGAGTGGTGAGGGCAGGCAGGTCACCATACAAGCACTTTCAGCATAGGTACTTCTGTCTGATGCAGTTGAATATAAAGCTGGAATTAGAGACTCTTGGAAATAATTTCACTTCTGCTCCCAGCGTAAGGATGCCAGGTGATGGCATCCTGGGATGGTCACATCCCAGCACTTTGTGCTGCTGCTTCTCTGCCCAGGGACAGCGCTGCCCTCCTGGCCATTGCGGGGGCTCATTCCCCTGACAACAAATCCTCCTGTGTGAGGAGTGGAGACCCACCAGCATCTGCCGGGAAGATGCAGATCTCGGAGCGTTGCTGACCCTGCCCAGGACTTGCTGCCTGCAAATTCACTGGAACCAGGAAAAACCTCATGCTTCCAGAGCTCCTGGACAAAGGGGAGGTTTCAGCTCCATGTCTGCATGTGTCTCATCATCGGGGAGCTGCTGTGCCAGCCAGAAAAGGGCTGTGTTTTTCCAGACCACCTGCCTGTGTCACTTGGCGAGGGCAAATTAAGACCTAGACTTAGTTCCAGTGTTCAGCCAAAGTGGAGAGCACGCAAACAATCACAGTCTAATTACTTCAGAGGTAGCAGAGTTTTCCCCAGGAGATTTTGCTCCATCGCAGATCAGCTGAGCCAGTGCATTCCCCAGGAGATACGGGGAGAGCCAAGGATGGAGGACAGCCTCCCCTCTGAGCACATCCAGGAACAGGAGGGGCTCTCGCAGAGGTTGTATCTTCTCAGCTGCATAAAAAAAGCACTGGCCCTGGGGTCCCAGGGAAATTACAAGGCTTCACCAAGGAAGCCATGTGGTCAGGACCATTTAACTGTCCCCTCTTCAGCAAGGGTAGGAAGGGGGATTTAACTCAAGGGAACTTGTGTAGTTAAGGAAGAAGCAGTAAAATATCAGCATCCTGGATGAATCAGCAGTGGAGAACCCTGTGCTGCCTTTGCACCGATGGTCCGACCCTGCTCCCATGTCTGTGTGTGCACTTTTCAAGGTGACCAGTCCCTGCCCTCCTGCCCTGGTTGTTCTCTGTAGCTTTCGGCAGGGTTTTGGGGGAGTTTGGCCCTTGGTTTCTGCTCCTTAAAATATGTTCCCTTTCCAAGAGCTTTCCAGCCTGTCACTGCCAAAGGGACATCCCAATTCAGCACCTGTCACCAGGCACCACACGGCCAGGTCCAGACTCCTGCTCACAGCAGTCTTAACACAACCAGCTTTTGCAGCTGCAATACTGTCATGAGTCCAGAGCTGTTGGCTGTTCCACACAGCATGTCCTGACAGCAGTCCACGTTCGCGGAGGAACTCAGGAACATAAAACTACTGCCTTGTGTTTGCTACAAGAGGAAGAAAACTTATCAGCCCCAGACTCTTCCAAGGAAGCTACCTGAGCAGTTTTGTGTATGTTGGAGGCAGGTCCATACCCGGTAGTCTTTTGTCCTCCTTCAATGGGGAGCAAAAATGATAGAAACACAGAATGGTTTGGGTTGGAAGGGACCTTTAAAGATCTTCTAGTCTACCCTGCCCCCCTCCACATCCCCTGCCATGGGCAGGAACATCTTTCACTAGATCAGGTTGCTCAAAGTCCTGTCCAACCTGACTTTGAACACTTCCAATGATGGGGCATCCACAAGTTCTCTGGGCAACCTGTTCCATTGTCTCACCACCCTCATCGTAAAACATTTCTTCCTTGTGTCCAATCTAACCTTACCCTCTTTCAGTTTAAAACCATTGCCCCTTGTCCTGTCACTACAGGCCCTGGTAAAAAGTCTCTCTGTGCATTTCTTATAAGCCCACTTATATACTGAAGGGCCGCAGTACCGGGTCCCTGGAGCCTTCTCTTCTCGAAGGTAGACAACACCACTCTCTCATCCTTTCTTCACAGGAGAGGTGTTCCAGCCCTTGGTCATTTTTGTGGCCCCTCCCTGGACCCACTCTAACAAACAGGTCCATGTCTGTCTTGTGCTGGGGACACCAGAGCTGGATGCAGTACTCCAACTGGGGTCTCACGAGGGTGGAGTAGAGGGGGAGAACCACCTCCCTTGACCTGCTAGCCATGCTTCTTTTGATGCAGCCCAGGATATGATTGGCTTCCTGGGCTGCAAGCGCACAGTGCAGTCTCACGTTCAAATTTTGTCCACAAGTATCCTCAAGTCCTTCTCCACAGTGCTGCTCTCAATCCATTTATCCCCCCATCTCTACTGATAGTGGGGATTGCCCTGACCAAGGTGCAGGACCTTGCAATTTTGGCCTTGTTGAACTTCATGAGCTTTGCATGAACCTGCTCCTCCAGCCTGTCAAGGTCCCTCTGGATGGCATCCCTTCCCTCAAGCATATCAACTGCACCACTCAGCTTGGTGTCATCTGCAAACTTGCTGAGGGTGCACTTAAGTCTATGTCACTGATGAAGATATTAAATAGTGTTGGTCCCAGTACAGACCCCTGAGGGACACCAGTACTTACTGGTTTCCATTTGGACACTGAGCTGCTGACTGTAACTCTTTGGATGTGTCTATCCAGCCAATTCCTGATCCATCTAGCAGTCCATCCATCAATCCCATATCTCTCCAATTTAGCAGCAATAAATTTGGGGGGGCGGGCGGCAGGCTGTATCAAAGGCCTTATAGAAGTCTAGGTAGATGACATCTGTAGCTCTTCCCTTGTCCACTGATGCAGTCACATCATCGTAGAAGGCCACTAGATTAGTCAGGCACAATTTGCCCTTGGTGAAGCCATGCTGGCTGTCTCTAATCACCTCCCTCTCTTCCATATGTTTTGACATGTGTTCCAGGAAGATCCGTTCCATGATCCCACTGGGCACGGAGGTGAGGCTGACTGGTTGGTAGTTCCCAGGGTCCTCCTTATTACCATCTTTAAAAATCGGAGTGGTAGTCCCTTTTCTCCAGTGACTGGGGACTTTGCCCAACTGCCACAACTTTTCAAATATGAGTGACTTGGAAACTGTATCAGCCAATTCCTTCAGGACCCTGGGATGCATCTCATTGGATCCCATGGACTTAACTATGTTCAGGTTCCTCTGGTGGTTTTCTGATCTTCTCTGACAATGGGAGGGACTTTGTTCCCCCAGTCCCTGCCTTGAGGTTCAGTGAGTTGACAGAGGTGGGAATAGTGATAGCCAGTGAAAACTGACACAAAAAAACCTCTACTTCAGCCTTCTCCTTGTTGGTTGTTGTTAGTCTTATTGATTGGGGGGGTGACGGGGGATACATTTTCTTTAATCTTCCTTTTCTGGCCAATGCACCTGTAGAAGCCCTTCTTATAATTCTTCACATCCCTTGCCAAATTCAGCTCCAACTGTGCCTTAGCTTCTCTGATCCCATCCCTACACATGTGGGCAGCGTCCCTGGTTCCACTGCCTGTGTTTTTCCTTCATACACTTTAGTTTGACCAGGAGGTCTTCCCAAGTCACCGTTACACGTGATGGAGCCCTACTTTCCTGGAGATGGCTGAACACCTGCCTGCCGATGGGAAGCAGTGAACAAATTCCTTGTTTTGCTTTGCTTGCACATGTGGCTTTTGCTTTACTTATTAACTGTCTTTATCTCAACCCACAAGTTTTCTCACTTTTACTCTTCCAATTCTCTCCCTCATCCCACCGGGGGGGGAGTAAGCGAGTGGCTGTGTGGGGCTCAGTTGCCAGCTGGGGTTAAACCACAACACTGAGCCATGCCAGTCTCCTGCCTTTCTTGCCTCATTTCTTACAAATGGGACTCAAGAGCTTTCTGCGCTCTTAGAAAGATGTCCTTAAACAGTTGCCAGCTCTGTTCAGCTCTGTTTCTCTGAGGGCAGTGTCTCAGGGGCTCCCAGCCACTAAGTCCTTAAACAACTGAAAGCTTGCTCTCCTACAATTCAGGGTCCCTGACTCAACTCTTCACCTGGACCATATCCCTCAAGACTGTGAATTCCACCTGTCGTGGTTTAACCCCAGCCAGCAACTAAGCACCACGCAGCCGCTCGCTCACTCCCCCCCGCTGGGATGGGGGAGAGAATCAGAAGGGTAAAAGTGAGAAAACTCATGGGTTGAGATAAAGACAGTTTAATAGGGAAAGCAAAAGCCGCACACGCAAGCAAAGCAAAACAAGGAATTCTTTCACTACTTCCCATCGGCAGGCAGGTGTTCGGCCATCTCCAGGAAAGCAGGGCTCCATCACGCGTAACGGTTACTTGGGAAGACAAACGCCATCACTCCGAACGTCCCCCCCTTCCTTCTTCTTCCCCCAGCTTTATATACTGAGCATGACATCACATGGTATGGAATACCCCATTGGCCAGTTGGGCTAGCTGTCCTGACTATGCTCCCTCCCAGCTTCTTGTGCACCTGGCAGAGCAYGGGAAGCTGAAAAGTCCTTGACTAGTAGACTACTTAGCAACAACTAAAAACATCAGTGTGTTATCAACATTATTCTCACACTAAATCCAAAACACAGCACTATACCAACTACTAGGAAAAAAAAAAAAAATTAACTCTATCCCAGCTGAAACCAGGACACCACCCAATCAGTAGTCAACAGAAAAGGCAAGCCTTTTTCTTTAAAATGGTATTTATTTATAATAATATAATCTTATTCATAATAAAAAAATTGTCACCATTATAATAATAATTATCCACTTTTATAATAATAATTATTCATCGTTCATCAACCTTATCAATTTTTTTTTCAATCTTTACTTATAACAAATGGAATATAAAACATGAATGCTGAAAAGTGCAGAAGATCCAGGAAAACTGTCAGCTTGGCCCAAGGCTAACCATCATCTTTATCTGCAAGCCCAATAAAGCAATCTGTCGTTAGATTAGTGAATGCTAAGGCAGCAAGAGAGGGTTAGTTTGGCCCATCATAAGACTTGCCTTACAGACTTACCAAAAAGAAAACTGGTATGCCAAGGAAGAAGTTTCCCTCTAGTCCACTGGGGTTTTGCTAGTCTATAGGTGGAATATGAGCCTGCTTTCAAACCCTTCCTCATAGGAATGTTTTGGTTTTTTACATAAACAGAGACCGGAGGGGTCTTGATTTTATGTGCATCACTCTTCCAAATCAAGGTCAAAGATGTACCAGCAAGAGGCTGAATGTTTGAACGCCAGCGCTGCAGAAACAGGAGGACCCCCCCAAGAAAACTGCAGCTGGGGCATTTGCTCAGCATTTCGTGGCTGATATTGTTGACTCAGTCTGGAACAATCTTTGTGAGAATGACTATCCCTCTGACCCAGTTAAGAGAGGTTTCTATTCCTCTTTTTATATGTGAACATAGCAATAAAACATGCACAATAGCCATAAAGCACAATTGACGGTCTTGGTTCTTTAATTTTATGTACTAAAAGGAAACTTAATTTAGTTATTCCTTTACATTTGTTGCTAGGCAGAGTCTTTTTGTTTTCAAAAAATGCCAGTTTGAAAACAAACATTTCTGGTAATCTGTAATTTTCTTATTGAGTTTCTGGGGGGTTTTGTTGTGTGGTGGTTTTTTTTTTTCCTGAGAAGAGCTGCTTTCATATTCCTGTGAGCTAAGTGGCTGGTCAGCACAAGTAGACCATGGAGGAGGAATCTGTGTTGCAATATATGTATTTTGGCTGGCCAGACAAAGAGGTCACAGTTTTGAGAGTCTTTCTGCATCTTTATTAAGGATTACCAGAGCAAGGCAGAAATGAGTCAACATTATAAACTTGATGTTACTGTTGCTTAACTCCAGAACATTTGCTGAGGTTGAGGGGGCTCTGGCCCAACTCCATAAAGGTGGAGAAAGTCAGAAAATATTCAAGAGTTAAAGCAGCTAACTTCTCCTGAGAGATGTCATTTGGTTGTTGCAAAGGGAATATCTATTAGCAAGGATGGTCATCCCTAATGATTGTAACAAAATGAAAATTAATCCCAAGTTCCTGCCCTTCATCCTTAATACAAGAACACATTTTCTTGCTTTCTTCTGGTCAAGTTACTCAAGCTACTGACAGACTTCCTTCTGTGGCTGATGGCAGAAGGAGATGGTGAAGAAGATGGAGGAAAAGCTTCTGGGGAGGACAGAGTTTGGATGCAAGTTAAAAAATCTTGGAATATAAAAAGTTTGGCATAATGGTAAGTGCTACGATACCTCCAATGGTATCTTTATCTACAATGGCATCTGCCTCTGCAATGGTATTCTTCATCTGCAGTGGCATTTCCCTCTGCCATGGTATCTTAATCTGTAATGGTATCTGCATCTGAAATTGTATCTACATCTACAATGGCAGTTGCAATGGTATCTGTGTCTGTAGTGGCATCTGCACCTGTCTACAAGATACAAAATCTTGGAATATAAGGTGTTCTGCATAATATTCTTGGTTTCTTTTTGTTTTATTTTTATTTTTTATTCCACCCCATTGGAACAAAGCAAACATTGACAGGGTCTTTGTGGATTAAGGCAGAGGTGCAGCATGTGGCACTGAGCCCCTTGCTGCCAGTGACAGCGCAGAGAGCAGAAAGCTGGGGGGAAGAGGAGAGGCAGGTTGGGGGGCAGGTTAGGGGCCAGCAGTGAGGTCATGGCTGGGGCGAGGGCTGGTGAGGTCACTTCTGCTGGAGATGCTGATAGGATAAGAGCAGTCAGATGGTTTGGCTATTTATTGTGAGGTCACCTCTGTCCCTGCAGGTGATAGGCCAGCGGGAGGCTCATGGCTGGGCAGGTGTTGGTGAGGTCCCTTCAGCTGGAGCTGCTGCTCAGCCAGCAGCAGGCTGGAGGGGCATTGCCGGGTCTCTCCTCTCCACTGTGGCCCGTGGTGTCTCCTCCTCCTGCCACCTACCAGGATGAATAGCAGATGCTATTGCAGATGAGGATGCCATTGCCAATGTAGATACCATTACAGACACCACTGGAGATGCAGATGCCATGTCTGACACCATTGAAGATGCAGATGACATTGCAGATGGCATTGCAGATGCAGATAGCATTTCAGAGGCTGGTACCATTGCAGGAATCATTGCAGATGCAGGGACAAGTGCAGATGCCATTGCAGATGCCATAGGAGATGCAGCTACCATTGAAGATACGATGGCAGATGCAGATAAAATTTCAGATGCAATTGCAGGTCTTGGTATTGGTGTCTCTGTCTATATTGGTGTTGGTGTCTGTAGTGCTATCTATATGACTACCTGCATCTGTACCAATATTTGTATCCACATCTGTATTGGTATCTGTACCTGCAGCCACAATTGTATTTGTATCAATAGTTTTATGTGTAATGGTACCTCGATCTCTACTGGTACCTCCAATGGACTCTACTTGTATCTGTAGTTGTATGGGCAATTGAATCTGTACTTGTAACTGTATCTGCAATCGTATGTGTAATGGTGTCTGTGATTGTACTTGTACTGTAAAAGTATGGTTAATTGTATCTTTATCTGTCATTGTATATGGAACTTTACAGATTTTGTGCCTGTATCTGCAATTGTATCTCCAATCCAGTGGGAGAATGTAATTATAAGCGTTTCTGTGATGGTATGGGTGATGGCACTTGTACCTGTAGTTGTGATGATACTACTGTCTGTGTCTCTAATGGTAACTAATGGTATCTGTATCTGTAATTGTACCTGTAAGTGTATCAGTAATAGTATCTGTATCTGCACAGGTACTTGCAATGTTTTTTGTATGTGTACGTGTGTTTGGTTTCTGGATGTGTACAAGTAATTCTATCTCTACCTGCAACAGTATCTCTAATGGTATCTGTAGCATTATTGCTCTTGGAATGTGTGTAACACTATTGCTGTCTCTATCTGTACTGGTATCAGGATCTGTAATAGTATTGGTAATTGCATCTGTAACGATAATTGTATCTACATTGGTCTGTGTAATGTTATTGATATCTGCAATGGCCTCTGCATCGGCAAAGGCATTTGTAATGCTATGAGCGTCTGCAGTAGCCTCTGCCTCTCCTTTTGTTACCTGCATCTGACTTTGCATCAGCAGTGGTCTCTGCAGTGGTTTCTACAATGATATCTGCATCTGAAATGGCGTCTGCATCTGCAATGGTATTGGCTTTGGTGTCTGCATCTGTGACATTATAAGGAAAGGTATGTGCATCTGCAAAKGTCTATGCAATGGATTTTGCAATGGTATTTGAATCTGCAGTGCTGTTTGCAGTGGTATCTGCATCTGAAATGGTGTCTACATCCACAATGGTATCTGCATCTGCTGTGGCATCAGCAACATTATCTGCATCATCAATAGCCTCTGCAATGATAAATTCTGCTGCAATGGTATCTGCAGCAGCATTGCTACCTGCATCTGCAATGGTATCTGAGAGGGTGTCTGTATCTCCAATTTTGTCTACATCCACAGCAGCATCTCCAAGGGTATCTGCAACGGCATCTGCATCTCCAATGGCACCTCCATCTGCAAACATATGTTCACCTGCAATGTCACCTGCAATCACATTTGCATCTGCAATGGCATCTGCAACAGCATCTGCATCTTCAAAAGTATCTGCGCAGGTATGTGAAATGCAATAGCATCTGCAATATCCTCTGCAGCTGCTACAGTCCCTGCATCTGTAATCCATCTGTAACGGCATCTGCATCGGTAACGGTGCCTCCATCTGCGATGGTGTCTGCATCTGAAATGGTGTCAGTAATGCTATCTGCAGTGGTGCATGCAATGGTATTTGAGTGTAAAGTGATATCTGCAATGGTATCTTCATCTGCAGGGGTATCTGCCATGATATCTGCATCTGCAATGACATCTGCAATAGTATCTGCATCTGCAAGGGTGCCTGCAACTGCAGTGGCATCTGTAGTGGCATCTGCAATGGTATCTGCACCTCCAGTGGTATCTCCATCTGCAATAGTATGTTCACCTGCAATGCTCTCTCTATTGATACTTGCACCTGGAATGGCATCTGCAATGGTATCTGCAATGGTATCTGTATCTGCAGTTGAACTGGCTTCTTCAAAGGCATCTGCAGCTGTTTTGGCATCTGTAATGGTATCTCAATCTGCAATGACATGTGCATCTGCAATGCTACTAGCATTGGTTTCTGCATCTGCAATGTTATGAGAAATGGATTGTGCATCTGCAAAGGTTTCTGCAGTGGTATCCATCTCTGTATCCTCATCCATATCCCTATCTGTGACTGTCTGTGTAGTCATCTGTAAATTTACCTGTACCTCTACCTGTAACACCACATCGGTGAGTAATGGTAGCTGTATTTGTATCAATGCCTTTATGTGTAATGGTTCCCCTGTCTGTCATGGTACCTCAGTCGGTAATGGTATCACTTGCTATATCTGCTGTTGTTTGTGCAATTGAATGCGTCCTTGTATCTGTGACTGTACTTATATCCTGAATTGTATGTGTAATTGTRTCTGTATCTGGAATTGTATCTATTTTGTGCCTGCATCTGCAATTGTATCTGCAATTCCATGTGAATCCATATCTGTAATTATATTGGTCTCTCTGATAGTACCAGTACCTGTATTTCTGATGGTGCCAGTATCTGTGTCTCTAATGGTATCTGTACCTGTATCTGCATTATCTGCATTGATAATGTATCTGGAATGGTTTCCACAATGTGAACCCATTCTGTAATGCCATCTGGAATAGTATTTGCATCTGCAGTGGCATCTGGAACGGTATCTGCAGCTGGAATGGCATCTACATCTGTATTTGTGTCTGAAATTGTACATGAATCTGCAATGGCATCTGTGGTTGTAGCTGCATCTGCAATGGTATCTGCATCTGCAATGGCATCTGCAAAGGTATCTTTAGTGGTATCTATCTCCAATCGAATGTTCTTCTTCTACTGTCTCTGCATCTGCAACGCCATCTCCAATGGTATCTGCATCTGCAGCAGTATCTCCATCTGGAATGGCCTCTGCATCTGCAATGGTATCTCCATCTGGCGTGGTATCTGCAGTGGTATCTGCATCTGGCATGGTATCTTCAATGGCATTTGCTGTGGTATCTTCAAAGGCACCTTCAACGGTATCTGAGCATGTCCTACAACTGCAACAGCATTTGCATGACACCTCCATCTGCAACGCTATCTGCATGTGCAATGTCATTTGCAACTCCTTCTACATTTGCATGGGTATCTGCATCTGCAAGGCCCTCTATACCTGCAGTGGCATCTGCAGTGGCATCTGCTTCTGCGATGGTGTCTGCTGCTGCAATTTTATCTCCTATGGTATCTGCAATGACATCAGCATCTTCAAAGGTATCTTCCTTGGCAATGGCATCTGCAATGGCATCAGCATCTTCAGTGGCATCTCCATCCGTAGTTCCACCTGAAATCTCATCTGCATCTGCAATGTGATCTGGAATGATCTCTGCAATGGTATCTGCATCTGCCATGGCATCATCGTCTGCAATGACATCTGCAATGGTGTGTGCATCTGCTATGGCATCAGCAATGGAGTCTGTAATGGTATTGTCAATTGTTTATATTTCTTTCCTGTATCTGCAATTGTATCTGCATATTTAATTGATATCTGTGTCTGTAATGATATCGGTATCTGTGATGGTATCTGTGATGGTACCAGTACCTGTATTTCTGATGGTACCAGCACCTATGTCTCGTATTGTGTATGTATCCATAACTGTACCTGTAACTGTATATCGGTAATGGTACCTGTATCTGCACATGTACTTGTAATGGTTTCTGTAAGYGTACATGTATCAGTATCTGCAATGGTATCTCCATCTGCAATGGTATCTGCACCTGTACGGGCATCTGCAATTGTCTGGGCATCTGCAATCATATCTGCATCTGCAGTGGCATCTCCATCTGCCATGCTATCTGCATCTGCAAAGGTATCTCCACCTGCATTTGCATCTTGAATTTTATCTGCAACAGCATCTGCAAAGATACCTTCCTCTGAAATGGTATCTGCATCAGCAATGCTGTCTCTATCTGCAAGGGTATCTGCATCTCCCATTTTGTCTACATCTGCAATCGCATACGCAGGGTATCTCAATACAGGAAACACATGGACCTGTTGGAGCGGGTCCAGAGGAGGCCACAAAAGTGATCAGAGGGATGGAACACCTCTCCTATGAGGAAAGGCTGAGAGAATTGGGGTTGTTCAGCCTGGAGAAGGCTCCGGGGAGACCTTATTGCAGCCTTTCAGTATTTAAAGGGGGCTTGTAAGAAAGATGGGGACAAACTTTTTAGCAGGGCCTGTCGTGACAGGACAAGGGGGAATGGTTTTAAACTAAAAGAGGGTAGATTCAGACTAGATATAAGGAAGAAATTTTTTATAATGAGGGCGGTGAAACACTGGCACAGGTTGCCCAGAGAGGCGGTAGATGCCCCATCCCTGGAAACATTCACGGTCAGGTTGGACGGGGCTCTGAGCAACCTGATTTAGTTGAAGATGTCCCTGCCCATGGCAGGGGGGTTGGACTAGATGACCTTTAAAGGTCCCTTCCAACGCAAACCATTCTATGATTCTATGATCTGGAGCAGCATCTGGATCTCCAGTGGCACCTCCATCTGCAATTGCATCTGAAATGGTATGTGTTTCCGCATCTGCATCTGCCGTGGCATCTACAATGGCATCTGCATCTGCAATGGCATCTCTAATGGTACCCGTATCCGTGTCTCTGCCTATGTTGGTATCAGTGTCTGTAGTATCTATATGAGTACCTGCATGTCTAATTGTACCTGTACCTGCGTCTGTACTGGTATTTGTATGTGAATCTTCAATTGCATTTGGATCAGCACCTGTTTAATGGCACCTCTATTGGTAATGGTATCACGAGCAGTAGCTGTAGTTGTAGGTGTAATGGAACGTGTGCTTGTATCTGCAATTGTACGTGTAATTATATCTTTATCTGTAATTGTATCTGCAATTGTATGTGTAATGATTTGTGTGACTTTTCTTGCATCTATAATTGTGCATGTTATGGTGTCTGCGACTCTAATTGTATCTGTAATTATATATATTTTATGCCTGTATCTGCAATTGAATGTGTGTAGGTGCCTTTAATTATAACGGTGCCTGTGTGTGCTGGTTTTGGCTGGCATAGAGTTAATTGTCTTCATGGTAGCTTGTATGGCGCTATGTTTTGGATTTGTAACGACAACAGTATTGATAACACACCTATGTTTTAGTTATTGCTGATCAGTGCTTACTGTCACGAAGACTCGCAACTGGCCTGTGCCGACCGAGGAGAGAGGCGAGGATGCAAAGTATAGAATTACAAGGGTAAATATTTATTCCTGTGCATGAAGTGTCCCAGCCAAATTGGGGCACCCCAAATGTAGTTTTACACAGGGTTCTTATACCCTTCAAACGTTCAGGTACAAGACTGTCAGGAATGGGTGGTTTAGAGGCCGCTTAAAGAATCACCGTCAAAGGTCTTAGCAGGAAGTGATTTTAATAGGGATTTATAAAAGCGCGACTTAACAGAGTTCGATGGCAAGGTTCACCCTATCATTTACTACATGAATGAAGTATACAAAGGAAAATCATGTTATAATTGAGCTAGAATGATTTGTACAGAGACCGAGGACGAAAAGGTTAAGGGAGACCCTTCTGTTGAGTCACAAGGTTCAGAGTAGACCCCCTGGCTTTCTGACTCCTCCTCAGAGAGGAGTCTAGGTACAGCTGGATCTAGCCCTAGTCTCAGACTTGGTCAACGGTTTATGTCTAAGGGATTAGATGTGTTTAGCAGCAGTCTAAGGTTCGTTCACAGTTTTAAGGTGGATCACAAGATCTTAGCAGCACTTAATCCTTAACTAATTTAACATTTACAAAGTAAGTTAGTAGAGTCTACTACAATCACGACAGTAACTTAATCACAGATTATGCTTACTATTAGTTCACACGCACACACACACACACACATAGATAGAAAAATATATATATATATATGTCTCGGCATTTCACTCAACAGGCGAGGGTTGAGCTTTGAGGAGTGAAGGGGTTCAGCCCAGGTCCCGTCGTCAGCTTTTGGCGACGGTCCTCCCAATATCGCAGACTCGAGAGGTCGCGAGCTCTGAGAGGCGTCCCACTCAGAGGGAGATGCTGGGTGCAGCCCGCTGTGCTCCAGGAAAGCTCAGAGGGCCTCACTTAGGACCACCGTTTATAGGTTCGCAAGATGATTGGCTTTAGTCATCCGTAAATTTCCACCCTGGCCACAGTCCCAGGTGGTGATTACTAAAAAATTCTCAAGGTTTCAGTGTTGTTACACTTGAGCTGCGACCCAGATAAGGGTATCGGGGGATGACACCTGGGCCAGGCAGTGGGAGTACATTCCCAGCCTCAGCTATGCAGAGTTTCTGATACGGTCAAGGAGCGCTCAGCCGCCAGACTCGCTACGCCAAGGCCAAGGTTTCACGGGAATTTCTGAGATCACCAAGTGGCCCAGGAGAGGCGGGGGGTGAACGCACCACCACAAAGACGACTTGACTAATCCCTAACACCCACAGTACCGATTACTAATCATAGTAAAACTTTGTAAAGCAACTCTAGTTTTGCAGCATTCTTGCTGCTTGTCTATTGATCCAGACATCCCTGGAGTCAGTCTTGCTGGAGTTACTGATCTATGACGCCAGACGATGCTGGGAGGGTTTCAAAGACGTTTCAGAGGGGTTGGGATGCTACTTTGATTGTCCAGGGGTATCCTTTATCCTTCATGGACAGCTCTAAGCTTCCATGAAGCAAAGTACTTCTTTCTAGGGCCGGGCTGTCCGTTAGTTTGTTTTACTTGAGCATGAACAATACCAAAGTCTCCAGTAAAACTCCACTACCTCATTGCATTACAGTGTGTAAGGTGAACTAATACATATTAACAACATGACACATATTAATATGTATATAAGACAACATAATACCTATTGACAACTAATACATATTAACACACTAATACATATTAACACTTTCATACTATGAAGACTGATTGTTAGAACAGGGAGGGAAGGGGATTTTCTTAACAGTCCCTCCTTTTCTTTTAACCGTCAGGGTCACATTATATTATCCATTATTTTAGTACTAAGTTGAGTGCATAAGGTGATACAACACTGCAAAGACATAGAATCACAAAGCAAATACAAGAACCAAAAACCTTTTAGCTCACAGTCCTATACCCAAGTCTGGGAGCCAAGAGGTTAACCACCCAAATAGACTCTCTGTCTTACTTCAAGTAATACTTATAAATGTGTCTTTATCTGGGTTTTATCAGCTTCATTTTTCTGGTCTGGATTTACATAAAATCAGCAGCTATTATTCAATAATGCACATACTCCGACCTGTGCTGCTAATAGGTAGTCTAAGGCTGATCGATTCTCTATTACCATTCATGATAATAATTTGATTGTTTTCCTGTGGCGCTATAATACTATCTGCAGTTTCATTAGTGGCTTTTTTCTAATTCCATTGACACATTTGCAATAGCTCTTTGTAGTTCAACAACCCCTAACCATGGGATAAAAGCTCTTACAGGCAGGTGGAACTTAGTGCCACACTCTATCAGAAGGTTGTAACGCTTTTTCTCATATATACCAGTAGTTATGAGCTACAGAGGCAGAAGAGATACTGGTTCTAACCTGTGCGGGTGGCATTAATGCCATCACAGGCTGTGGGCAAATACTTGAATGCCCTTCCTCCACGTATCCAATATTGCCCAGGCGGTTGTGTCAATAGGGCAGTATAATCTGCAAATAAATCTTAATCATGTAAACTGTTTCCTGTAAAAGGGTTGGTATGTGCTGGATCTGGTTGTTTAGGTAAACCAGTAAGGCTTGGACCCAGATTAGATGACTCAAACCAATCAGGATCCCACATGAAACCAAAATTCTATAACTACCTTCACTTTGATTATGGCTTCCTACAGAATACCAAGTTAATTAATCTGCCGAGAACCCACCACTTGCTCCTTATGGCAGCTGCAATCATGGCTTCTTTGGCCAAGCATGTCATACACATATTTATGGGAATATGTATTTGCGTATCTTTATGGGAAACATCATTCGAATCCTTCATAGACATTTTAGTTGACTGATGATCAATCACAGTGCCTATCTGAGGGTGAAACCGGTCCTTGTTCCTCTCTGAAACATTACAGCACTAGAAACTTGTGGACGACTTTATAGAAACCATAAAGCAAACCTCACATCAGTGCTGGTGGAATTGTGGCCTACAACTTGGTCCGTACCCTTGGGACCAATATGGGACACAGTATACTCTCAAACTGAAGAACTGGAGTCCTTAATCACCAGCTATGAAAAAGTTACTACACACCAAACCCAAGTGACTGTTGCTATCAAACACAGTACTGGCCCGATTGTCAGAATCACAACAGAAATTGAACAAACTGTTGGACATCATTGGTACGACATTTCGTCAGAATCTGCTGACTTTGGGAAATGGTATAGACCAGACTTCCAAGCTGGAAGGTATAAAACATCAGCTTACCCAAAAAGCCTTTGAAGCAGATCCAACAGCAGTTGGACCGCTGAGGCTTTCGTGCTTCCCAGAGTGATACAGGGGATGCCTGCACTGGGATGGAGGAGGAAGGATGAGCACTCTCACTAGGGAACTAATTCTTTTTTTTGTTTTTTGCTCTTAAGTGCACGAATTAAGTGTTACGGGTGTAAGTTATGAAACCTCATGACTTGAGTGGTGAATAAGTGAATTCACCTAATAGACTAGTCCGGGCAAAGGGGACTGAGCCATGTTTGTCGTGTTTGTTTGTTGTTATTTCTTCATGAGCTCATGAAATAAAGTTTCATTCACAGGTATGTTGTCCTGTAAATTTGAAGTTTTCTCTCCCACACCGGTCTTTCTCTAACTGCTTGCAGTCTGTGCCGTTCATGCTGCAAAACAGGGAGAAAAAGATTCACTAATCCCATCTATGTCTGTCTGGCTTCGTACTAGATTGGAACTCCTGCTCCAGTGGCAGTCAAGGGCTGAAGGTTGAGCTTTTAGTAGGAGGTTGTAGCTGTTCAGTTGGCTTCCCTGTGCAATGGACCTTTCTGCTGTCACTGCGGTCCCACCCTTCTTGCCCCAGTGTCCCCATAC
>JAYKAV010001411.1:1447118-1460761 GCA_035582835.1 Phoebastria nigripes
TGCCCGGGGCCCTCCCCGGCGCTGCGGCGGGCGGGACAGCGCCGAGCCCCGAGCTCGGGGGAGGCCCCGGGAGCCGCCCTGCTCCGCCCGGCCCGCCCAGGCGCGCTGGGCGCCTGGCGCTGCTGCTGTCACCCTCGCGAGCCTCTCGTTAGGTCTTTTCCGTACTGAAATAAAGATGCCGGGTTTGCAAACGCCGTTGTTGGGCCGCAGGGGTTAGCAGGGGGCTGTCCCAGAGGCAGGAGTCGAGGCGGCGCGGGTGGCTTTGGGCGGCCCCGGGCAGAGGCAGGCAGCTCTGGCCTGGTTCGCCCGGGGCGCAGGAGCGGGGGCAGCGAGGAGGGYRCCAGCCCTGGRCGGAGGGTCGGGGCAGGCCGTGCCCGGCCCGGCCCAGTGCCCGACGGTGGGCACGGCGCTGCTGTAAGGTCATCCTGCTTTTCATGCCCGTGCTTGTCTTCTGCAGCTGAGCGGAGACGTGCGTTCTGCAGCGGCTGAGCAGGACTGTGGTCAGAACTAACTTTACTTGCTAACTACTGAGAAGCAAGTTTGAAAACTCCTTTCTCTAACTTCAGGGACCCACTGGACTTCTAGCCCGTTGGAAATACCGATTTGGGGTACATGGTGGCCCTAGGCCAGGCCCGGCTGTCTAAGTCTGTCTCATCGCTCTGCTTGCCATCGCTGTCTTAGGATGGGCAGATAGCACTACGTGTAAAAGACACCCTGTCTCGATTTCTTTAATGTTAGATAACGTGAAGCTTCCCTATGTCATAACGACTTCTTGTTGACTCTTATCAGCAGCACTGTGAAATGCACTGGGCTTGGGCTGTAAAGACGTAGAGAAAAGCTCATGCAGGAGGAGCCGAGTCTGTCACAAGCTGCATTCGCTCATCTTCATCCCRTGTATCCATCCAGGTACTGCAGTACCGGACTTGGTGTTGAGAGTTGGAGCAGCAGCTGGAAGCAGGAGGGGTGAGTGTGCAGGTTGCTGTCTAAAGGTAGTGTACGGAGCATTCGTTAACGCAGACAAAAAAAAGCTCCCCAAAGCAATGACAGAGGAAAACAAGATTTTGCTACCTGAGGGTTTACAGAAGCGCTGTAAGTTTGCCCGTYGGTGTTTTGTCCAGCTGCCATTCTTAGAGCAGCCAGTAGTCCCAGAAATGCCAGTCCAGAAARCCCTATCAAGAAGGATTTTAATTTTGTGARAGAGTGCTTTATTGCTGGAGTAACATTTTGTCCTAGGTCTCAGGAGAGGGCTCTACTGCCTGTTAYATTATATGGCTGTCTCTGAAAAAGAATGGGTTGAAACACAGCATTTTGGAAGGCAAGAATGCTGGCGTTCAACATACAGAGCTGGCTCTGTGCTTTTCTTTCTGCTTCAYGGCGAAAGTAAACCTAGGAAACGAAGGRTAGGAGAGTAGGAGAGCATCCCCAGTCTTCAAGTGGAAGTGAGCACTCGCGGTCATGAGCTGAGGATACCTAGCTGGGAGAGTRCAACAGTGGGAGACTGAGGAGAGCTACTCACATGGAGTAAGGCYCTTCCCGTCCCTTCGTCTCCGTAGTCACAACACTGTTATGCCTGGAAGAAGCCACGAGCTCCTGAGATACCCAACAAATGGAGGGGGAAGCGATGGATGCTAACAGTAGTGAAGGGAACCCAAGAATTTGACTAAACTTTTCCCTTCTTCTTAAGGGATCCCTTCYGGCCAGGTGGGAAGCCACAGAAGACCACAGCCTGGAGAAGGCACTGCTTCAGGTGGAAGAGGAGCAGCAAAGGTACAAGGAAGAAGCGTTCCCTCATACTTGGTATCCTGGATGCTCATGGCAGCGAGGGAAAACCTGTCAGTGCTACCTAGTCTCCCCAAGGGRAGCGGTTGGGCAAGCCGCTTTGAAAGGAGAAAGGTCCACAGYCTGTTTTCTGTGGTGCAGTAATAGTGTTGTGTGCTGAATGGCTCTGTTTTGAGCGGGGGCTTGTTCTGGGTGACCTCCAAAGGTCCCTTTCCAGCCGAAATTATTCTATGGTTCAGTAGGTGAGCGACTTAGGACAATGCTAGAGAAAGGTGATGCATCCAGTGATCAGACAGCACGAARGGGAGGCAAGACGTTAACCGTGGGCATCATCAAAGCTGAAGAGGAAAGGGAAACCAAAATTGTAGATGGAAGTTGAAGGCTTAAAGCAAGGAGAAGGAAATGAGTTTGCTATCACAGRGAGATCTTAGTTAATCCTAGAAAGCAGTTTTACTGCCTCTCAGTTTGACAAGAAAGTCAGTGTTGAGGGAGCTGGAAAATCACAAGGATGCTGCTTGTGGATAGCAGTTGTTCAGTGACCTCATTGCTGTTTCTCCCTTTCCAAGGTGTGAGAATCTGGCGGAAGTGAACGCTGTCCTGCGGGAGCACCTCGATAAAGCAAATGAGGTTAACTCAGCCCTTAAAGAAGATGTTGGAAAACTGACRGCGGATTGGATGAGGGCCCGGGAGGAGCTGGAATTGAAGGAGAGTGAATGGCGCAATGAACGTGAGGTAAGGATGGGCTACAGGAATGTCAGACGTGATGCCAGAGTGGAATGAGAATGCATTTTATTTCTGGCATGGAGAACTTGCTGTGTGAAAGTTGTGGCTCTGTTGAGGATGTATTGGTGTTGACGAGCAGAAGGCAGGGGTGTGAGATGGAGGAGTGTCAGCAAGTTGTGGTGGTGGAAGATGCCCACCTGCTGTGACCATACYGCTCGGTCTCAAAGGCAAATGCTTGCTGTTGCTGGGCACTGTAGGGCAGTCGCACAGGACCGCTCACCTTTTTAATAGTTCCTAAATCTCCATCTAGAGCAGTGGAGACCAGAGAGGTCTGTGTGTTTTCAGATTCAGAGTAGCCAAGAGAAGGTCAAGACAGGCCTCCCTTACCAATAGCCTGTTGTAAGCAAATCTGACACTGGTCTTGGAGGGGCTTGTTTTTGTCTTCCTCCACCRAGGCTGTTAGACACCTCTGCAAGGCGAGATGATGAATCATGACCGGCTTGCTTTGCCGATATCCACTCCTGCAGGAGAAGTGTGGATGTTCTCTTCTTTGAAGTCGGGTGGCAGGTCTACTGAGGATGCTTCTGTGGTGCCTCTTCAGTCCTTGATGCCGCTGTTGGAATTGTTATTAAAGGAGGCCTGGTGATGATGGTTGTACTCTCTCCTATCTGAAAGACTTGTACACTGACAGYGAAGGCTGAATTGGCGTTTCTTTTTGTCTTTGCATGTTTAGCTTTATGACAGCTACTTCAGGGGTGAACATAASCGTCTACTCRGCCTATGGCGTCAGGTGGTAACCTTCCGCCGTCATTTCCTGGAAATGAAGACTGCCACTGACCGGTGAGTAGAAGTTAAGGCTAGATCTCTTGCAGAAAAACYGTAGCTTCCCTTCACACCTGCTTTTTGAGCCTTGATGTTATGTTAGTTGCGGCTAAAGGTATGATTTCTCCTGTGATAGTCTGAAGCAACGCCATTAAGCATGCTTTAGGCCATTTTCAGAATCGTTTTGTTTGATGCTGGCTTTCAGGTAAAACTGAGGGGCTCGGGCTATAAGCAATGCAGAGGCCCTGAGCAGATGAACTTGACTATGGTGATGTTKGGGCATATTAACACAGACACAGGCATATGTGGCCACATTGGAAGAGACTCACCAAAGCTATGCATGCAGCATGTGGAGCAGTCCCTTTTACAGAATGATGAAAATCTGCCTTAAATCTCACTGAGTTTCTTTCCCACTGCTCCTGATGGAAAGGTCATTCATGAATTTTTTTTTTTTTTTTCCTTCTCATTTCCAGCTTACTGGTCAGTTTGTACCCACTTATTCCTGTACCAACATTGTTGAGAGAAAGAATAGCTTCTCTACCCTGTTACTGCATTTATCCAGTTTATTTTGCTTAGTTTGATACCTCTTTTTATGATTGTTTTCTTGTTCTTGGGCTCTTTGAGGTTCCTTCTTTCTCACAGTTGCCTTCTACGCAAACAAAAATAGTGTAGCYGTAATAGTACRTTCTTCTGGTGTCAGCATGCAATTTCAAACTCTGGGTTACTGTTGGCCATTCATCTTACTTGATTATAAGCTTTCCTTAATGTGAGAGTATGMCTGACCTACTATTTAATTCTTGTATTATTTGTGCTTTTTTGTTACAACGTTCGAGGCTTATTCTTACACCACCTTCCTGAAWTGTTTATTATGTAGATATTGTCACGAGCCTCTTAGCAGTCCAAGTGCTGATAATAATAGGTCACTTAAGGCTGATCCCCTAGGTGTAAAAGSTGGGGACCTTGGTAAAATTCCATACATCTATTAATGATAATTAGAGCATGTTAAGAAGATAGAGCAGGAGCAACAATTAATCAGAGTAATTAGAGGTCCTTGAAGCCTTCTGGCTGTGCCATACATTTCTTCTTATCTCTGAGGAGAAAACAGRCTCMTTCCCCAACTATCCAGTAGACTCATTGCTCAACTGTCAAGATGTGTCCTGATCCCAAAGTGTCAGATGAATGACTCATCCCCAGCGAAGATGTCATCTTTCCTGCCAGCTTCTACTGTTGTGCAATTACGTGCTTCAGAAGTGAGTCAGCTGATAAAGATGGTGGTGTGAACGTTATCTCTTTCTTTATTCTTCTGCAGAGATTTGTCAGAGCTGAAGGSAGAGCAAATGAGGCTTTGTGGATCTCTACTTGTAAACTGCTCCCGCCTAAACTCTGGTGTACAGCTCTGGGAGCTCATCACTCTGGGTAGACCTGCCCTGAAGGATCAGGCACAGCAGCAAGCCAAACAGGAAATAAGCCAGAAGACTGAGAAAGTGATGTGCTTACACRTCAAGGGGGACCTGGAGAAGAAGGAGCTTCAGGACAGGTAAAGGTGTTTTAAACTTTGCTGTTATCAACATTATCTTTTGTTGCAGCATGGCTGCTTCTTGGATTCATAGGTGGGCTGTGTTCACGTTTAAAACGCACCCGTTCTGCACAGCCTTGTTTCTGTCCCTAGTCAAACTATTGCCTTCAACAGAACGGATAGAAAGAACCGTCTGACTGACAGAAGCTCTTCTGAGTAAGACAAGACTGGAAAAGAGATTGCRTATTASAGTGTTTTTGCTGTTAACTGATTCTTGGTGAGAAATTGAGACCAGTATAAAGAGAGCTCTGTCTCTTGTACAGCCCTTTTGCTACCCAGGGCTGGGCTAAAGGGAGCTGGGAGGAATTTKCCCAGGACCATCATAAGCGATGTAGCACCTCTGTACTGAYGATTCCTTGCAAGACTGTGTGCAGAAGGCCTTTGGGGCAASAAGTGCCATTTTGCAACATCAAGCRTATTAASCTGTAGAGATGAAGGCTGCCTTTGCYGTATTTTCTGGGTTGAACTTYCTCTGCTGTGCTTCTGGGAGCTGCTTAGCTCTTTAAGAGGTGATGGTGTGCARTGCTTTTGGAATGGCACGTGGACCTTCTCTTCTCAGGGTGATGGAGCTCTCAGCCKTGCTTGTACAGTCTCAGAAGCAGAACGAGGAGAAGGAGAAGACCGTGAAAACACTTAACGACACTGTGGAGATTCTAGTATGTTTTACCTTTACCTGGGAGATAGCCCAGTGTTTGCTCTCCAGCCTTAGCACAAAGAGGGGTGGCTTCCTCAAGAGAAGGTGTGGTAAAGATGCTAACTGTATGGGAACATCAGGCACATTGCCAAAACCTTCCTTGTGTGTTTGGCACATGTGGAGTCAGTCCAGGTGCAGGCAGTGTCAGGGGAGCTGCAGACAATTCAGATGTCTTCCTCAGGGGGTTGCACCCATGCTATTCTGCCTGTGACTTTCAGTCTCTAGGGATCAAAGTTCCTTGGAATTGACAGCTTCGTAGCAGTCTATAAAAACTAGCCRTTGGTCTTTCTCTTCTTAGTTTTAGCAAAGAAGAAATTGAACAGATAYGGGAAGGMATATACTGGAATCACTAGGGCTGAGGCTTATCGGCATGACAATGCTACCGAGGATGGGAATGGTACAGAGGGGAGCAGCTCTTCCCTGCCCACCCTTCCCTTACTCTGTTTGCAGGAAGCAAGTTGGTTAGAGAAAGAATATGAAGCTTCATTGACTAAAAGCGCCAAAGAAGAGAATCTTTCCCTCCAAAAGCTGATAAAAGATATAACTGAGGTGAGTGCAGAGCTGGGACCACGTCCCTGTRAAYTGGATTWAAAAGTACTTGAGGAAGGCAACAGACTAGCCCAGGGAATAGATATAGAAGTTGTATACTGTCTATGTTAACTGCTGCCGGCTGTTTAATTTGATTGACTCAATCAATGCACTTGCCAACTTTGCTCCTTCATGCTGCCTTCACTGACCATTGTCTCCCCAGAATCACAACTGGTCTAACTGTTCAGGGGTAACTTTAACTTAGTACTAAACTTCACTCTATGGAGGGGGGTTTAATCATCAGATCTTTTACACAGCCTCGCACAAAGTCAGTTCTTTCCCCTTATGTAGTCATTGTGATCCTCTTGTGCTACTGCTCAGAGTAATTATAAACATTAGCTTTTTCATTGCTGTTTTCCAGTATTCATCAGCTTCCTTCTTCCCTGGGCAGCGTTAAAGTTTCCTYTCATTGCTATTTCCAGCGTTGATCTAGTGCTCGTGTATGTGGCTCTAAGAAGCTGAAGGAGACCAAAATCATTCCCGAGAGCTTCAAGAAACTGAGCGTTCAGGCAGCCTCCAGCCACCTCACACTTGTTTCTTCTTGTTTATAGAAGSTGTATTCAGAAATCCCTGGAGCACTTGTGGCCACAGGGACAGAASTTCTTTGTTGACTGAGGAAATGAGAGAATTGAGTTTTTCATGACTCTAGGGTGAAGTGGGGGGAAAAAGGAGAAATAGAGGAAGAAAACCAAGTAGTATGAGCAAAGAGTAACAGCTTGATGTGGGCTTTCAGGTGGTGTTAGATGACAGTGACAGCACSGTCAGCATTATCTGCACTGACAGTTCCCAGCATGCAGAGTCTAGCAACATCCTCTCTTGYGTGAGCTCCGTTGATGCARAGCATGCCTTTGTGTTGGTTCAGGAAGCACTGGCAAGGAGGCGAGGAGCAACGCAGGTGAGAGTTTCTGCTTGTCTTCACCACTGGCCACAGGCTCAGCTGCTAATGCCTGACTTAGCTTGAAACCTTTCCATTTACTTAGCCAGTTTAGCCAGTTCCTTTCTAGCCTTCCCACTCTTGGTGGACCGTATTGCCTTGCCAGTCTCACCAGCTCTGTGTTCTAGTGCTTTTCTCTCCTTGATCTCCACCCCCTCTTCACAGCTTTTGCCTTCAGGTGAGCTGTCTCTCTGCTTGGTTCTTCTCCCAGCTATCTGGAGCCATCTTCCCTGCTYCTTATTGCTTGTTTGTGCTCTTCCCCTGCCCACTCCTTGCAGGCCCTAAAAGAAGAGCTTTCTGCCAGGCAGGACTCTCTCAATTTCCTGCAGCACCAGCACAGACAGCAGGAAGAGAAGTGCAGGAAGCTGCAGCAAAGGCTGGAGCGACTGGAGGAGGAATGCAAGACGTCCAGCAGCCACCGGCAGCACCTCCAGTCTCTGGTAGAAGCACTCAGAAGGTGAGTGTTCCCTCCTTCTCCTGCATTCCAGAGGCAATCTGCTTCCAGTTCTGGGAGTTCAGAGGTGTTAGGGGCAAAGAACTCGCCTGCCCTACCACGTGTGTGCCTCTGTTTGGCACTTTAGCATCCTCCTGTCCCTGCTTTTCATGCTCTACTGGGAATCCTAAGGCTGTCTTGGAGATGCAGGGCGATGTTGGAATACAAGACGCCTCCCTCTCRACATGCTGCTTCTCTGARTTCTGTTCTTTGGGTGCCCTTTCCTAGCCACTGCTTCTCGCTGAATGAAGGCAAAAGCCTGCCTTCCTTTCTCTTTCCCTCTTCAGTTACCTTGTGAGGGGAAGAGCAAGTTCTTCCTTACCGTGCTGCCCACAAGTCCATTCTGGAATGACGAAAATGGGGTCCATGACTCTTCAGGCCTCTTCATTCTTCTAACTGAGCCTTGTCTCTGCAGTGACTGTGCAAACCTCGAGAAAACCAGGCAGGAGCTACAGCAACAGCTTGAAGTAACGGAGCAAGAAGCCTCGCGTCTGCGTCAAAGTAACACTGAACTGCAGCKGAAGGAAGATTCAGCCCAGGRGGAAAAGGTGGAGCAGCAACAGACGATGGAGAGAGCRCGTCGTGACCAGGAGCTCCTGTGAGCGTTAAAGCTTTCTCTGGGCAGGGGTGGGCGTTGCTGGACTGTAGGAGGCCCACTGTAAAAGAATGAATTTTGCATGCTCATCATTTGTAGCATAGAAAGGTGAAGGGAGCTCGTGGGCAGGTCTGGCTACCTACTGACATGCAGCATGGCTGCCTCCTTGTACTTTCTTTATGACCCTTTAAAAAAATCATTCCAAACCTGACCAGAGTAGYTGATGACAGGCATAAGCTGAAACAAGAGAGGTTCAGACTGCATTTAAGGAGAACAAAAAATGGAACCATGAAGGCAATCACGCAGCAGAACAGGTTGCTCAGAGAGGTTGTGCAGATTCCACCCCTGGAAAACTGGATAGAGCCTTGAGCAACCTGGACTGATCCCATAGCTGACCCCAGCTGCTTTGAGCTGAAGATTGGGCTAGAGGCCTCCTGGGGTCCCTGCCAGCCTGCATCATCCTGTGATCCTTTGATTATTGGATTGGAAATTCATACACATCTCCTCCCCGAATAGACTGCAGGCTCTTTCATCGTTTCACTGCTGAAGGCGAGAGTAATTGTGGGAATATTAATCTGGCCTTCAAAAGTCTGTCTTACCCAAAGAAGAACTTTGGAAAGTCTTGTATCCAATGTATCAAAAAGGAGAGAGAGAACTAACAGGCAGGAAGCTGTTAAGTTGAGAGTACCTGAACTTTTTGGAAACGTTCTGTGATTTCTGGAAGCTTGTTTTACTTTCTCAGTGACGAATGTTTCACCTACATCAATGACAAAGAGGGATGCAGCTCTAGTCAGGAAATTCCGGCATTCTTTAGGTGTAAATAGAAAGCTGTTGGAAATCATTCAAGCTGTCCTATCTGGGACATAGTATGTACTCTTGGTTTTGGAAATGAGAATATTTTTATGTTAAAAACTTGTTTGTCTTTCCCCTTCTCATAGACTGAAGGACTTAGCTGCACTTGAAGGAGAACRTTCATTATTACAGAGTGAGTTGGTAGTCGCAAGAGAGACACTGGAGGAATCGCACCTTCAGAGGGATCTGCTGAAGCAAGAGAAACATGAGCTTACCATGGCACTGGAGAAGGTACGGTCACCTTAYTCCTAGGTGGCACTTGTGGGAGAGGGAGTTGYGATAGCAAGACCACCACAGATGCTGTCTCTGGCAGTAGAAGACAGGGAAAATGTTGTTGTCCTTCTTGGAAAATGGTGWTCAGACCRCACAGGCTCTTTGGGGTAGTTAGTCCYCACRTGCTTATTGGGAGCRCTGAACTGGGACTACRTCAGRGRCAYGCAGGGGATGTGGAGTTGCTGCTTGAAGTCAGGGATTTTCCTGCCTTTGTTGTCATGTTGTTCTTTTGTCTCTTCAGGCAGAGCAGTCAGTAGCAGAGCTGACAGGGGCTCAGAACCAGCTGAGTGCTGAAATAGCTGATCTTCGTGTTGCAACAGCGAACATGAGCAGTATCAATGAAGCTCTTGCATTGGATAAAGTGCAACTGAACAAACTCGTGCTGCAGGTGAGCAGAGTTGCCAAAGATCTTGCCAGGTGTTTGTCTCAGCTGCTGCTGCTTCTCAGACTTCCTGCCTTTGGACAGTATGACTGACCGAATATGGAAATGTTCCTTTTTCTGTCCAAGCCAMACCTTCTTCATAGTAAATCTTCCTGTCTTTCTTTTATTTCCTCTGTGCTTCTGTGATTGTAGCTGGAGCAAGAGAATGACGTTCTGTCAGGTAAAGTGGACGAGATGGAGAGAGCAAAGATCTCTGACCAGGAGAAGCTGAACTTGTGTGAAAGAACAAMTGAAGAGCTCTGYGCAGAGAAAGCCCACCTGGAGCAGCTGCTGAGGAAAGCAGAGGAGCAACAGGAGGGGCTGCGGGTAGAGCTGAGGATACTGGCAGAGGAGAAGGCAGAAACCCAAGAGAAACTCAGTCAGGTGAGACCAAAAACCTGGTGCTTCTGGGTGGGCTTTTGGCTGCTTGGCTCAGTGAAGCTGTATCYGTTGGATTCTGCCGTGTTTTTGTYGAGGAGACRCTTGGTAGTGCTGGAGGTCMGAAGGCTTTGTTTTTGGAAAYGTGTTGATGGCTTGCAGAGCTGTTCTGCAATTCTCTGAGTTGTCCTCTGCTTCTACAGATTCTTTTAATCCACCGGTCTGTGTTGGCCTCTTTTTTGGCTTTTGAGAAGCTGCAAAGAGATGATTGTGTTGTCCATGAATCTGAGTGGGGCTACTACTCTCACATGTGGCAAAAGAAACAGACTGTGTAGCTCTGAATCCTTTTTCTGAGGCAAAAAACAGGGCTGCGTGTTTCTATTTATGCTTTTTGTTGTGAAGTCTGCAACTTTCAAAACTCCCTTTGTTTGAGCCTAGGGAGCGGGATAAAGCTGCAAGTCAATGTCTGCTGTCTTGTACTGCTAAGAATGGGAATGACATCTTGAAATTGTTGAAACGGTATTTTAAGACATACATGCAAGTTTGTGGCTGGAAAGCTGCCTGGGGGAAAAGGACCTGGGGGTGTTGGTCGACAGCCAGCTGAATATCAGCCGGCAGTGTGCCCAGGTGGCCAAGAAGGCCAATAGCATCCTGGCTTGTGTCAGAAATAGTGTGGCCAGCAGGACTAGGGAAGTGACCGTCCCCCTGTACTCGGCACTGGTGAGGCCGCACCTCGAATACCGTGTTCAGTTTTGGGCCCCTCGCTACAAGAAAGGCATTGAGGTGCTGGAGCGTGTCCAGAGAAGGGCAACGAAGCTGGTGAAGGGTCTAGAGCACAAGGCTGATGAGGAGCGGCTGAGGGAACTGGGGCTGTTTAGCCTGGAGAAAAGGAGGCTGAGGGGAGACCTCATCGCCCTCTACAACTACCTGAAAGGAGGCCGTAGCGAGGTGGGTGTTGGTCTCTTCTCCCAAGTGACAAGTGATAGGACGAGAGGAAACGGCCTCGAGCTGCGCCAGGGGAGGTTTAGACTGGATATTCGGAACAACTTCTTCACCGAGAGGGCTGTCAAGCATTGGAACAGGCTGCCCAGGGAAGTGGTTGAGTCGCCATCCCTGGAGGTATTTAAAAGACGTGTAGATGTGGCGCTTAGGGACGTGGTTTAGTGGTGGACTTGGCAGCGTTAGGGTGTCGGTTGGACTCGATGATCTTAAAGGTCTTTTCCAACCTAAACGATTCTATGATTCCATGATTTCTGCCCTCGAAGCTTTAGTCAAAGTAATTTTCAAACCTGTCTCTATTTACATTGCATGGTTTGGGCAATTATTTGTGTCCAAATCCATATTTAGATTTCTAAATATCTGGATCTGGAAAAAGGGGTGAGAAGACAAAGTTTGCTAATAATAGAAAGCTGTTCGACATTGTTGCACATGAGAGAAGACAGTGGGGAAAAAATAGAGACGTTTGAGAAAGAAAAGTGCTGATCCAGATAAATATGTAAGCCTGCAAGGGGAAAACTAGTCCTGATTTCAAACACAGAATGAGAGACTGTGAGCTGACCATTACTCCTTCAAGAGGGGACAGTGGGGTTCTAGAGGGTGGTACCATGAAAACTCTACGCAGTAGAGGTCCAAAAAAACCCCACCACCCCAAAACGGGAAATCAAATGTTGGGATTGTTCTCTCTTCCCTTCCTCCCCAACGGAGGGAACGTCATCATGCCACTGCCTAAATCGTGCTTAGTCTGGAGTTTAAATCCTGGCTGCAGTTCTGGCAGCTCCTTCCCAAAAGAACACACTAGAGTGAGAAGAGGTTCAGAGAAGGGCAAAAAGGAAGATGGGACTGGCTGAGTAAGCTGGGAAAGACGCAACCTAAAGAGTGGTGCAGGAAAGGTCTACAACATCCCGAGAGGCAGGGAGAGAGGGGGCAGCCCTTGACTGCCACCGAAGCAGGAGTTCAAATCTAGTACGAAAAGCGAACATACATAGGTGGAATTATTGAATCTTTTTCTCGCTGTTTTGCAGCATGAACGGGACAGACTGCAAGCACTTCAAGAAAAACTGGTATGGGAAATAAAACTTCTTCAGGAATCAGTCACAGCCTCTGAAACCCGAGCAAATACAGCAACAGATAGGAATCACTCCCTTGAACAAGAACTCCAAACTACATTGTCTATCTTAAAAACTAAAAATGAGGAAGTGGAAACGCAGTGGGAGAAAATCCAGATGCTCCAGAAAGAGGCAGCAGAGGTAAAAGCTTTGCAGGAGACTCTCACTCATATGACTGCCATCCTGTCAGAGAAGGAGGGAGAGATGAAGTTATACCAGGAACAGATGAGAATGCTGGAAAAGCAGAAAGAAATGCATAAAACTGCCCTCGATCAGGTTATTAAGGACATAACGGAGAAAAACCAGAAGACAGAATCCCAGCAAGAACACATACAGGAGCTGGAGAAGCAGCAAGAAAAACAAAGGATCGCTGTAAGCAAAATGAGCAAGGAGCTGGCAGAGAAAGACCGGGAGATCAGATCCCAGCAAGAACAGATACGGGAGCTGGAGAAGCAGCGAGAAATGCAGAGGACTGCTGTCAGCAAGATGAGCAAAGAGCTGGAGGAGAGGGACCAGGAGATCAAATTCCAGGAGGGGAAAATAATGATTCTAGAACAACACGGTGCATCACAAGTGAGGAATCTGCAAGTGGATCTTGATCATATGAAAGGAAACTTGCAGGAGAAAAACGTAGAGCTTATGTCTCTGACTCAGCAGATCCAAGAACTGGAAAAGGAGAGAGAACAGGTGCAATCTCTGCACGCAAGCCTTGAACACCTGAGGGCAGTTCTGAAGGACAGAGAGAGTGAGAGTGATTCTCAAAGGGATCAGTTAAGACTCTTGCAGCAGTACAAGGAACAGCAAGAGGGGTACCTGCAAGAGCTTCATGGTGAAGTAGAAAAGATGACAGTTTCTTTATCTAAAAAAGATCAAGAGCTTGAGTCACAACCAAAGCAGATCCAGGAAGCTGAAGAAGTCATGGAAATGCAGTTAAGGACTGTCCGTGACCAACTGGAGCAGACCTTAGAAACCTTAAAAGAAAAGGACAGACTCAYAGACATCCAAAAGCAACAAACAAGGAGCTATGAGGAAAAAACAGAAGAACAGATGRAYGTCTTACACAGAGACTTAGAATACACTAAGGCAAKACTGAAAGAAAAGGATTTCATGATTGAATCTCAGRAGGAAGTGATTGAGACCTTCCAAAAACAAGAACAAGAYTCTGAACAGCAGAAGGAAATTCTGCAGCATCTTCAAGAGGCACTAAAGGAAAAAGAGCAAGAAATTTTATCCCTYAGAAAGCAATGTGAGGCATGSAAGGAAAAGGAGGAAAAGCATGRAGCTGAGCAAMCAAATCTTCAAGCAACAAACCTGACTCTGAAAGAAAGAGAAAAAAAGATAGRGGTTCTGGAGGAGGCTATCTCTAAGCTTCAACAGCAAAAGGAGGAGGCAGCGATGCAGACTAAAGCC
>JAYKAV010001422.1:0-53808 GCA_035582835.1 Phoebastria nigripes
TTTTTTTAAATAGGATTCATCCCTTTAACTTCAGAGGTCCTTAATACAGATATCTGCATCTCCAAGAACAGTTTATATTCCCTTTGTAATCAGTGGAAAGAAATAGCAGTTCTACAGTATGACTAATCTCTCAAGGTAGATGTGAAAAATAAGTCAAACGAACCACTCTCTAGAAATGTCCGTTTCTCTCCATGAGTATACAAGGAGTCTAGTTTCTTAACTCATGTGGAGAACTCTCACAGTAAGGGAGATGAATCCCACTCTCTATGCAACAAAGTTTGCATTACTGAAGTATGGCATGCTTTTGGCATACTCCTGCTAATCCTGCCCTCTGAAGAATTTCTAGGAGAAGAGCAGTGAGTCCTTCTGGACCTTGGCTGGGGATTGAATGGGAAGACCAGGGGAAGGGAGCCTGCTCACTGGAGGAAGGCTCTCATCCATGTGTCCTTCAGGAGAGAATTTCTGTGAGCCTTCTGAGGCAGGAGGCACTTGGTTCATGGTTTTACTAAAATCAAACCATTTGAACCAACTGTACATGAAATGTAATGGAAGAATAGTTGCAATTTTAGTCTACACCTTTCAGCCTGGTTTTGTGTATTCCAGCTGAAACCAGGACAGTGTGTTTTCTGTCAGACATAATTTTGTCTAAACACAGTTGAGTTATTTGCATAGGAATAACTACTGAATGTTAAGATATTAATCTGCTGTCATTATGCACCCCAAAACAATAAGGTAGGAACATAAGAACAGCCATCTAAAAGTTAGGCATCTAGTCTGCTAGGCCTTAATGGCAAGAGGCATACCACCTACCATAAAATACATATTTAGGTAGGTGGAATGACTTGCTTTCCAAATGTGCCCATCTCTCACCCCCAAAAAAGTCTGTAGGAGTTTCATATCAATATATAATACAGTATCAGATGAATAATTTCTAGCTGCATTTAAATGAGAGGAATGAATCTTTCAAGGAACTTAATGAAAGTTAAGGTTGCAATGGAATTTTTTTCTGGGTACTTACTATAGTCTTCAGAGCCTTCTCCCCCTGATTCTCAATACTTGCATGATGGTAGTTCCCAAAAGGTGTATTTTGGATTGGGATATGAAGGACTTCATTAATTCTGTTGTTACTGTCATTTTTATTGTTATTAAGAATGATTTATTATTAATGGTAATATCATTGTTATATATATAATTGTTATTCTTTACTATTAAGAACAAATATAGTAACAACACTGTAGCTGTCAGTTTTAAAGCAAATGCAGGTGTTCAAGACTTCAGTCATTTTTTTAAAGGGTCTGTACATATTATGAATGATCAAATATATGTTCAGTAAAAGAAATCACTCTTTCCTGACAAAAGCCTGCTAACCTAAGGAGTGAACCAAACAACAGATAAAAAAAATGAGCTTGCTTGTATCTTTAATCACATTATTGACTTTTTGTCTATGGCTTTAGAGTAAGTTTGGGTTTTGGGTTAATTATCAAATCAGAACATTTATTTAGATCTACTAAATACAATAAAAATAAAATGAGAAGCTGCTTTGCATGCACAAATGCTAATTTTCACACTTAAGTAGGGATTTCAGTTTCTTTTTAGTATTGAAATAACTGTATACTTTTATGAATAATATGTCCACAACATTTATTAGTAAAAGACAATGCTTGTTTCAGTAATGAGTGTTAACATGTATCCAAACACAATATGCTTTCTTTTCAGTAGTTCCACAGCATTACAGCATAATTTACAAATCATCTTTTATTTTTAATAGAACAGTTATTCCACTGCTGAAACGCTCCATACTGAATGTTTGACCAAAGCCAATTTTTACCAGTAAGTTTTAAACAGCTGAAAATTGAAGTTTACAATGGAAGTTTCGCTACCTACTTAGCGACAGAAACATGAACAACCTATTATAATTTAACATGTAGAATGAACCTCCATGTATCTGTGGCAAATACAGACTTTGCTGCCTCAAGGGTTTGGCATTTTTAGATAAAAAAGAATCAATGTCATTATACAGTGTCTCTCTAGAGCATCATAATTATTCTGCATGCATACAATATTTATTTAAAACTTAAAATTAAACTTCAAGAGGTGGTCATTTGAAAGCTGGCAGTCAGTGAACAGATCCTGTCTTCATAAAAAAGAGAATATTTCTTCTAAAAGTTAAGAAGTAGATCAAAACGGTCTTTCCAGTAACTGACACTTTAGTCATACAGATGCTTTTTATGTGTCAGATTTATTAATAAAGAAGGTCCACGGGAACGAACAGAAGAAAATCTTGAGGATGTGACTGTCAGTTTTTGATATGTCAGGTATAATTTTGTAACTGTGATTTTTGGATAGCAGTACACACACAGCATTGTACTGATGTTTGTGTACTTCTTTGTACTTTTCATTTGTGATGACTGAGAAAGAAGATGAGGCGGAGATGTTTTGATACAGGATTGAAACTTGAAACTGCAGTCCTTCAATTTGAACAGCATTCCTTTTTCATCTTCCTTTTCATGTTACCTTTTTAACTTTTGCCACTGATGCAAAGAAAAAAGAAAATTTGAAAAGATGCCAGGTGTTGGTTCTTATCTAGGTGAAAGATCACAGAAATGGAGAATAAAATATAGTTTTATTTTGTCACACTGACAGAATTATGAGACAGATCAAATAGTTGTCAACAACAAATGTTTGTCCTCCTAAAGACAACACAGAATAGTTTAGACTGTGACATCTCTTCCTATTTCTCACAGAAAATATGCACTTTATTATAATTAGCTGAAAGTGGAATATGCTACTACTGCTATTCTGCAAATAATAGCATCTTCTTTGGCTACTCTTTGTGTACATTGGTGGTATTTTTAGCTTATCAAAGTCCGTACAGCAATGAACTGCAAAAGAATATCACAGTGCATCAACTAAAGAAAAGGAATTGAATGAAGAAATGGTCTTTTTTCTTTTTTTATGTTATTCACCTTATTGAGCATGTTATATTAGAAAAAGGCAGAAGTGAAAAGTCCTTATTTTCAACAAATTTATGTCAGTTATGAGTTTAATTTGTTTCGATTGGGAAAGTGATTGTAAACAATCCTGTTACTCAGGGATTCATTAATACGCTTAGAGGATGCTATTTCAGCATCTAACAGTTAGCCGTACTCGGGCTTCTGAAGCTAGGCATCTGCTTAAGGGTTTTATTATTTCAAGTCATAAACAGAGGCAAGGGTTGGCACTGTAGGAAGTCTAGTGACCTGAAACCTTCTCCTTGATCTGTAAGCAAGAACAGCATGAGAACAAGAAAAGTTCTTCTCATGGCCCAATAGATTGTTATAATTAATGTTTGGATGCAGTGAAACTGTTCATTGTGGTGCATCCAAACTGCTACTTCTGTTCATCTTCCTTATGACCTAATTCTTAATTTTCTCATGCACGTTGCGCAGAAATTATCCCTTTTTTAGCTTATGAGAATTTCTTTTCTGTAAAAGGTGATAAATGTATTTTAGAGTTGAGTTTTTTTCAATTTTGTTGGTTCCTAAGGCTCTTCCTGCTTAACCCTTAAACTCTTCCCAGTTCTCCATATGGTGCTGCTTCAAACGCATCTACTTTTGTAAACATCAGTCAGAGCCCGGCTGCCCTGTCTACTTAAGAAAAGTCAAAGTTCATTCATTCATTTGTTCCTTCCTTCCTTTCTTGTGAGACACAGCAGTCTATTAATTCACTTCAGTCTCCTGACATACGAGGTATTCTGTTCCTTTCATCTGGCTCTATCAGCTAAACAAAGATAAACAAACAGGATGTCTTGGAAATTTCTTAAAATTGCATCGGGCTACTGCCATGTCTCCTCAGAATAATCTGTTTTTATAGGACTTGAATGCACAAAATACTGAGAATTAAACTTGGATGCAGACAACTATTTTTCTGTACAAAAACTGAGGTGATGCTTACAGTCTGATCAGTCGCAGCGACTAAGGGGAGCATCATGAGCTCCCACACAGCCTACAGAACTGATACGATGGATATTAAATCATGGGATTGAGCAGCACTTACGAATTTGCAACACTTATCATTTAAAGAAGAAGCCACTCAGCCTTCACACATGTGCAGGCTTTCCCTGTAGGCTCAGCCTTCCCTGCTCCCCTCCGGAGCTACAGGGAGAGCTTGCCATTCACCAGGGAAATCCTCTGGGCTGGCTGCTCTTTTCCGAGCCTCCCCGAAGGAGACACGGCCAATCGAAGCTGCTCTGCGCTCCACGCTCTTTCTCTGATGAGAGCTCATATTCATTCTTGAATGCCTGCTAGCACATTTTCCCATTTTTAGGAGCCTAAATGCCTTTTCCAGTTTAGCCCTGACTCCATTTCAAGATTATTTACAGTCTCTGGCAGTGGTGTAGATGAGTGAGTAAGGAAGTGCCCAATTTGTGTCGTCACATGCAAAATGAGTTTCTTTTGGCTCTGGGGGAAGCCATCAGTTCTGGCTCTCTGCTTGCTCCCTCTTCCTTCAGCTACTTTAAAATTTTCCTGGCTACCCATTCCATCCTGAGATGGGCTTCCCAGCCTGCTGAGGAAGGAAGGCTTGAGGCTATAGGCATACCCGTCCTTGTGCTTGGTGCGGGGACACACAGGCGTCTGCCGGAAGAAGCAGGGGCTGCAGTACCCTCCTGTAATTTAATTCACTGATAGTAATTAGTACCCTCTCCTGCTCCTCTGATGTACAAAGGGTGATTACAGGSACTGCACAATACATCCCCCAAGAGCACCTGCTTGCCTGAAGAAATGCTTAGAGGGTAAGAAGTCAATATAGCTGAAGGAGAAGGAAAACTCTTCATGGATCCAGCTCCTGCTGACTCTTAGGGCATGGTAGGTACTCAGCTGAAGTTTATGTCTCTGAACAACTCCCATATGAATAAACATAACTGACGATGAGAAAAACAAAGCAAACCCTAAGTCAAAGTAATGGCGAAGATATCTTGGAACAATTTTCAAACTGTTGTAGGTGTTTCAGGAAGTATTAATTTCTTACCCAGAAGGAAATGCTGGCCTGCTACTTGAATAAAAACAGAAATGCTCGCTCTAATTGCAACACAGTCTTTAGAATACATGGGTCTGTATGTGTGGGGGTGTGTGTGTGTGTGTGGGGGGGGAACTGCAGCCTTCCTGGCAATTGCCTTGCTGACATCCCTGCCAGTCAGCAGCTGCACATACCAGCCAGCCCTCTTTTGTGCCAATCTGGTGGTGAGTGGTGCAGAAACATTTTAATTAATGTTGAACTTCTTAAAGTTGAAGTGAAAACAATTACAGCTCAATTTTACTTTGCCTCCTCACTTTCATCACTTATATTCTCTCTTCCTCCTCCCTCTCCATTAGAGGGCTTCATTTCACAGACTGTGAATTATAATCTAATTATTATATTTTAAAAAGGCAGACAAGGCATTGTTTCTTCATCCTTCAGTTAAAAAGCTCTGGAATAACAAAGGAAAAGCTCTTTCCTTCTTGAGTGCCAGGAGCATAGAGTCACTCCCACCACAGACATCTCATTCTTCCCCATCTGTGACTTTTTTTTTTTTTTTTTTTTTTTTTTTTTTTTACAGAAGGGATCACATCTTTCCCTTAACAACTGTTTGCACACGAGACTCAAAGAAAGTTCACAGCACACATCACATGTACATTGGATATGTAAGTGAAGTGATCTGTAGCACAGCTAATTAGACCTAAATTCTTGATTTACTATTTATAAAACAAAATTGATTATTACTTCATCAACAACATTTAAAGCATCATTAAGAGAGGTCTGCTCCAGCAGCCTCAGGTTAAATTTTTTAACAAGCACTTTAGTTGCTAATCTGTGTTATTGCCAACATATGTAAACTTCCTAATGCTAATTGCATTCAGCTGTGAATCAAACAATGTCTAATTCTCTTCAGGATTAATTATGCACATGTGCTGCCTGCATTCCTAAACATGGTTCTCATAAATAATAAGAGATATATCTAGGCAGATGGGATTTTTCCAACTAAATGATCTGTTTATCATGAATAAAACAATTGACATATACTAGACTTCTAATGCAAAGTCACCACAACATCCCCATGTTTTTTAATCATAAATAATTGCTGCGACAGTTATTTGTGTGAACATGTTTTTGTACAGCCAAGCACTAAAAAGCATGTCCTTCAGTGAGCACTGTTACCTTTGTATGCACCTTTTTTCTTTCTTTCTTTCTTATCTTTTTTGATTTGAAGGTTCATAACAGAGTGGTTTATATCATCTGTTTGATGAATGAACTAACAGTCTCCACTAAATGAACAAGTTTTGTAAGCCCTGGGGAAATCTGGTTTAAGTACAGTGCAGAAAAAATTGCTAAAGTGTTATGTATTCTGCTTGTTTCAGGAAGAAGCAATGAGTTTCTGGCATCCAGAGCCAACGTTAGCAGTGTATTTCTTTAGATTTTTTTCTTAATTAGTCTGAAAGGGCTGATAATTAACTGAGTTGGCAAAATAAACTTGAAAAATAACTTCCAATGCTGAGGACATGGCAAGTAGAAATATATTTTTTAAAATTACATTTGACAACAACAGAAGAAATTTACCCCTAAAAAGGGGAGACAAATAAAGGTTTTCTATCATTCCTTTTAATGAAGATGTCTTCTTTTAAATAGAAGTTAAAATCCAGCCTCAGCGAGCAACTCCATAGCGTGTCTCTTCTTATACGACACAAAGGTCTTGGTTTCTACTGGAAAAGACTTACATGGAAAATGCATCAGAATAGCAAGAACTTGATACTAGTAGAGGCTTATAAAATTATACTGTTCAATCATATATTATTGCAGCCATTATTTTCAGTGTTACTGTGGAATATTTTAGTTTGCCCTGACTGCCTAGGTCGATTTGAATTTTGGACTGAGTCAATATCTTTTCTTTCTTTTTTTTTTTTTCTAAAACAAAGATTGGAATAGCATGGCATTTAAGAAAGAGACTAATAGCTTAGGTTTCTGAAATCTTTCAGCTTCAGAATAGGTGGAACACACTGAACCCCTGGCAATATGCCCTTAAACATATTTACCAGGTGCCAGTTGTTGATGTGGGAAGGTGGTTGAGCACCTGTGCCTCATTCAGTTCCTCATGTCTCTGTTGAGTCGACCAAGAGAGGTTATCAATTGGCATAATGGTTTTTATAATAAGAACATCTGTGCACTAGTCACTATAACAAGACCATCAGCTAATTTCATAAGGCCATCAAAAACTCAGTTGGTTATCAGTGATGACCTTTGCTGAATTTCAGCTGGTGACATAGAGATGAAAAGCTCTGCTCTCTATACTTGTCAGTGAGTCAGCCTGCCCCTTGCTCAGTTTGGGCAAGATAAAACTTGATGAAGCTATGGCTTATCTGTGTTAAAGCAAAACTCTAATGTGACAAAAAGCTTGATAATCTGGAAAACACATTTTAAATAGATTGAACCGCTTTATTACAAAAAGAGACATTTTCTGTTCTTTGAAATCAGATAATTCATGATAACAGCACGTAGCTGAAAGAAGAAAAACAACTGAAGAGCTGAGGGAACTGAAGCATCCAACTGATTCTCAGCAGTAGAGATGGTGAAAAATATGTTTAACAGTGTAAGGTGCTGTACTACAGTGTGAGAGACAAGAGCACATGGGTAGGACTCTACCATTGGGTGAGAGCATACTTTCCAGGGTAGTTTTTTCTTGTTTGTTTGTTTTTTATACAAAGCCTAGGAGCTATGCTCATTTAAGCCAGCTGAAACAGCTCACATTTTCATTTACAGAAGAAGAATGTCTTTCAAGAGCTGAAAGAAGTCCCAAGCTTGTGTTTAAATGCGATTTGAACTTTCAAGTAAAGGTGGGTTTCATTTTCATTTCTGAAATATTACAGGAGAACAGAATGAACTAAAACATTGTATTTAGCCACTTTGCCATTGAAGGAACCAGACAGTACATCTGGAAGGTATTGGACTTTTGGAGACACAGTTTTTTGACCTACTCACCACCGGGCTGTTTCACAGCCTGCTGTCCCCTCCCAGGCAGACCGGCTACAGCCTCTGGTCTTATTTTGGATGGGGAAATTTGGCCCCAGACAGCATGAGTTCACTGTTCACCCCTTTCACTGAGCACAGGCGATGTACAGAGAAGAGATAAAGTAGTGTTGCGGGGAGGAAAGCACCATCTTGTGTTTATCAGTCAACCCTAGGACCTACATGCTTTTCCATCTCAATTCCATCATAAAGACCTAATTTAAAATTAACTATTAGCAAAAAATGTAGTTCCTGACAAGCGATTCAAAGTAAATTAAATAAAAACATTGACAAAACAGACCACTGGCATTTCTGTTAGTTTCACTTGCCTGCAAAATGAAACAATTTGGTTAAAACTGTTCTTTTGTAGCCTGGAGTATAATTGTTTATACCTTGTTATACAATTGTTTATGGATTTTAAAAGAGGATTGTTCACATCAAGCAGTCACCTTTGAGAACACGAACTGGACTCCTTTAGGATGAAACTAAACTGGGATATATTCTCCAAAAGCATACTGAAAGTACACCAACTGCAAACAGGCACTGAGCCCATGGGCTATACAAGGACCAGTATAAATTAACCTCCCATTGAAATATGTACAGCATGGGTGCTGGATCCTATACATCAGCTGTTTTGTTCTGCAGATCTACTGCAAGGCTACATTACTAGCCCATACACAACCTTGAATGCTGAAGTTCTCTGAAAATCTGCACATAAGGGGGAGAAAAGCAGTTCATAGACATTGTGATTCTGACCTGTGCAGGTAAATGCAGATGTCTCAAAGGTAATTCAACAGGTTCTTTTGAAAATAGGTAGCATAATAGGTGAAACAGACCTTGGCAGTTTTTTGTCTGAAAGAGGTTTTAGAAGATGATTTCATTGTTATTTTCGTACAGAAGCACAAAATTGTCACGTAAGCATGAGCAAGGGAGAAAGGTACCTTATAAAATTAAACTCAAGAAAGCATACCCTTAGTCTCTGCCCATGTTGCTAAACAAAACAGGACAAGGGTGACCGCGCAGGCTCTGGACAGCTGGGCACGGATGCTGTTTGACCGCCATGGGTTGTTAGGCCATGCTCACTGTGGCTGCCTGGGACAAGGCTTAGCCATCCGCCGGGCAGTGTGGGTGAAAAGGCACCAGGATGGGCTCTCTCCATCCTCCATAGTCCTCCACTTCTGCTGCAGCTGGCTCTCGTACCCTCCAAACACTCCTTCGTGCCTTTGTGCTGCACTCCACAGCATGGAGGTGGATGGGCTGCATCACACCCTACAAAAGGTTTCAGATGATCCAAGCTAAAAAACATACGAAATATAACAATTACATTTCAGGACCATAAAAGCAACACATGAAGCCCAGTCGAGACAGAGGCCATTTTCACCTTCACTGTGATTCCCCTTACTATTTCTCCCATGGCTTCCTTCAATCCAAACATCCCCTGCATTAACAAGCACAGTAAATAAACCCAAGATAAGAAAAAGAGAGAATTTCAAGTCTTGTGTATTTTACATAATAGGTCTCCTTGAAAGGCATTTTCACATTGTAGTGGCTCCATTTCATTGTTATTGTTGTCAGTTATGAATATATTATTGTCTGATGTGTTTTTTATTTCCTTACCGATGATTAAAAGACATGGTATTTAAAGAGGAATCTCTATACTGAGTGGGAGGGACTTGCATTAATTTAAGGGGAATGTTTTCGGAGCAAATGAGGAGGGAAGAACATCTGTTTCTACATTTCATTTTGCCTCCTCACATTACAAAACATGTTTTGAAGAACTTAGTGGGGTGCTGAAAGCCGGGGAATTTTCATCAAGATACTTCGTTTGTGCAGTGCTGGTGTTTCTTAGTTATGTGCACAAGATAAAAGATCGTAATATGCCTCTTGGTTAAAACTTTGACCTTTAGTAATTTTGTTAGTGACACAAATATTTTGTTTTCCTTGCTGGCAAAACAAGTGAAAGTGTTTTGCACATGGTCCTACTCCTCACTTTAAAATCAATACCAGATTCTTCAGCCATTTTTGCATAAAATCAGAATATCATCCTAGGCCTTTTCCATAGCTTCTTCTTACGTTACTATAATTTTTTTAAAATCAGATAAAAGAAAAAACGGAAAGGTGTTATAAGTTAATTTTCTATGTTCTATTCACTAACAATTTACCATTTTGAGTTTAGGAGAAATTTTCTCCTGCTCCCACATGCRAGACATTTACTGTCATGCATAGGGCAAGGACTCAAGCACCTATTTTTACACAGCTTTATATTTTGCCGACAGGCTGTATTAAGGTATATTTTGTGGGTATAGCTTCTGATCCCAAGCTCAAAATTTGGGATTTTTATGTGGAGAATATCTCACAGCTCTTACCAGAACTTGAATCTAACAGTGCTTCCATGCTTTATCCATTTAAATACCAAATGAAACCTTGTTTTAGAATGTGATTTTATGCAAGAGATCAGTAGCTTTCGAGAAGGAGTACAATGTAGCTGCCATCCGTCACACTCTGGCCTGCTCTGCAGACACGCTGAAGCACACTACATTTGCAAGTCCTCAATGACATTCTCTCAATTGCTTCTGTGAAACTGTTTGGATGATACACCTAAACTGATTAGGTCACCATTATGGACATTAACATACTCGAGTGTTTGAAAAGGGCAATAGCAGGGCCCCTTTGTATGCTAATGACAAAAGGCATGTTAGAAAGGATACTGTTGCTTGTAAAATTTTTTTTGTACATTTATTTGAGCTGTTTCTAACAATTAATTTCCTATTTTCTAAAGCTTACTGTTCTTTTATGAGTTGTGTTTAGTAGTTTACTGATCAGCCAAAGAAAAACAAACACACATGTAATTTCGAGGCTAGAGAGAGGGTGATGAATGGATTATTATGGCTGTATTAGCACTTGCAAGGATGGAGAAACTGTGTCTTTCTGTATCCCCTTCCCCTTTATTTCATTGCGGTTGCATTTAACAATGTGATTGGGGTTTTTATGAAAAATGAATATATTAATATCCAAATAATTTGATCTATTTTGGATTTGTAACTCTACGTAATCTCTGTTTACTGTAAGAGTTAGTAAAAATTAAGATTTTTCTGTTGGGTACTGTGGCAAAGCCTTCTGTCATATTAAAGGAAGTTAAAAAAAATTTGTATCAGCAGGTTTTTGGGGAGTGTAGTAAATGGCTGCTCAGTTGAGAATATGGAGGATTTCAGTCACCCAGTTGCTATTTGTAAGGAGATGCCACTAGTAGAGTCACTAGTAGTAGCAAAACTATGGTCTGGCTGGAATGAGCAGTACTTTGCTCCTCCTCAGAAGCTGGTTATTATTGGAAAAACTGATGCTCCAGTTGGCAGGCTGAGTTGATAGAATAATGCACATGTGTGAGCTTCCTAGAGAGGGCTTCGGCTGGCGTTGCGTGTTTGCTGAGCTCAGGGAATATGGTACGCTCTGTTCTGCTCAAACAGCTTCTGTTACTGATACTAAAGAGGTGGACAAATACTAGAAAAGGGCTAGAAAGAAGACTAGAGAGATACTTTGGACAGGAAAAGAAAGAACAGTCATGGAGGAGACAAGAAAAAAATCATGAAGCTATTTTAAAAAAATGACTGAAGGGTTTAAGGAGAAGGTCAATAGCTGAAAGGTAGTAGCTACATGTTGTTTGTAGACAGATGTCCAAATACTGAGGTTTGTCCCTATGCTCAGTGTCCCCTGAGTGCATTGCTCCATTAATGATCTGTATTACCTCTATATTTCTATTATTGTAAGTATCATTTTATAGTCGTATTCATTGAATCATATTCCTAGTAAGCAATTTACAGCACAGAAGAAGTTATGTGGCAAATACTATCCCTTCTTCAATAGCTGACAKCCTAATTACTATAACTAGGGCATGGGTGGACAGGGCTGCTAAACTGGGCTGGAAATGGGATGGAAGTGCAAGCTGGAGCCTGTGATTAAGAAAGATCAATGATGTCAGGAGTGGGAAGGAGTCTTAATGTTCCAGTCTAGGGAGAAAGTGCCTTTTGCGGAAGTCGGGAGGGAAGCCCAGAAGGCAAAGCATCTGTATATCACAAGCTTAAGAGGCAAGGCAGAAGCCTAGCATGGGTTCAGACAAAGGTCAGGGTGCCAGGGATTTTAAATCTGAGGTGAGGGGACAGGAACAGGAGCAGGCAGTGCAGGTTAGGTGGGGACAGATACTTGGGCAAGTATGATCAGAAAATGAACCAAGAACTACAGACCAGAGTGCAGCAGGCAGGAACCCAAGTTAGGAATCAAGGAGCAGAACAAGACTCAGAGGCAACCTACAAGTTGCTGAGAGTCTTTTCTATAGCCCCCTGAGTCTGTTCAGAGGCTTCATCTGGGGCAGGATTCAAATACAGATGCTGCCTCCGAGGTAGCCACCTTGATCCCCTTTGTAACCAGCAGGGGAAAATATGCACCTGGCGGGTGCAATTCGTCTCTTCCTAAAGCAGATGTTTAAAGTAAGACTGATGAATTGCACCCTAGAAGTGTCTATTTCTCTCCATTAATTTTGAAGGGGGCCTATAGTAACTAGCTGAGATAGATATATGCTTTTGTTATAAATGTTGGATGTCTAATGTTGGATGAGATGAGTCCTACAGCCTCAGGTGTCCTAGTCATTCCACTGCACTGCAGCTCTGCCCTATTCAGTTAAGGCCCTGATCCATCAACCAATTAAATATGTACGTAGGTTTTTGAGAATGAATGTGATTAAATGTTCTGGGGGGTTGTAGGCAAGTTGCAGATGAGTAAATGCTTCAATGTGTGAAATGTGGATCTTGAATTAACTACTTTGTATTCCAGGAGTCTGCCACTGGTTTTGTAAAAATCTCCATCTCCCCTGTACTTCTTCAAGCTGCATCCTGTCCCTAATGAAATGTACCATCCCTGCTATCAATACACTAGTGTGCAAGCACACACTCAGCTTTCTGGTAGCAATTCAGCAAAATTCAGTCACCCAGATGTTTCAAAAAGTAGTCACCAGGGGGCTGGAAGAGTAGCCAAATGAAATTAATCTCTGAACTTCATGGAATATTCAGGTGTATTTTATGATTTTTCCCTAGTTATATCAGAAACCATGAGGTGAAGTAGTTTAATCAGAGTGTTAGACTGCACAAGATCTATTGATGGGATGCATATCATAAGGGGAGGTCCTTATCAGTTAGAGCAGCTGTCACCTAGAAGGAAGGAATACACAAACTGGGTTGAAAACATGATCTTAAACTATTTCTGTTGTAGGATACTACGCACATAATTCATCAGGTTTTTGTAGTGTATTGATGTCACCCACTTTGAATTTAGCAAGGATTTTGATATGTCTCCCATCTTTGTATCACAGATGGGATGTTACAGTCTAGATGGGTAGATTATTAGGTGAGGGAAAATCTGGCTGGATCACTGGTCAAGCTGTATAGGTTCACCATCCATGCTCTGCCTTGGGTGATTGGTCACAGGTTTCTAAGGGGTCTGTCCCGAGACCGATCCTGTTTAATATTTTATCAATGACTTGGGGGAGAAGACAGACAGCACCCTCATTGAGTTTGCATATGACACCATTTGGGGGTATAGTGGGTATTCATGAGGGCAGGGCTGCCATTTAGATGGACCTGGCAAGCTAGATGAATGTGCTGACAGGAACCATGTGATATTCAATAAGGAAAAATGCAAAGTGCTGCACCTTGGACAGACTAACCCCCTGCATCAGTGCGGGCTAGGGACTGACTAACTGGCTGGGTAGCAACTCTGCTGGAAAGCCCCTGAGAGTCCTGGTGGACAGTAACCTATACGAGTCCCACCTGGCTGTGATGAGGGTTAACAGTGTACTTGGCTGTAAAAATAGGATAGTAACCACTAGATCAAGGGAAGTGCTTAATCGCCTCAGCCTGGCACTCATTAGACCATTTCTGGAATATTGCATCCAGTTTTGGGCCCCTCAGTACAGGAAAGATGTTGGTCAACTAAAGCAAGTTCAGCAAAGAGCCACCAAGATGGTTGGGGGCTGGAGCACTTGCCTTGTGAGGGGATGCTGAGGGAGCTGAGCTTGTTCAGCTTGTTCACGAGAGGAGGCTTCAGGGGACCTTAGGGATTACCAAGAGGACAGAGCCAGGCTCTTTACCGAAGTGCACAGTGGGAGAAGAGAGACAGTGCCCATAAATTGAAGCATGAGAGTTTCTGATGTGGTACAAGGAGAATACTTTCATTATGAGGGTAATTAAGCACTGGAGCAGGATAGCCGGAGAGGTTGCAGTATCTATATCCTTGGAGATTTTTAAGAGTGGACAAAGTCCTGAGCAACTTGGTCCGAATTCTGTGTTAACCCTGCTCTAAGCAGGGAGACTAAAGACCTCCTGGCATCCCTTCCAACCTGAGTGGTGCTGTGATAAGTGAAGGTGACCTTATCTGTGCTGATTATGAACGTAGGCATAAGGAAATGATTATCTAACAAAAAGGAACTAGATGCAATACTGTGTTAGGAATAGGCCATAGACCTTATCTGGCTTATAAAGACAAAGCCCGGTGTGCCTGGGTTGCAGAAACAGTCTGCGCAAGCCTAGGAGTGAATCTGGCTGGCTTAAAATGCAGGATCAGGAGAAAACAGAAGATCTCTCCTTGAAGAGGCTTCTCTCCCATTTTTTCCAGGTTTGATATTTCGTGGTCAGAGGCGAGACTGTCACTGCTTATTTTAATACTGATGGTGTTACTTCAGATTATGGTATACACGATAGATGTACCTTTTAGGGCATCTTTTAATATTTTGGTAATTGTTTAGCTTATGTAAAAGGCCTAGTGTTGAATGCTATTTTTAACTTGGCTTTATCAGACTATAGGTCTCTGTGAAAATTTTACTGGAAAATGTAAAAGCACAATTAAACTAATGCTGTGAGTAAAGAAAACAATAATTCATAATTTCACACTCTGTAAATATGTTTTTTTTGGCCATCAAAATTATACACACCTCTGCAATGTAGTAATTCATGGTAACATAACAAACATATATATTACTTTGAAGTTTTAATATTCTTTTTGAGGTATACAGCACCTTTTAAAATTTTATTTATAACTGGAATATAGCATACAAACAATGTAAAGCTTTCAAAGCTGGATTCATTGCAGGTATTAAAATGCACTCATAATTATGCTTTTCACCATCCATTTGAGGTGACCTGTTATTTGGCACTTTTGAGATGGAAAGATTCCTGTTCAATTCATGGAACTTTTTCAGCTATAGTGGTCCTAGTATGTAGCAAAAGTTTTATGTAGACATAGACACATAATACTTATGGAAATACCGGAATGGAGTACCATGAAAATTAATATTCTTCTTTTTCCCTGTAGACGTCTTGAATGAGAGACTTTATATTATTTTTACAGAAACTTGATATGAACCTATATATATATATTAAATATCACATTCACTTTATTTGCAGTATGTTTTAGCACAATGCCAACATCTTACACACAATACAATATTTATTTTATGTGAAGTGTAGTTATGATAATTTACATTTTTAGTGCACCATGTGTATTTAAAATATCCATACTGCACAAGATCTTATTACCGCAATATACGTGGTATATAATACTGTTTTTTTCTGTAAAAAAATATAATCTCAGCAAACTCCTGGCAAGATTGTCTGCTTTTTTGCCCTTGAAATCAGTTTTGTATTATGCATTTTGTTGCCTAAATATGTTGTAAGGGATTTTGAAGTGTTCTGTACAGGCTTAGTTTTGTTTCCAGTGAAGTGGATGGTAAGAATTTGACACAGCTGTATTGCTTATGTTTGGCAAAGCCACGAGTAAGTGAACATTAATTTCTACTGGTTTCATTACAGTAGCACATCAGGGTCACTCCTGAAACCAGCCCCCCTCCTGATGGCCTCTGTTCAAATACCTGGGAAGAGTTAGTCCCAACTCGAATTGCTTTTGGCACCGGCAGAGTAGGCAGGGGAAGAACATCTCATTCTGCCTGCTCAGATCCCAGCGTGGACCCCCATGTTGCTTCCTAGAATCGCGTCTTCACCATAAGCATTGTCAAATAAGAAATTATTCGCAGAATATCACTGACTGCAGGTAATACTTTACCCTGTATCTAGTTATCGTACATTTTACACATCTCTACATTTCTAACTGTACAGGATTCAAGAGAAGACATTAAAATCTCTTAAAAGATCTAGCATTTAGCTCGTCCAAGCATCCCAGAGCTTGTGTCTTACGCCTGAAGACTCAGTGTTGTTTGTTCCACAGCACTCGGAACAAGTCATAATACTTTTGGAAAGGTGGAATATCCTTTCTTTCCTGCTAGGCTGTAAGGCTGTGAAATACAGGTTCCCACACTTGTATGTGCAGCAGAAATGAACATCAGCATCTCAGGCTGACGGCAGTTTCTGTTTACAATGGCTAAAGTAACTAGGCTAATGAAATCAGCAGGACTATGGGAATAGAAACAATATGATGAAAATTAAGAAATGTTTCTGTGGTTAGCTGATTTTAATGGCTTTCTGATGCTACCCAGATTTTTGGAATATAAATTGTTGGCTTGGGAAAGTCAAAAATACATGGTGAAACCTTAAATGATTTGATCCTTAGGACAGACAACATTTTTTATTTTTTATACACTGTGCCTAACAGAGTGGCTCCTATGTGCCAAGGTAAAAGAACCAATCATCACCACCACCAATAATAATAACAATAACTTTGCATTTATATAATTTAGCTATTATCACCTGGCTTCACATCAGCTGTTTGGTCTGTGCATACGATTATGTATAATTTTCTCTTTTTACACATCAGTACATAATTGTGGTGACTTTTTGTAGACAAGATTTTCCTCTACCCTTTAACAACCTCATAAAACCTCTCTTACACTCAGCATTTCACGAAACAGTTACTGTGTTATGATGGTTTTCTAAAAATAAAAATAGTTTAGTAAATTCTAGGTAAAACTTCAGCTTCCTCCATAATTGCATGCCCTCTCATCTTTCCTCCCATCCAATCTCTGGGATGTCAAACTTCAGTTCTTGTCGCTGACTGCATTTTCTAGGTCTCACAACAAGCCATAAAGGGAAATCTGCTATTTTTTCACCACTGCTTCCTGGCTTCTTGTTTTTATCACCACCACTATTAAGAAAACCCTTGGAAATTGATAATCCGGCTGTAGTTTCTGAGTGACTACCATTTCATAGAAGTCATGACCAGAAAGGTGGCCATAAGGAAGTGGGAAAGTGATATCGTTCGGTCAAGTTTGTCATTTTAGATTCATAGATTTGAAGTATATATTCTTCAGGGTAAGCTGCAGAAGGGGCTGCGGAGAAGTTGTTTGCTCCTCTCTCTCTAAAACATCAATGCCCAAGTTTCCTGCTTATTTTGTCAATAATCTCTCCCTTGGAAGAGGATTGAGTCAAAGGAAGCTGAAAGGAAAAGCAGTTTTCTCAGTAGCAGAGTATTTATCTTCTCTTTGAAAAGAAAGACAGCGGTATGATTTTTGACCACTTTCATATTGGTATCTGTCCTGCATATTCATTGCCTTTTTTTGCAAACAAATGGTGCTGCAACATCACAAAGAATTGCTCATTATTTGTTCAGTGCCTTAAAGATGCATTGGTAAGTGTTGCTTTGTTTTTAAAAATGTAATTCTACCAAAAGGTAATAATGAAAAAGGACTTGACACTGATTCTGCTTGAATAGTGCAAATATCTGAATATCCAAATAGTTAAACCAGACGTATTTCTAGAATCTAATCCTTGATCTTTTCCTGAAGTTTGAGGAATTCCCACATTCTTGTCATTCCTCTAGGGTTTTTCTTGGTTTTTTCATGCTTTTTTTATTTTGATTTAATCTTTTTTTCTTTTTCCTCAGCACAACATCAAATACTTTTTATATGTTGCCATAAATATGAACTTCATTATTTCTCGTTTTATAAGGTAACTTTTTGGATTTGGTTTCCATTTTATTTTGTTTTCCAATTGTCTTTGGTAACAAACAGGAAATTTCAGTAGAAATCCAAGTAGTCCTGTTCTCTATTATGTGTCTGGTATGTCTGATTTGTTATTTCAAAGATGACCTCTAAATGGACATCATGCAGTGTAGATTACTCTCTCTTTACTTTGTGTGCTGTTGTCATCCAGAAAGAGAAAATCTGCCAAAAGTAGGGGAAAGTGGGGATTTCATTGGCAACATTTCCTTTTTCATCGCAGCGCCAGCACCACTGACCCGTGCTACGCTCCCTATCTACCAGCGTTCTTGCTGATTCTTTTAAACAAATGGGAATTCCAGACAGAAGCAAATCATTTCCATATTGTCAGCAGACGAAATGAATATTTCCATTAAATTGTATGTTTATTTTGGAGTTTGAAAGGGCTTTTATTGTAGCTGTTGTTATTGTTTTTAATCTTCTAGAAGATGAATTTACTTTAGAACTGTTACATTAATCCCAATTCTGAACCCCTTAACTCATATTTAATTTGAAAATATCATATACAGTTAATTAAATTTTGTTTTGAGTTCTTTGGAAATAAACTTCTTGTTATTGATGATGTCATTAGTGCCAGGAGATATGCGTTTCCTGTGAAGGGCTCTAATAACCCACTGGGATTTTTATCCTTTTTTGCCGTCCCTGCATGATAAATTAATAATTCAGATAATTTGTTTATAAACTAGGCTGTAGGGGGACATTGCTGAACACTACAAATAAGTTTTTGATGTAGTTATAAAATTATTTCCTATGCTATTTATCATTTCTTAAACCAGACACTGTTGATGAATATTCAACATCTGCATAAAGCACAGGAAAACCTTTTTAATCAGCACTAATACTGAAGCGTGAATTTTCTAATCAGCATAACTGGTGTGTGGTGTGGGAACCTATAGGGCTGGTGAATTTTTCAGATTAGGGAGTGTTAATGGATGGAAGAAGGACAGGCACTGGCAGCCAGGCAAAGCTCTCATTCGTTTTTAGCACTTCTCTGGCTTCCAGGAATGAAATCAAGCCATGGGGAAAGGAATTGGCATTTAGGCCACAGGCGACCATCCACAATGGCCCCAGGCTCCCTTTGGATAGCTGGCTTGTGTCAGCCTCTGTTTCAATGGGCTTTGATACAAACAAACCAGCTGCTTCATCATTTGTGGATTTGCAGTTTAACAAAATGGGGTGTACTGTGGGGCAGCTCTGTGGATTTAAATGCATGACCCAACAATGAAATCCAAGTTGTTCATGGTTCTCTTGAACTATACCTCATCCACTCATGCACTTGTTTTCATGGACCATAACTATGCAATTAGATTTGATGTAATTTCACACTGCATTTTCTCTGTCAGAAATAAGTGCTGATTTTGTCAGGCTACAAAGTGGCTGGTGCTCACGGTGAACTGGGAGAGGGTACGAGGAACCTCTTTCTCTTTGCTTCACCTGAGCTAACTAGATGGTGCTAAAGACTATTTCATTCTGTCATTTTTTTGCTTAAAAACAGAACTACGTTGTCACTACAGTTTTTCCTTCTGTTGACTTCAGAAGGCAGCTTCTCTCTCTAGCAAAGACACAGCTTTAGGATGCAGCTGTTCTGCTGTTTCTGTTCCCATAGGACCCAGGCTCTTGTCTAAACAGTGACCGGAGCAGCGGTGCAGAGATTACAGCACTGCAGATTAAGCTGTCTGCCCCAGCCCTTCGCTGTGGAGTCCCCCTTCTGTGTTGGGGATGCAGAATGGAAAGCACGTCCATGCTCCAAGAGCTGCTTTCACAATCTGAAAAACTTAGGGTGCTCCTGAAAATGGATCTGTGCTGGTATTGGACTGAAGACTGAAGCATGGATACGCTACTCATGCAGCCACTGCCAGCAGTCAGGAAACAACCTGCAAGAGAGGACTGGGGTAGAGGAGGAAGGAGTGGAAAATTCCTTTATCGGAGCTGGTCTGCCAGAACCCTTAGAAAACACATGTTACAAAGAAATGTGGCAGATCTGCTTGCTGAGCCTGTATAATGCCTCCTATACATCTAACCTCTAACTGTAGATTGTGGTCATCATAACACAATCTGTCCTTGTATTTCTTTTTATTTTTATGCTATGGCAAGAGATACATCATCTGGAGGACCATAAACTACACCTGCTGAAAGCCGGTCTGAGCTTAGGCCAAATCTAATATAAGCAGGCACAACTCAATTAAAGTCACGCTTGCTTACACCTGTAGTGAATTTGATACTAGTTGTATGCATTGACTTGTACTAAATATGTTGTCTGAAATGATTAAGCACTAACCCAGTCTGTAGCAAACCTCTGAAGCCTATTCAAGTTAGGTGATTTATGATAATTTTCATTGCAATTGTTCTTTTCTGTGCTTGTCTGTAGTGTCTGCAATACACTCTCAGAATCTTTCTGGTTAATCTGTTTCCATAAAAGCTCTACCTGTGCTGCTGTGACCACAGCTCACTTAGAATAAGCTGCAGAAGCTTTATACTAGCTAGCAAAAGTACTGGTGGCAGGAGTTTCAGCAGCAAGGAGCTGAGTGTGGGCTGCAGAAGCTGCTGGAGAAGCAAATTAAATGCTCAGATGGTTAAACCAAGCTCCATGTGGCCATGGCTGTCTGTTGACACTTCCACTTGAACAGATTTCAAGTTAACCCTGTTGCGTCCTCAAGAGCAGCAGTCACTGTAGTGACAGCAGTGTGGACATCCCAGGAAGGAAGCAAATAAATTCATAGCTGATGAGGCTAACTTTTAGCAAATTCATCTTCTATTTTATCAACATGATATATATAATATGATTGCTTCTTTTCACAAAATAACCAAGTAAACATACATGAAACAACATGAAATTCTAGAATCATATTCCTACTTGGAAACCACTTTCAGACTTTGTCAAAGTATTGGCAGAAATAGAAGGCTCGTCTATCTTCAGCACTGCTTATCCTGCCTSTAGACACAAAGATGAGATACAGCTATTAGAATGGAACAAATGATGTGCAATAAAAAGATTTGCTATAGGAAGAGCTTGGTTTTGTTGCTGGTAATTTTTGGTGAAGTGCTTTGCCTGCACTAGGCATGAAGTCCAGGGAGATAAAACTGGCACTAGATGAAGCCTTTCTATTTTGATCCCCTGAGTCTGCTGGTGCAGACTTAAATATGAAATCTGGATGTTTCAATAGCAGAATATCCATGTATTTACACCATTCACCTTGTAGTCATAGGATCTAATTCTTCACCATATTTTTTTGCATTGTATTGACAGTTATGCTTGAAAAATAATGGAAATTGCCAGATAAAAAAGAATTGTTTAGCTGAGGGGATATGTCAATGACTTGAGAATTAATATATAATCAAATCTTAGAAACCACACCAAATATTTACGACCATCTCTATTAATGTCATGTTGCTTACTGCAGCTGCTAAGGCTTTCACAATCTTTTTTTTTTTTTTTTTGTCTAGGAAGTAAAAACATAGGTCCCCACTTGTTTTATACTCAGGCAAACATCTTTCATCTTCCAGTCATCTGTAAGAATAGATCCATATGTGATAATAGTCCAACCAATATACTGAAAATAATATAATCAGGCCTATTCTTTTGTTAATTATTTCTCTACATTTTGTTTTTACAATGCTGAGACATTWTATTCTGAGTTACCAAGAAATGCCATATAAAATATCAAGCCTTTCCAACACAATAAGCTTCTTGTAATGATCTCGTATTTTCTAGGAGGAATTTGTCTACCTCATAAAATCATCACGTAACTACACAATTGGCAGCTTCTGTTCAGCAGAAGAAGCAGATTATAATGGCAGGTCAAGGCTAACACATACTGGCAGAGCTTTGTGCGTAAGTTTGTAATTCTTCTTCTGACTTCCCATTACTAAGAAATCACTTAACATGATGATTCCAGGGTTCATATTTTCTATTTACGATCTACATAATATGCTAAAGAAAGGCTATGTCTACTTGGAGATAATATCTTAATAAAATATTGTAATCACTCCATACATGGTATTATTAAACAGTGAAATAGTCTATACTCTCCTCTCATGACTATGTTGTGGCTAGCCCCTGTGAATGCTTCTTCTGTGAGCTGGTATCTTCACAGCTTTTTCTCCATATGTCCACTTTAAGCACATTATTACAGCTCTGGCCTCTCTGACTCTTTTAAACTCCTGTTCTTCTCAAATGTTCTTTACATGTCATGAATTCATCAGTGCGACAGTTTTTTTCCTTTCTTTTTTACAAATTATCTTTAATAGCTTGAGAGTCAGCTTAAGCTCAGGTTTTGCTTTGCAATCAATGAGAAATAGCAGACTGATTATTGAGTAATAATTGTTCCTCAATAACCGTGACAAGAATAATCCATTTTACAAGTCCCAGCATTTGGCTTGTCTATCCTCTCAAAATCACTGAAGGATAAGGGCACCAGCCAGTTAAGAGAGGTGTGAATAATGACTGCAGCTAATGAGACATACCACAAAAACAGGACTTTTCCAAATAGTTAGCTGTTATTATCCAATCAGAATACAGAGGATTTTTTGGTATGGACATGTTTCATAAGCATAAGCTATCAATCAGGGATGGCGCAGTATTCCTCCCTTCTGACCGCCTGAGACAATCCTTTCAGAGCCATTCCATATGTTCTTTTTCTCAGTGTATAGGCAGTATACAGTGGATCTATTTTTTTTCCAGAAATTAGCTGTGTTTTCACAATTTGGAAATGTTTCTAGAAAATTATTACTCAGACAGACACTGATCTATATTGCATTTTGAATAGGGAATGATTTTTTGAGTTAGCATTATTTGCAGTTTTTTATGACATAGTTGTTCTGCACTTCTTTCACAGCAAGAATCTAATAATATAATGTGTGTTCTGAAGAACACATTAAAATGACATTATGCGATTGGGATGCCAATTATAGTATGACTAAAGACTAGCTATCAAGCTACAGAAAGTCAGTAATTGTGCTGATATAAACATAATGTTTATATGTCTTGAGTAGAAAAGAATGAGTCCCATTTTATTACTTACATGTGATTATTGACAAAACACTTAGGGATACATTTTCAAAGTGTTGTATGGGTTTTTAGCTGCATGACTCCCATTTAAGTCAATAAGAGTCACATAGTTAAAACCCCATGCAACATTTTGAAAAATTACCATAGAGAAACCTCTCTTTTATTGCTTAGCTGCACAAATAATTTTATTCGCTAGTAGTTCTTCCACATGGCAAGCTAGTAGTGTTGGCTGTCAGCAGTCTCAGAAAAAAAAACCCAAAACATCTACAGGCCTCCAAATATGGTGGTCTATTTATATGCAGATTTAAAAAAATAATAACATGATTTGTACTTCTATTGTTCCTTTCATCGGGTTATAGCCCAGTGCTTTAAAGCTATTAGTTAATTATGCCTCACATCACTCCTCCAGGTAGGTACACTAGTAGCTGCCACCTTTGGTGGCTCGCACGAGGAGACAAGGTGAGTCAGTGGAAGAACAAAGAATTGAACCAGCCCAGCTCCAGGTCCTCCATCCCTTGTTCCAGCTACGAAATACTCCCAACCCACAAAGATTCAGCATTCAATAGTATGTAATGCATATGAAATGCTAACATTAATTGGAAATGGCACTGAAGTGACCTCACTTCAGTCTACTGAGCTCTGATATTGCTGCTTCTCGCTCATTAATTCATTAATTAGTTTAAAAGGGCTAATGGAAAACAAAAATATTCCATTTGCCAGGGTAGATCGCTGCTGAATATTTATATTATTTTTTATTATTCATATGGAATCATAAGTGCTTAACAGACAAGTCATTGTGGGTTTTTTTGTTGTTGAGATAAACAGAATCCAGAATATTTAGAGCACATCAGTTTAAAGGACTGATGGGATCTTCACTATGATTTGACTTTGCAAGGCTAAAGAAGCTCTAAGAAAACAATTTTATGATCAACTTAGTAGACTGACAGCCATCACAGCTCAAACACTTTCATTATGCATTGGTGGTCTCAGCAACTTGCAGCAACAGAGGAATGGTATCATATGAAATCTTTATGCTTATTTTAGTTCTCTCTTAGGCAAAGGAAGAGATTTGAACATGCTCTTTGTTTAAATAAAGAAGCATATGATTAAATTAGTGATCAGTTTTAGTACCTATACATAGAAACAGTAATTAATGTTTTTATGTAAGTGCTTGAGAAATTGAAGAATTTTAAATTTACCATTAGCTAGGATATTAAATTCATCAGTCTGAAGTTTTGTTTTTAGAGCTTTTTGGTGGGACATACTCATATATTATATTATACCTTCGATAAGTATGGTTTAGATTCATTTCAGCTCTCCAAAAACATAGCCTTCCCTGGACAGAGGAGAACTAGCTTTGTCTGGCAGATACCAGTTTATTCTTCTGAATTGAGATATATGCAGGTTCCCATAAACTGTGACTGGCTTATTTATTAACAGAAATGTTAGACACACCCAGGTTTCCTTAGAATAGAAAGTATAAGCTAGTGCATAATAAAAGTCATAATGATTCAGAGTTTTCACAAAATAAAACTAGAATTCATTAAGATTCCCCTTACTGTCCTGATATATTTCATTTAATAGCAACAGACATTTTTCTTATTTCACTGTGGTAGTATTACCATGGTCTAAGACAAAAATTGTTTTTCCTAGTCGATTGTACCCTTGTGCCTTTGTTACTTGTATTTCTATCGACATTGAGTGCATTATCCATTGTTAAATGATTGATAAAAATTGTTAAATAAGGCAAACACTATATTCAGTGTAGTGTAATGAGGCCTATCAAGCAGGAGAAATACTTCTCATCATGATATTAAAATTAAATGTAGCATTTTAAAAATTCTTGACATAAATAAAGAAGTTATTTATCTGGACCAGTGCTTTTTCTGTAAGCCCAGTGTTCTGTATAAGTCATTGCCAAAGCATATATTTTATTCTGTAGAATACTTTCATTTTCTTCTCAAATACATTTTGAACTTGCAATCATTAACCCTAACATAGTCCACAACTGTATGGCTGTAACAGCTATTGTAGTCTTATTTCACCTGCAGTTTTGCGTCTCCATTAGAATGTTTTTTTTCCACATGAAATGTGATACATCCACTCATATTTAATTGGATATGGTAAACACAGTGTTATCTCTGGCTACATTAAAATATTGAATTTAGCAGTTGTCTCTATGTGCACAGTTACCCACATGCCCTCCCTCTCCCCCTCCAATTTCAATCAAGAACATTCCCAAGCGAAGGCAATCTAACAAGCTAGTAGGCATAAGGCATGCAGTACCTGTAACCACCAGGTTACAAGGCGATGACGGAGTCAGTATCGCATCCAGTTGGTTCCTTTTCCTGATGATAAGCTAATCATGCAGAGCTGAATCCTTCGAAATCCTTAGTTTCCATTAAGCCTCAAAAGCAGACTTTTGGACCAGTATCTAAATACCTGCCTACTGTAATTACACAGCCAGTGTAAGGTCTATGTGTAAATACCATTGATGTTTTTTTATTTTAAATCCATGTTTTTGATCTTTTTAATGATGTTGCCTTACTCTTTTGAAACTGACCTTAAATATCAAATTATCTGTCATACCTTATTGAGACTTACGTGATATGTTTTTCACAGAAACTTTCATCTTAATGTAATTGGTAATGTTTCCTGTTTTGTTAGATAATTTTCTCTGTTTTCAATACATTTATTAGTTTTTAAGTTATTAAAAATATTCCTTCAAATGTTGATGTAAGACCATGGATCAGCAGTTACTTTCCTTAGGTGCTAGACTATGGAAAAGAAATCATCTGTAAAAGTAAAGAGGATGTGTTATTAGCAATGTCTTTGAAAATCTGAAATCCTCTTCTACCTTAGCTTTCATAACTCTTTTCCATGCTACGTGTTCTCCTTCTTCTCAGGGAAGTCTCTCAACTGCTTTTTTTCTTTTGGTAGTTCCTTCTCCTCGGCTTGTGATAGATAATACTTCAAAACTGTGATCTTGATAAATTCTTATTTCCCTCTTAGTCCCTTCTCTCATTTAACTGTGATCTTATTTCCTGGGAGAATTTCAGCTACATAGAAAGGCAGATGGTACACAAATTCCTTTTCTTGTGGTTGATTTCCATTCAGTCTTACAGAGGAGCCTATTTATTTCACATCTCCCCTTTGTTTCTCTGTCCGTATGAAGACACAATCCAGTGAAGACAAGATATTTAACTGAAAAAATGGCAACAAACTAAAACCAAAACTGTATTACATCTTTTGCTGTCAAAGACCAATCTATATTCATAATTCCAAACCGCCCAGGGACACCTAAGCAACATAGCTGCAAGTAGTTATCATAACATGTCCAAACAGGAGCTTACCATCCCTAAAGTGAGGGTTCTTTCCTTCTTTCTGTATGTAAATTACTTGCCTAATCTTATCTAACGACCTCCAAATCTGTAATGTATTTAACTTCACTGAAACTTTGTGAAACATGCATCCTATAATTCAACTAAGGTTCAGTGAGATTAATTGGTTTAGGAAAGGCCACATAGGAAGATGATGGTAGAGAGAGTAACCGATCATAAATCCTTTAATTAACAAGGTATAATAATATATATATTCTCTGTTCATAATTGCATATACACAGCAGGCCTGCAATCTAATTTTCTTTTTTGGTTCTGAGGAGGTTTTTTTTTAGACCTTAACAAAAGCCATTTAATGCAAAAAAACTAAGACAGCAGTGATGTTTAGCTGCTTTCAAGGTTATGCAGCAGAGGATTCACATTTTTTCAGGATTGAAGATTTTGAGCTTAAATTTGTAGTGCTTTTATGAATCCGGACCTCAATGATTTAAGAATTTAAGTTCAATTTTCAAAGGAGGAACAAATAAATCCTGTAAGAGCCTAAGCCCTTTTTGGCTTTCAGCAAATTTTAACACCACATTCACAATCAACATCATAATTTCCAATGTTACGTTACTATCTTTCAGGTAGAAGACAACAGTGTTTTGGGAGCAGGGAATCCAGCTCTAGGCAGTGAGGAAATGCTTATCTCCACTTGAAACCTAGGACTCATAGCCCTGAACCCTCTCCATGTGTGATATACACGTTCTTAAGAAAAAATCTCCAGAACCCCACAACCCAAGGATGGTCATTTCTATTTTCAATAGTAATGGTTGTCTGGTGGTATATTTAAATTTAGAGAAGTAATTTAGAGAAGTGGGAGCATGACAGAAATATAAACCTAATTTTTCCCAGGTGAATGTCATAGTCGTACTTATCCAAACCAATGCTTTTTCTAATGCAATTAATATTTTATTCTGTTTATACTTCAGCAGGGTGAAATTAAAGCTTGATTTTTGCATGTCTTATCCTTCCACGTAGACTCATCTTGGTGGCTAGGCATTTTTCTAGGGGTCGTAGGTTCATATTCCTGCAGAGGACAGAATTACATGAAATATTCCTCCTCTTGGATGAATTCTAGAGTAGATTTCTACATTCACAAAACTTTGATTTAAATAATCTGGTTTGTATTGTTTTGAATTCATATTTACTTATTTATTTTCCTGTAAAAAGATTGATTCCTAATGTTTGGCAAACATTAAAATACATTGTTGAAGCAGGTTTTGTATTTGATGCTTCTCTTTGCTAGGTAGTTAGATATACGAAATCTTTGCACATTTATTTGAGCAAATTTACTGCTAATATGCATTTATGTTAATTTTAATAGATTTTTCCATTGTGTTAGTATATGGTGGTTGCTATATTTTTTAGTTTGGTTCAACTGGATGAATATCATGTCTTTATACTTGATTTCTTCAGAAAAGACTATTCTTTTAATGAAGCACAAATATTGGTCATATATCTTAATTTTAATAAAACAGCATTAACTTGCTTCTAAATAAGAAATACATAAATTTATCTAGCAAGCTTGCATATTAGTTTGGTACATTAAACCACGTGTAGCCCTCAGTTACTAAATCATTTTTGTCCAGGCATCTTTTGTCATGTGGGAAGAAGCTCTGCAAAGAGGATATACCCACTTCAAGAGTATGCAGCGATTATTTGTTGGTTAATACACACAGCATTGAGCTAGGCACTACAGGTGACTGGGCTAAGGTGTAGTACACTCACCCTCTCTCCTCTTTCCTCAGGATACCCGACGAGTACCCGGAGGTCCATCCGGTAGAGAAGCAGAGGCCTGCATTGCTCCGTGGAAGGGGCTGCTCTTCAGTGTTGCGGCATTGCTGGCTTCCCATTATTTGCTTTTTGTCTTTGGGTTTTTTACCTCTCCATGTCAGTATTTTCTTCTTGAATCCTTGAGCTGCTATCACCATCTCAAGAGTTTCAATTCTGTCTGCGTTTTTACTTTTCTTATCTTTTATGGTTTTAGCTCATGGATTTTCTCACACCTTAAACAACAGTTTTCTCAGTAAAACCGAGCCAAGGTCACAGAGTTGTGCTGCATCAAACTAAGCCTTGGATCACAGAGAACTGAACCCCTGAGCCAAGGGTTACAGACTCATCTAGAGAGGGGGACTGAACCACTTCCTTTTTGCCCTCATAATCACCGGGATTTTAGAATTAGTAGATCTCATCCTCCTGCACCTGGTTTTTAACACTAGACTGGAGAAAGAAAACAAATCTTTATAATTTTTTCAACTCCCAGCCAGTTTCTCACCTTTCAGTGAGCTAGTAATTGAACCAATTTGACTGAAATGAAGAAAATATTCTCTGTGCAACTGTGAAAGATTCTAGCGCTGCCAACAGCTGGTTTTCATTTCAATAGACTCTGGGTCCAGTCGCCTGCCTGGTGATTTCCACCAATTCAGATTTATCATTCAATACTTCGAGATTGAATCTATGTCTGATATAACTGCATTACTTGAACTGATTGTCATACACGGCATGTCCAGTGTTGGTCAAAATACATTAACTAATGTTTTAATTTGAGACTCCTATTTATATTTTAAAATACACTTTCTTAAAAATTATAAATAAATTTTCGACCAGTCTTGCAATGCTCTAGGACAGGAGCTATTGAATCACACTGGGATGACAGCAGTGACAGTGCCCTCCTTGCTACCATTACCACAACAACCTGTTGTATTAAACATGTTGCACGAACTCTAAGGCTATATCCATACTTGTAAATTAAAGATGTTGGGAGCGTACTTTGGCACCGAGTTGATGAAGAATGTTAAGTGTCCCTACTACAAACTCTCTTAGCTTTTAAAACAGGATGGCTGCACTCAAACTGCCTCTTGTGAATAGTCTGTGAGCAGTGCTATCTCCCTAACTGTGCCTGGCAAATGTTTTCAAAAGCAAGTTCTAGCTGGCCAGGGCCAAAACTGTGCCGAGGCCAATTGAACAATTTAACAATATGGATGATCAAGTTTCAGTGCCTAGGAATGTTTAATTTAATGGTGAAAACATTGCCTTATTGGATCAAGACCTGAAAGTGGTATGGGAAACGTATAGTTTGTGAATCCCATAGGGGATTGCACATACGCTGCATGGCACTGAATTGCTCAAACCCTTGGGTGCTTTCAGGTAGCAGATGAAAGGACATTTCAAAGGTTTAATAAACTTTGACTTTATGCATATTCAAGGAAAATGCAGGGTTAAGTACGTTCTGGGTATGTATACATTTACAATAAGGATTTTCATCGGAGTTACTCTTACTTAGCTTGAGCCCTGTAAATGGACTTATCCAAATGACCCTTAATGTTGAGTAAACATTCCCACTGTCCACATGTTTATTCAGTGGCCCTCTTCTAGGAAACAGCCCTGTTTTTTTCCCCAGGTGGTAATCAAGGGCAGTAGAAGGTGATAAATTCAGGAACAAAAATGTGGTGGGAATGGCACTGGTAACTTCTGCTACGGGTAATCTGCAGCACACAAATACATTTTAACCAGAGCACATGGCAGGTAGGAGACTGCTGACAGTAGCCATTCAGCAGGGCTTTCGGGACAGGCTAGATGAGATCAGGGTAATTTTTCTTTGGGCTTGATGTTGAATGCATGCACAATTTTAATAGTAAACACAGACACCATCTCACTTTTGCCTAAGATAAATGATTTAGCCCTTTAGCCTTTGAAATGCCACTGTCATTTTTAAAAATGAAATGTAGACTTTTAAATCAGTGAGATATTTTCAAAATTTTTATGTAAGAACTGTATACAACCAAAAAAAATATGCCAGACAGTTCAGTGTTGTCTAAGGAATAAATGACAGAAGAATAAACTTCTTGGAAAAGCAAATTCGTAAAGTAAAGATTATTTTTGTTCAAGAGCAGAAGCCTATAGAATTACATGGGTACACAAGATAATGAGACATATGATATAACAGTCATCTAAAGAAAGGACATACCTAATATGGAAGTCATTGAACTACATGAAAAACAACAGCTTAGAATTGTAAGATATTCAAGTACAGGTTACAAAATCTTTGGATCTATCAAAACAGAATAGATACACAACTGGAATGCAGATTCTGTGTCATGGTCACTTGTACATTTGAAAGAATAGATTTGTCTTCAGTTGAGAAAGGAGAATGGGATCAACACAAGTCATCTGCTGTGGTTTTCTAACAACATACCCTTTTTTCAGAAGAAATTCCAAGATTGCTGCAAATTAAACCAACAGTATACAACCAATCCTATGGCGTTGTCATTGTCTTTCACATCTGTAACCCTACTCAGGTGCATGGCTCTAAAAATGCCCTCTATTAGAGGGTAGGCAGTACTCCTGCAGGCTTTTGGATGGACATATTACAGCTAAATGGATCCAAAGTGTTCCTGAATGAGCAGAGGGGACAAGAACCTCTGGAGCTGAGTAAACAGCAGGCACTTGTTGAGATAATAGCATGTAAGCATCCTCACAAAATTCTCATTGTAGTTCAAAGAATAAGAACAGCAGTTCTCATTCTTTGCTTAGAAGAAACAGACATTCTTCTGAAAGCTTACTCATTTGTGGTCTCACACTATTACTTGCTAGCTAAATAATGACTTTTGTCATTGTTTTTAAATTGTATTTATTAAATACATTTAGAGAAATCTCTGTTAAGCAGAGAGTGCTAAAAATGATACAGTCTTATTGCGGTTGTGGTCATGAGCTACAGGCTTTTGAAAGGAACTGTCAGGTGCCTTTTCCTGGAGGTCCTCATTTAGTATAAATTTCCAGTAAGTATACATAAGCCAAAGTATCTGTTTGTTCATCTGTAATTATCTTCTCATATTTATTTGGGTGGCATTGGCTTAGGTGTGAAACGCAAATAGTCTGTCAGAGATGTCTTGTTGTTTGAATACATTACCTTTTATTTTCTTCTTCAGGAGAAAAAAAAAAAAAGGAAATTAAAATCTTCTTTTCATTCACAGAATATGAGCCTCTCTGACAGGACTCCATGACGAAAGAAACCCAGAGTGGTTCTCCTGCTGACCTAACTGTCAATTTCTGCCAGGATTGCCAGCAACAAAGCAGCAATTGTGTTTTGCAAAGTGTTTTTATTCCAACTTTTGGAAGTGTTCCTGAATGAGCGGAAGGGACAAGAACCTCTGGAGCAACAAGTTTGGGCACTTGGACTGTTGGAAGTTTTACTCATAGAAGGTATAACTTGTACGAGATTCAGGAGCCTATATATGCAATAAAATATGTCTGACCACAGACCCAGGAAAAATTTAAAAACTCAAAGTACGTGTACCGAGAGTATCTGTGGATTATTTGCTTGGAGTATACTGCAGCAGTGCCCTAAGTGAACACTGTCCTTTTAAGTGAAGATGTTACATTATTACTACTAAGCGATTATGCATGTTAAATTTAGGAGTGAGAAGAATGATGCCATGCTGACAGGAGATGAAACAGTCAGAGTATGGTGGCTTTACCTGGTTTCACGAGCGCAGATCTCAAAAGCTAGCAAAGTTGTCTACAGCAGAGTGAGCCTAGCAAAGGAACCTGGCACGTCAACACTGTTGAAACTGTGGCCACCTTCAAACATTGTGGTAGATACCGAAGATGTAGTCAGGACTAAAAGCAGATGGTATATGATTTCCCCAGTCCTGTCGTACACAGGTCTCAGATTTATGTAGTTGCATGTTCTCCTTCCAAGCCTCGTTGACTTCAGTTTCAAGGATTAAGACCAATATCTTTTTTTTTTTTAAGGTTCTGTTAAGAAAGCAGTGTTTCTTGCCATAAAGTTACACTTGTTTTCTGCAGATTTTTATTTAGCACGAGCAGAATTGACTTTGAAATAAAATCCAACAGGTTTCCCAGTTGATTTTGATTTAATGGACGTCTTTGGTAGAGGGCCTCAGGGTAGGCTGGCTCTAGCTATTTATCTTTATACTGGGTAGTTTATATATTTTAAGAAAGTGACAAATGGCAGCTTTAAAAAAACTCATTATGATAATTGATTATTATAGGGAAACCTTGGAAACTTTATGAAAGAGAGCTGTATTCTCTAAGTGTCTTAGCTTTAAACCAGACTTGTAATTAGAAGAATCCATAAACATTTATCACGTTAAGAGAGGTTCGGTCAGTAAGTTTAGAATAAAACTCTGGAGTCACTTTATTGTCCTGTGTTAAAATCACATACTTTAGTGATTTTCCCTTACCACAGAGAGATTAATTTGCCCAGCTGAATAGAGGACCACACACACTCTCAGAACCTGTCTAAGCAGAGTTCTACAAGATATTTGCTGTGCATGTCTCTGGGAAGGGTGACTGGACTCTTGGACTAATACGTTTCTGAGTGTTGTAATCAAGCCATATTTTCCAAGTAGAATTTGTTCAAGAATTTGAGCTATCTATTGTCCCTCCACTTCCTCTGCTTGGCCTCTCCATCTGTCTGAAACTTTGGGTGTCCCCAGCAGGAAACTCATTGATCTCAGTTTTCCCTCCTTCCCTCACCTCCTTTATTTTAGCTGTAGCTCATTTGGACCAAGTTCTGAGAGATTCCAGTCCTGGATCCATACGTAAGACGGCCTTTAGCTTATATTTAATTCAAGGCCTTATGGTTTAGCAACTGATTTGTTTAAGCAAACAAACAAAATGTTTTGTTAAATTATAGATAATGTGGCTAGGAGTTTATTTTGCTTTCATTAATTTGATAAATCTCTCAAACATAAAAAAATGGGACCAACCTTTGCAATCACTACCTAATGTTACATTACCAATGCCTCTGGAAGACAGACACAACATTTCTGGTCTGTCTTTTGCAGAGACAATTAGCACTCTAGAGAGTCATTCACTATTTTCAGAAATGCTGAATACAGAAAATGATCTCTCTGATTTCAAGTATAGGAAAGTTCTTGATCAGGTCCAAACTTGAGGAGTGGTCACTGTCCCTGTGTAGAAAAGTAAATATTCTGCAGTTGACTTTAAGAACTTTTTGTTCCTGATTTAGATCTGCATTATGTGACTCAGTTTGATTTCTAGTTTAACCAAGGGAGTATACATTTCATGTTCCTTATAAGAAAGAAAAGAAAGGGTTGCTCAAGATAAACCATAACTGAGCATAAAAGCCAGAAAATACTTGCAAAGCCATACATGTTACTACAGTATATATACTTCAACAACTTTTTAGTCCAGACAAGGTATTTTGCAGTATGGCTTCTCAGGCGTAATCTGCCGTGGTATTTCTTTTCTTTTAACTGGCTTTCATTGTGGTAACCCTCAACATTTACAGTGTTTTCTCTTATGGCACCAAATCCTGCAATCAAAGGAGTATGTAAGAATGCCATCTTTCATTTCTAAAAAGTATGTTTCTAGCCTATAAAGTTGGTGTGAAAAGATTTACTTTGCCACCTTAGTTATTTGTAAGGCTCAGAAGTGAGAACGTAAATGAAAGAACTATAAAAATTGCTTTCTTAGAACTATTATAATTTTTAAAACAGTTTCCTGACATTTTAAGATATGGAGTTGACAATGCCATATTTTCTCTTTCTTTAAATACATTTTATTGCTTCAGGTAGTGTCCTACATATAAATTTACATATGTCTATAACAGGAGTAAACCACAAAATCTGAGAAACAAAGTGAAGTTTTCAAAAGCAAAGAGTTTTTGACTCTTCTAAGCAGACAGCTTCTAAAAACAAACCCATAATAATTACATCTATTCTTTCCCCACAGCCAGCTGCATCTTTTTACCATTAAAGTTTTTCTTTTTCCAAGTTTGCTTCAGTCTGTAAACCCCTCTTTAAACATGAAATAAAAATCATTGTTCCTTTGGCAACTATATAGTTTCTTTGTTGAAAGCTGCTTAATTCAAATATTCTGCTCACAAAGATATGTTACTTGGCAGCTTGATGTATACAGTAAAAGTGAATGATATCTGTTAATAGCAGAGAAGAAAATTCATGTTCTTTGTGTTTCCCCATAATAGAGCTTTTTCAAGTTAGCCAGTGTTTCAGATTGATAAACGCCAGGTAAACAATGAAACATATAAAGGTCTAACCCTCTGAGTTCTTTTGTCCATATAGTCAGCGTGAAAAGAGCACGTTGGCATGTGGCAGGATCAGGCCATAAGATTTCAAAGTGTGATGTAAATGTAGTTTGAGGTGCAACTGAGCTGCTTCAGTGCTCATATGCAGCATTGCCTCAGTGGATGGATGTTGTCTTGCTCTGTTTTTGTTTTGCTTAATTAGCTGTTTTGAAGTTCTACCTGAAACCAAAATGCACTCTGCTAAAACTCTGACATGAGGCAGATAACTTGCAATTATAGTTGAATAGGGTGTTAATGCACAGAAAAAATGCGAGCTGAAATATATAGATTCTCTCTAGAAATGTGTTGCCATACAATGTAACAAACTAACTTTTTTTTTCTTATTCAGGTTTTGGTTTGTACATATGTGCAAGATTTTTAACTGTGAAAATATTCATTACTGTAGAAATGGTGGAGTAGAACAGAACAGGAGGTCACCAAGTTTTCCTTTCTAATCTATAACTCAATTGTTACTTCTTTACATTTTTTTTGTAGGAACTGTTGGCAACAAGATTCTGAAATTAATTTGGCTTACCTGAATCTCACATCTAATTGTATGTCTAATTTCCTGATCAGCAACAAATACTATATGAGTTTTAGAAGCAATATGCTGTTTGAAATTTAAAAGTCTCCTATTTTTTTTCCAAGTGAAGCTGGAGTTATTACATCTTGCATTCCTTTTAGATATAAACTCTTAAAACTATTGCTATTTACAAGTTCAGACCACATCTCGCCCTCTGTAGACATAGCATTGCAATTCCAGGAAAGCTTGCCAGACTTATCTATTTAGGAAAGAGTTAAACTTCAATACAGAGTGGAAGCAAGCCTTTCACCATCCTTTTCTCATTTCTCATAGGAAAATTTCTGTAGGAAAGATGTAGCGTATTCCTGCAAGTTCCTAGATTTGGCTGGTTGGGAGCCTGGACTTGTGAATGCCTTGCATTCATTGGCATAAGTGAAAAGAAAGCCCCACAGTCCTGACCTTTGGAATGGGATTCGTCTCGCCTATCATCAGAACATTAAAAGTTACATATCTAAAATGGAGCTAGTCTCCCTTTGCTTCCTTAAGGGAGAGCATTTCACTCCCCAGAGCAGTTGGTCTGACCAGTCTTGAGACATGATGGCTGGTATATAAAAAGATGACCTACAAGTCTGATCTGCCACATGTCGTCTTCTCACCTGGGCCCATATATTTCTGTGGCAGTGTTACATTTACTATGTTCTTTAGAGCAAAAAAAAGACAGTAATTCCAATTCACTCTACAAGCTGAATAGGGACAACGCTCCAGTGATTGCAGAAGGGCTGCTATGCCAATGCATCTCCTGATTACTGAGAGCTATGTTAGTATGGAGATGCCTTTTGCCTTTCTTCTAATGTATACTGGCAGAAAAGCTAGCAAGAATTCAATCCTAATTTTATGCAATTTCTTGTGCATATATTTGCGTGTACTAAACAGCAATATTTTATGCTTAAAGGACAGAATTTTCTCTCATTAGCCCTGCAGAGGTCAGTGGGACGTACAGAAACTCTAGTAAGCATTAATTTTGTATCATTCGCATACAGCAGTTTTATCAGGCATTTCCAAGATGCAAAACACTGTCATATGGAAATGCATTCACCAATATGATTTTTCACAGTATAAAATGTTTATTAGGAAAACATATGCCTCATGGTACATATGTTCCCATGTTTTAATGCACATTTTATAGGGATTTTTCTTTTTAACCTGTTACTTTACTCTTTTGTTTTTAAAAGTTGATTCATTGTTATTAAACAAAATCAAAGAGGTGAAGAAAACGACATGTGGCAGCTCTTTTTGTTGCTATCATCTTGTTTTATTGTTTGAATGCCTCAGAAGGTGGCTATTGTACTTTTATTGAGCAAGGAATAGAATCCCTTTAAAATCCAGGTGTTGACCACATGTTTATCAGACTTTCCATAAACAACAAAGAGTTTTTCTTTCCATATCTGCTTTCTTTGTGAAAATCCAACTGAGCCTTGCAAATATGTTAATCCAGGTCTGCAAAATCTTCAAGCTCTTGATTTGATTCATGCATGCTAGCAAGGGTCAAACTGAGGGGAAATAGTAAAGCAGCATTTCCTCTGAGGTGATTGTATTGCTCATGCCTTTGTATATTGCTACCAGCATAGACTAGTGGCAGGTTTTCACTGCTGAGGATTAAAACTAATTTAATGTTTCTAAACTAAACATGCCTAGGATGCAAAGTTCAGACCCAAATTGCAGCTTTATCAAATTAGGTGTTCAGATACAGTGATTGGAATTTGCTTCAAATATAAAAAGCATTCAGATCTAGCTTTTTCAATTGTTCTCATATTTGTTAAGCACCGATTTTTGAGCATACTCTGAGGCTGAAAAAGAGCCATATTTTAAAAACAGCCCTCTAATTTTGTACCTCTTCTTATCACACTCCTGCTTGCCCAGGCAATAAACTCCAGATGAAAATAATGGATTTTGGATACCCAACAGCAGTTTCCTGCTCCTGGGAATCTCCATTTCTGTAAAATACTAGTTTGTAGTTGTATTTATTTAATTGACAATCCTTATATAAATATACATAATGTACATATAAAAAAGAGAATGCTGAAACAGAACACTGTAATAAATACGGATTTTTAAGATATGGTATAAAAGAACAAGCAGCATAGGTCTTGAACTTGCAGCTCCTGCATGAATGTTTGCAATAATAAGAATCATTATTTAATGAATTATTATGCTTCCTACAGCTCCCAAACAGGTACTCTACAATAAAAAGGAAGAAAGAAGGACATCTTCCCCTAAAATGACTGTAAGAGGAAGGGATGAAACTTTGAAAGAGTAAAGCTATAACAAGAAAGTTATGTGGTTATTTGTTGTTTATTAGATATGTTGGCAAACTAATACCTTTATAAAAAGGTAGCATCTCTCTCTCCTTCCTTCCTTCCTTCCTTCCTTCCTTTCTTTCTTTCTTTCATGAATAAAATTCTTGGTTTTGAGGGACTTAGTAAAAATCAATTAGTTGTAGAACACCTACTTACCTGAGGGTCGCAAGATCAGGCAAATTTTGGGTAATTTCTCTATATTATATTTGGTGCTTCATCACATGTGAATGTGAGAGAAATTTGTACTACTTTACCTAATTAGCACAGCAAACCTTTCAAACACCATTAAAATTTAATTAGGCTTCTCACTTGTTAATTTGGAGTAATGTTAGTTTATTTTTCTCTTACAATTGATTTCTAAAAATATTTTTCCTTCGCTCTTGGTGTTTATTTCAGCAGAGAGTTCAAGAGGATTAAGGTTTCAAAAGTAGTGCCTTAAGGTATATGTATGGGTTTTTTTTTAAATACAATCACTTTATGCTGACAGCTCAGATTAGACATTTTTAAAAGTTCATTGGCTATGTAATCATTTGATCAGTAACACACCAGTTTTAAGGTTTTGTTATAGATTAGTGTTTCCTTGGCTTAATAATGGAATAAATAAGTATATTTAACATTTATAACACAATTCATTGTTATTCTTTTAAAATATGTCATCATTCAATAGTCAAATGTATCAGCAAAACAGAGAGCATAGTGGAGAATTGTGCTAATTTTGAAACAGACAGACTGCCATGTTCCTGAGATCTGTAAAAATTGAGTGATTAGTGGTTTTAATGTCTTGATGAGTTCAGTTCTTTCTTTGGTTTTTTTGGGTAGGGTCATTTCACAGGGCATATTTAGACTCTCTGTAATCTAAACCTTTGCTGATTAAAGATAGTTTCTTTAAAAGGTAGCTATAGAAATTTCCTTGTCAGTATAGGCAATACTGAATAACTGAAGAGGAAATTGTTCCTATTCCTTGTGATTTGGGCTTAAACTCCAAGTTAATTGTGAACACAGAAGCCTTTGGACTAAGAGGTAGAGCTAATGTTTTGTTATCTATGGTGACATGTCCTCTCTTCTGAAAAAAGTAGTATTTTCTACAAATAGGCAACAGGCACATGGCCTGTTGGATCAGATTACATCAGGTTATGTTGTGTTACATGATATGACATGCCCTGCAGTGACCTGAGGCAATGTCATCTTGTGTTACCTTGGTAAGGAAATACTGTTCTTTATTAAGCAAGTGAAGAGAAGGCTAATCATCTCTAGTCATGAGGAATTCCTGTGCTTTCAGTAGGCAGAAGCAGTTAACGGCAAGTAGTCTGTTCTTCTGATTTTCTTTCGGCTAATTCCAGGGAGTCTAAATCCCATATGAATCATGTCTTACTATTATTTACTAGTTGGCATGTACTTTACAAATCTAATTTAATATATTCCAGAGTACACACAAAAAAGACATTCCTGTAGTGCTACAAAGAGGTGTAGTACTTGGAGAGTGAATAGACAATGGCACCTATTTGGTTATGGAAATGAGAAATTTTGCAAAAGGGATGTTAAGTAATCTTCTTAGATGGAAATGCTTAGTGTTGGAAGCCTAACTATTTATACATTTTTATGCATAGACTGGTCATTATTACTCTTATACAGTTCCTATAAGCTTCTTGCTTAAATAGTACATTATGAAAATGAGTTATTGTAACTGCAAAGTATGATAAAACTGAGTCTACAGTGTGACCCTACCCATGACTCTAGCAGGATAGGTACTCTCAATAAGTAAGTCTTGGGTTATTTTATTATGGGATATTATCAAAGGAACCCATTGTACTTGGTCATTCACTGTAATGATCTTTAATATTATTTCCTATTGATACATTCAGCATGTAAATTCACTTTTAAAAGATTTGCACAAAGAAAGTGAACACTATTACACAGGTACAGCTATCTACTGATTTTACAGTAAATTACTGGTGCATGGTACAGAATGTAACCTCTTGGTTATATTCTGCAGTAAAAGGAATGGGTTAGAGAGGTTTTTATGCAAATTAGTAATGCTCTGTGTTGGAAGCCTAATTGTACTTTTTATTGTTGGACAAGTCAATACTGCTTTAATACACATTTTATAAGCTTCTTGCTAAAATTGTATATGAAAGGGATTAGTTCCCATAGATGAAAGGCATAATCTTAACAATGAGGCCACGTAAGCAGAATGGTTGAAGTACTGATAAAGGATTTGTTAGCTCCAACATAGAATAAGTCTTATTAGTCTTATTAGTCACCACTATTTGACCCACTACAGTTCATTGTACAAGTCACAGTGTACTCAGTGATGGAATGAACAACAGCTACTGTAATTGTAGTCTGGCCAGTTACAATAAACAGAAATGTGTGAAGTACCTTGCTGTAAACCAGAAACAACATAAATTCATTTTTCTTTAGTTACTCTTGAATGGGGAAAGCAAAAAAAAAGTCATTTTAAAAATGAGCTGTTTTATAAAAACTACTAGGTAGCACATCATGAAGGAGGCTGGAAGAGAAGGTCAAGGTTCAGGTTTGGCTTGCTGTCTCACTTGATCTAAATCTTCCCACATGCTCAACAGTGCTCATTATCACAAATAATAAAATTCAGATGTTGAAGAACAAGAGTTCAGTTCATCAGAGGAAAATCTGAAGAAAATTATCTTCAAAATGCAGGTTTCAAGTTAGAAAAAAATGTCATTTGTTGTACATGTTTTCCTGGACAATCCTTGCTTTTTAAGTTAAAACCAGTACAAAGCTTTTTTTTTTTTTTTTTTTTTTTTTTTTTTTTTTTTTTTTTTTTTTTTTCCCTTTTCTATAGTTGTGACAACAGTGGTGACAGAGATAGTGAAGAAAAATGGAAGTATATGACTCAACTTTTAACTAAGGGCTTCCAAGAAAAAGGAAGCCGGTCCTATAAAATAGAAAAATTGAGAGGTTAAAAAAAAAGTGATACCTAAAGATTTCTTGGTATTCCGCAGCTCTAAAGAATTTATCAAACTATATAGGAATGACTGAACGATGATAGCATGCAAAATAGAGACCAGAGCAAAGTGCAACTGCAAATCTGATGAGGCCTGTGTGGCCTTCAGTTATGTCATTTTTTTCCACCATATGCTGGATCATGCAATACTAACGGAGGGTGAACAGACTCTTAATCCTCATCCCCTCCATGCCTAAAGAAATATGTTAAATTATATTAACTTTTCTAGTAATTCCAAACTACAGATTATATACATGGTCCTATCTCTGCAATGCTTTTATTCATTTCTACTCTTCTCTACATAACCATGTGCTGGAGAAAGTATTAACTGCCCATATCTGGAATACTTTTTGGAGGGGCTTTTCCTTTAAACCATGCTAACTGACCTCTCCCAGTACTGTACTATGTACACTGTGTCTGTCAGATGTATATTTCACACATTATAGTCTGTGTAGTCACACCTTTTTAGACCAAATGAGCATCTGTCCTATTTCTAGGGATGCAGTTACTCAACATTTGCAGGTTCATAGGTAATATACCTGCACATTTGGTCTTTCTTTGTCTCCTGGAAAGAGATCTATCTATGAGCCTCTGGTACAAATTAATATTTACCATCAAATTGCTTATTAGTTTGCCTTGCCTAAAGAGGTGCCCTAGATAGACAGGCATCCTTCTGTCCTGTCCTTACCATTTCCTCATGCTAGCCTTTCCTTAATTTATCTTTTTTTTTTTTAAGAATTTATACTTTTTGGCTTGTTTTAGCTCTTGGTCTATATTTCCAAAGAAAAACTACTTTTCCCTGAGTCTAAACAGCCTCGCACTGATGCAGTCCCAGTGCTACTGAAAATGGAAGGCGTACAGCGGTTATTTGCGATAATAACACTTGCAGTTCAAGACTCAAATGAAGCATTTCAGAGCAGCAATTGCAGTATGTTGTGCAATATGAGCTTTTGGCAAACCAGAGGATAAGGCGATATCAAATTGTCAGAGAAATTGAAGACATTCTCCACTCTTTTTAACAAAATAGATAAGGCAGTCAGCAAAGCAGGTATTTATGGGAATGAGGGGGAGGAGGACAAAGAGGAAGATCAGCGGAGTTTGCTTAAGCCCTGTGCCTCTTCCTCATAGTGCAAACAATCGTTCATTTTATCTAACTTTAGCAGTTTAAAAGACAGGTGTCCAGGTTAAGCAAATCATCCAGGTTTCCACTACAGTCAATGAGGACAGTCGGCTCTTCCAGAGCTAATTTATTCCATCCTAAGATATATTATAGATGGGATTGATTATTCTCTGGAGGTGTCTATTTCTCTCCATTGATTAGAGAGGGAGCCTAGGTGATTAGCTTAAACCACTAACTTGTTAACAACTAACAGTTGATGTTAGCTGAGACGAATTCCCACTCTCAGAGTTTTGGATAGTGAGGACTTCGTCTTGTCCATTATTTGATTTATTTCTTCCATTTTTCTCCGTGCCTCTTCTCATTCCCCAGTCAACTCTGTTCAACAGATGATCAAATTCTACCCTCTCTTTCTCACTGAAATGGTTTCCATGTATTTTACTTGGAATAAGTAAAGATTTTACATCCAGAGTCCCTATTCTGGTTACGGTATGTAGGAGGGGGTTGGGGTGTTCTCCAGATCAAGTCCGAGTTGCCTAGGAGTAGCAGAGTGGATCTTCAGATCTAGGTTCATTTTCTCATTTACATAAGGAGGTCAATTTTTAACGGACAAATTGTTAAACTGTTGTGATTTACAGATGCCTGGACTAATCCTAGCACTCCTAACACTAGTCCTGTTAAATGGTTATGCTCCCTTGATATTTAATGGAGAGAAATAGACACATCTAGACAGCAATTCAGATTTTAGATAGAAGGAACATTTGTTCTCCAAGTTCTGTTTCTAAAAGGCTTTGAATTCGTAGGGTTTTTTGTTTTGGACAGCACTTGGAGAGAATAGATGGAGGCATTATATATCATCTTCTTGTTTTTCATATTGTAGGCTTTCATGGCAGGACTTACTAGAAATTCGTTCATCATGTGTTTTTTGACATAATCCATTCAGCTGCTTTGCTGATGGTGTTCGAAATTTATTTTACATTGATTTTGAAATATTCGCAGTAGGAAAGTTATTTAAGATAAAACAGTGCCTCAAAACAGTTGTCTGTTAGTTTAAACGTTAACAGGACATTGAAAATTACATATGAAAAGGCTGAAATTACTAAATATTGAAACTTTTGTCATTGTTTCAGTATTTTAAAGCATGCTAAGCTTTATAGATCTCAAAATAGTCTCCAAAAGTCCCACAACAACGTTTAACTCAGCTAGTTGTCAGTCTTTAGTCTTCAACATTTCATTTGCCTATCTGCAGTTTTTTATAGATATAAATCTATAAATAGATATAGATTAGTAGTATACTAGTAATAATTATATTATTAATTCCTGCTGTGACTAGGTGTAGTAACAAAGCCTTTTGTTGATATTTCTTTTTTAAACAAATGATGTTTTCTATTGTTTTATTTTGCTTTCTCCTGGTTCTCACAGCAGCTCTTAGTTAAAACTTGCATATTCAAAAAGGGTTTCTATCTGAAACTGGCTTATTTTTCTGATTATAGAAAAAGCTTTATGGGAAGAAGTGACTACACTGGTTTTGAAATTCTTGAATGCACAGAACTTACCAAACATCAGGCAGCTTTGGGAGGAAGAAGCCTCCCATTACGGAGCACATTATTGACCACGACAGAGAAACAGCTAGGTAGCTACCAGGTTCCCCCACTCTTGTGACGCCTGTATCCATCACAGTCTCCAGAAATGGTGATGTGAGGTCTTCCTTTTGTCCTCCTCCCTTACATAGTTTAAAAAATCCTGCTTTGACGGCTTTGCCTTTAGTGAAGGGTCAGTGATTGTGCCCTTGTTTGACATAACTGATGGTGTAGTTAATTAGAATTATACTGTACTTAAAATAGCCTGTGCTTCTAAGATCTGTAGTGGAAGAGTTACCTCCTGCAGAGTTTCTGAGATCTAAAGAAGGGTAGCTTCCTCAAGCACTGTTTACAAGCTCCTTTAGCATGCTTGTAGCATCTATAATCTGTAGAAGAAAGACTCCCTCCTGTGGAACTAATAAAATCCACAGGAGAAATGCTGTGGATTTCCCAAATCCTCGTTTGCCTGTAAGAATTTAACATGGTTGCAGCCATCTTTAGGTGTGAAGCCATTAAGTTCCATCGTGTATGTTCTAGGTCTACAAACACAGGCCCATATTATCAGTGTGTTATTTCACTTTTAAGATGGTATAGCTTTAAAGACATCAGGAGAACCCTACTGGAGTAGTACCTAAAACCTCAAAATTTACTCAAGTCTGCTTAATACACATACCAAGTAATATCTTTAAATATCACCGAATATTCTATGCAGAAAAAACAGGATTATTCCTGAAAAAATATTTTTGAAGTAACCATTGCTGAAAGAACCCTGCCATTAACTTCAAAAAGAACTGGTTAGATTCCTTTACATCGTGAAAGGTATTGATGTTATTATGGACAGCAGCAAATTCACATATAGAGTATAATAGCTCCCCCCACTTTTGTTAAAGATTGCTTGAAAACCCAAATGTTTAGTGTATGAAATATTTAATAAATGCCTGATCTATTCCCGCCCCCAAAAAAATCTAGCAAATCAAAATGTTTTTGGAAGAGTGATATTCAGAGAATGTGTCTGATTTGCCAAAATCAGAGGAGGCTACTTGTCAATCTTTATTTTTTTTATAATGGAAGACAAATAAAAAGTCACCCAAAGATAGCCATTTCTGTAACGCAGCATTTTTTGTTTATATCTTCTATGAAAGGAATATAGATTTTAGATTATGTTGGTATAAACTGTGGCTGACAGGACAATAACTTAGATCCTTTCCTTTAAGGATAACAGACTTTAAAATAAAATTACTGTATCTTCTGGTATGTATAAAATTCATTACTAGCTATTGTAGTTTCAATACCATTTTAGCTTCAGAATCACAGATATCTTCATGCATAAAATGTATTAATTTAGGAATAAAAAAAAAAAACCACTAGAAAGCAGAGGCTTCTTTCAGTTCTTTCCTTCCAAGCAGGCTGCTTCTTAACCTAGTACAAGAAGCTAGTGTGAGTTTCATTGACTTGTTTTAAAAAACAGTTAATCAAAGAATAATGGATAGGATGTCTTCATCTGACAACATCTGTTGATCTGAAACAGGAGAATAGCCAGTGTGACAGTGAAGGTGTTCTCTACTTTTTTTCCCAAGCTGAAAAAATGGGGCATAGAGCTGTACAACCCATAACAATGTGCATGTCTTTATATGATGTTGTTCACCAGAGACTTGTCAATTGACTGAGCCATATTGGTTCTGGCAGTCTTTCTATTGGGACAATATTTGCCTTGAAGTACTATCTTTTCTCTTTTTCAATGTCAGCCTGAAGGCTCTTAGACAGCATATGTTCATTTCATGTCTTAGAGATATTGCTTCTGGTATTGCAAATGCATTACCACATTGAGCTTTTTTGTAAAACAGATGGTACATATTAAGGTCTCAGTTTCTTAGACAATTTCTGCAACAATTGTACTGCATTCTTCACATTGACAAAAACATCATCAGCATCATGCAGTGAGGCACTCGATTATGTCAGAATGGTAAATGAACGCCCACAGCAGAAAGAGTTATGAAGGTGAATCAGCTCCCTTAGAGAAATGAAGAAGGGTGTTAGTTATATTTGGTAGATATTCAGTTAAAACTTAACGCCCTGATCCTGCAAAGCGATTTGTTTGGGTGGAACTTGCAAGGAGTGTTGCTGATATGCAGGAATCACATTTAGAATAAATGTATCTTCTGTAAGCCTGGGTCCTTAGACATATTGGAGGATGTGAAGATTTGGGTGAGCACAAGAGACAAGCCATAAAGTGGTCACTGTGAGGGATTATGAGAATGACAGTGAAGCAGAGGTTCATGGGCCAGCAGGCTGTAGTACAGAACTGGGCCAAATTAGAAGATGATGTAGGACAGGCTGTCAAAAACCTGTGTGTGCAGTGAAGAGGCAACGAACAAGAAGGAAATTAGTCACATTCTCTCGGAGAGGGCGTAGAAGGTACTCTCTGGTAACATGAAGGTGCCTTTAGGCAAAACTAGAGAGATTGGTCCAGCTGTGATTACAGTAGAAAAGACACAGGCAATGGTCCATTGGCATCAGTAGCCTACTTTTGGGGTATTGTGTCTTTCTCTCCTACTGCAGCATCAAGCCTTGTTTAGAAGGCACTATCTCAGTGACTTAAATGTAAGCTGGATTTCTTTGTCCTCCTTTCAAGGGCCAGGTCAAATATGGAAGAGTGGAAAGCGGGACTTGGGTAAAAGTAACAATTTCGGTCAGAAGTGAGTGAGGTTAGCTGTCACAACTGGATGTCAGGATACACACAGAAAGGTCTGAGTTTGCCCTATGGTCATTGTTTCTTCTGCTGGGAGGGTAACCGAAAATACAAAACTGCTTTACCATGTTCCTACACCATAAAGAATAGGGATATTGGTTCTTCGCATGAGCAAATCACCTTCATATGAAACCTACATGACTTCCTTCTGAGTGTGAGATTCGAAGAACATCAGACCAAACAAAAGAGGGGGAAAGCAAGATTTGAGCACCAGATTCTAATGAGACTTTAGTGTAGAGGTTGTGTAGCACAAGGCTCTGTATACCTTGAGCAGATAAGCAGTTTCAGAAGTGGTTGGTCCCCCCCATTCAACTTGAAAATGCAGTTCATTTAAAGAACTCATGAGACAGTCATGTCATAGCAGTTAGACAAAAGAGTCTTACATCCCACAGAACTGTTTTGCACATTATCCTTTATAGGAACAACAGGTCAACCTGAAACACTGCAGATGGTGAGCACCATTTTGTGAGTGATAGTACTGTTCTGAGGCTGTATTTGCCGACAATCAGCAATATCTGTGAATAACTCAGGATGTCAGGTTCTAAGCAAGTTTTGAATTTGCTTCTATAAAGTGATGGAATTAATTGTGACTCACAAAAATTGTACATGGGATTAGGCTAGTATTTCCAGTGTTCTATTGAACTGTCAAACTGATTTGTCTCAGGAATTTACCATTTTCTTCACTTCATCAACACCCACTTTCCCCCTTGGTTTGTTTTTCCTGTGCTCCTCCAGTCATCTGATCTTTCTTCTTATGTTGCACTTCCACTAGTCAAAGAGATATGGGACCTCAGATTTTGAACTTGGTATTTCTTCATTGTAAAATTTTTACCATTACATATTGATATGGCATTAAAGTCATAATTTTTAATCAAAATACCCCAAATGGAAATTGTAGCCAAGTCCTAATAAGAAGATGGACAAACTCAGACGACTACATGTTATATTAAATGTATAAATAAAAAAAGAGTTCAAGGCATAGTTAAAAACCCCCTGTATTTCTAAGAGGCCAGGAATATATGATTGTATGCATGGTGTTATTGGACTTGATCATAATCTGCTTTTGCAGAAATGAGAACTTGTGCTTTCTGTGTTGGTGGGAACAGCTGAATCCAGTGAAGGAGTAAGACTGATGATATTTTGCCTCTTCCTCCCCTTGGGGTTCCTTTCTACCTAAATAGGTAGGGTCAAATTCTTGGCCTATTTCATATATTACCAGGCTGAATGACTTACTCARTTCAGTGTCATTTGGATGGAAACTATTGATTATTCTGGTGGCCCAGATTGAAATAGCTTAAAACTGCCTGATTTTAAAAACAGATGAGTGACAAATCTGTGACAATCAGCTCTTCTGAAGGTATCTTACACCACCAAGTATTCTGAGGATTTTGGTTAGTCTTTTACTTGAAGACTAATCTAATTTCTTCTCCACGGACTTAAACCACATCTCCAAATTCTTCTGAGTGTGATCTGACTAAAGATCATAAATGTAGGTTCCTGAATCTAGAGAGAGCCTGAAACAGGAGCTCTGGTGCTCCCCAGTAATTACACAGAGATCTAGGTAGCATCATTAAGCTCTGGGGAGAAGTTCTAAAAGATAGCATATCTTCTTGCAAAGTGGCATGGACTCCAACAAAATGCTGAACAAATAAAAATAATTGCTAAAAAAAGTGTTATTTACACCAAAGTAAAATCTGCTGAGCACAGAACAAAATCGAGGCACACATCCACCTTATCCTGTAGTTGAAGGTGAGCTATCTTGTAGATTTTGACATGTAATACAGGATTTGCAAGGATTTTCAGTTTACTAGGGCAGATGAGTTTTCCTGAACTTATTGTGTTCCAAATTAATAATGGCACCTTGTTTTCCTAGTTGTTATGTCCATAAGGGAAATACATAATTCATTCTAAAGATGTGCATGGATTGACGTACTCGTGTTTGTGATCAGCTTTTACAAACAGGAAAGAAATGTCCACTTTAGGTAAACAGCTCCTGAAGCGGAATGTATATTTAGTTCTTCCCATTTAATTTTAGCCTCATTGGTTCACTCTGTTATCCTACAGTTTCACAGATCCTGAGGAAAAGCCATACAGCAGACTTCATATTCAGCAAGAGGGGCAATGTACATATTTTTGAGCTGAAAAAATAATAATTAATTTTTCTAATGACTCTCTGACTTAAAAATACATGCAGATAAGTAAGAGAAAAACCACCTCTTCTGTTTTGTAGAAGTCTTACAAACAGCAATTTAAGGTCTGTGTTCAATGGTTAAATTAACAAGCAAGCCATTCTGGCAAATTTCCAGTTTTCACAAATTAAAGACATTTTTAATACTGATAAATCCTTTGTCTTTCAGCAATTCAGTGCATGCGCTGTTTTGATATTTTCTGATAATACTATACAAAGTTTATTTTTCTTTCATTGTGCTTCAGCTAAACATGGACATGAGGTGAATTCTTGTGAAAAGAAAACAAAGAATATTTTTTTTGGAAACTGAAAGAAATTCCTCACATATCACTTGGCCCTATGAGCAGAAGGTGTGAAGGAAGGGGCTGAAATGCTAGAGACATCAAATGCTTTAAAAGCTAGCACTTGAGTGTTTAAAAAATAGACTGTCAGCTGAAATGTTTCAATGTGAGAGAGAGGAGAGGCTCAAAGGTGTTTAAAAGGGCTGCTGGCGAGACTTGTATCAGGAGTAGTAATAGTAAGAAATTCATCGGTGTTGATGATGGAGGGGGCAGTATCAGAGATGATTGAGGCGCTGAAGGTGCTGGCACTGGAGCTGCAAATGGTGACACCGGCGGCTGTGGGAGGGGTGGAGGTGACAGCTTTGTTAGCAGCCTTGTGTCTGATGAAGAAGTGAATGCTTCTCTCAGAGTGCACCCTTCACCTTTATGTTAAAAATAGCACTTGGTAAGCTATTTAAAGGGATTTGGGGGATTCTAGTTCTCCTTTACCATGTAGGTGGCTGCTGACATCAGATTTGGCACTTCTCTTCCCCCCTGAACCACAACATTACAAAGCAAAGGGGAAGCTCTGAATTTCACTGGTGTCTTTGCGACTTTCACGGGAGCCGTCCCCTTTATTTCGTTTGTGATGGAACTTTGTCAGAAAATAAGTAAGAATCCCTTAATTAGACACACCTTCAGTAAAGAAAAAGAAGCAAAATATGAGTTTGGAATTGGATATTGGATCCTGAATATATGACCTGGGTTCTTCTTCTCACTGTTATTGTTGTTGTCGTCAGGTTGTTTCTTTTTTACTCATTGAATAAACATTGGCCGCTTTTTAAAAATCTGCCAGCCTTGCTGCTTACTGAGATTTTCTACTGTTTAAGTTTAGGTAAAATTGTATCTGCATGGTAGTAGGACTCCTCGTGAAAGTACAGACTACTTACCTTAACTAGGCTCTTCACAGTCACTCTTCAGGTTACAGATTGCTTCAGTGTTAATTCAAAATTGGTGGTGCTCAGATAAAGTAGGGTACTTCAAGAAAGCCTTCCCTTCCCTTCCCTTCCCTTCCCTTCCCTTCCCTTCCCTTCCCTTCCCTTCCCTTCCCTTCCCTTCCCTTCCCTTCCCTTCTCTTCCTTGCCCTGCCCTGCCCTGCCCTTCCTTTGAAGAAATCTGCACCAAAGCAAGGGAAAAGAATCCAGTTTCTGGAATTTTTATTTTTTAATTCTATGCAATTATTATAGTATAATATTATACTATAAAACTGTGCTCACACAGTATTTTAATTACTAATAAACACCTAAACTAGACAGAAGTTTTGCTGTGGTGAGAGAGGGTTGTTCCCATTTATGAAACACTGCAATTCACTTCAAAATTTGTTCTCAACTTTTCTGCTGTTGTAATGGCAGGGGATGTTGAGGAGTATTATGTTTAGTCAATAATAGGCTGCTTCTTTTCCTGAACCTCAAAACTTCTTTGAAAAATGAGACAACGTGCTATGTCTTGAGGACATTTCCCAGAATATTATAAAAGCTAAATCCCAGAGCTACTGTTTTACACATAGATGTTGGTAATGTATTTGCAACAGCGTCAAAGTAGAATACCGTTCCATTTGTTAACAAATATTTTTTAATGTACAGAAGCCTGTCCACTTTTGCTATAGTTTTAAATGTGTTTTTGAAACAAACAAAGCAAAACTAAGTATCAAACCTATAAATGTTCTTTATACAGGCTTTCCTACTTTTGTTGCTGTTCATCATGTAAGTAAATAAATGAAAAGTGTTAATAAGCTCTGTATTTTAAAACACAGATGTGAGGAGTTCCCCCTGTGATATTCTTTCAGACAGCTTCTCCATTTCTCTAGCAGCACTCCAATATATACATGTGTGTGACACTGGAGTTTTGAGAGCTGCAGCGATTGGCACCATTTCAAGGCTTGTTGGCAAACAAAAGTCTGGAGATATTTATAGTTAGCAGCATTCCAGCCTCCGAGTAAATAGTTGACTAGTCTTTTCAGTTTCTGGCCAAATAGTTAATGTTAAGATTGCTTCCAATGGGGCACAGGTATTCATAGCAGACACATGTCTTGGTCTTGTTTCAATTCTYTGCAGAGTGCAAAGAGCTGGTTTTAATTCTTGTATGAATTTATAGGCTTTCTGCTTGGACCTTGGATTGGCTTAGCACTCGAAGCCAACTGAACATGGAATCAGCAAGGAAGCTTATTTTCAATAAAAACTTTTTTTTTTTTAAATTTACTAACACAGCCACTGAACATTTCAACTTCTGGAATTTTCTGAGCTCTTTTAACGGGTTTTTTCTAGCCTGGTCCTCAGAATTATATGGATACACAGTATATTTAAACTATTCATGCTTTTTATCCTACTGCTCTTCTTTTTTTCTCTTTTTTTTCATTTTGATCAATGCTGTAATATATAGAATACAGGTTACAAATGATCATTTTTGAACCAAAATGCAGGATGATGTTTGAGAACATTGTGTTCACTGACATGTCAGAAATTTAAGTGTCTGCAGTGTGTCTACCAAAATTTACATGATTACCCAAGATTTCTGGAGTACATAGCAATTCTCTCAGCTGCCATTACTGAAAGTTTGGCTAAGTTTGTCTAAGGTGGGCTCTTTTTCCTTTACAGCAATGGTTTAGCTATATGAATGCAAATCAGTAGCCCGTGTGGGTTGAAACGGGGGTCTGACAGACTGTATGTCATACGGCACTATAAATCATGTCTACCTTACAGCAGCCGGGCTCCAACTTAAGGAGCAGTGCTGCTTTTTGACCACTTTCTCCTGAGGAGAAAAAAACACAAAAGCAAACCAGAGCAACAGGATGAGAAGTGGCTTTTCTCATTATGGCTACTTCTGGGAGGGGGGATTTGTGGGGGAGATTTGTTTAGGACCATTTAATGATACCATACGGTGGGTGCCTAAAAGAAGACAGGAAAAGAAAAGGTTGCTTTCTTATTTCTGTTTGCAAAAGGGTTCTGTGAACACCAGTCCCTTGCAGCTCACCTTCTTTTTGACCTCTGAGGTGGTCTCTACTCCAGCTGGTCACAGGTGGAGCTCACGCTCACCAAGTACCTTACTGCCTCATAGGGCAAAACTGCTGACATAGCAATTGTAACGGTATGCCGGCTACCAAAATCTCACCCACACCTGTCCCCTCTCTTCTCACCCCACTTCTTGTGGTGGATGAAATCAAAATTGTGGAAAGTGAAATAGAAAAAAAAAAGCAAGATAGAAAAAATATTGTAGTCCAGAAAAAGTAAGGACAAGGAAAAGAGAGTTTATGGATACCTGATGTTGCCTTTTTGAATTTGATGCTTTCTGGGGAACATGAGGAAGAGCATAGGTAAGAAAAAACGATGAGGACACCATCAATGTACCAGAAAGTTGACTGACAAAAAGGAAAGATGAGGTTTAGCCACGTGTGATTAAGTATGTTTCCTGCTTTATTATTTTTGTAGCATTTGGGTCTGCACTTTTTTCAATCTTTGCTGATTGACTTTTTAATCACCTCATGCTGAATTCAGAGGAAATAACCAGCAACACCCAAGGCATTTGGACAATTAACAGTGAATAACAGCTTGCACTTTGTGCAAGCTTCCCGTGCTGCTTCATATCCCTCCTAATGCTTTTCTTTTGCCTGCCTGATGGTGTCCCCACTCATGCCTGATTGCTGCTTCTCGGCTGCTCCTTCAGATCGCAGACCCCTACATGTTGCAGTGTCCTGTTTTGCTCAGAAAAGCTCATTACAATGAATACCAATTTCATGCAGCCAATTCAAAACACTTCTAAGCAAACCACCTAAAAATCCTCATGTAAACATTGTATAAGTTATTCATGAATAGATCCCTAAGGCCCATATCCTCCCTTTGCATGTAAAAAAAATCGCACAGTGTGTGTCTGGGAGGTGGGGGGAGTACAAAGGGGGAGGTTCATCTCAGAAGATCTGCAGCTTTTAAGCTATTTCCAAGCTGTCACGCGGGCCCTTTGGCAGAAAGGCCGGCGTCGAACTGTGATGGCTGGGGGTGTTGCCAACAGCTCTCAGAGAAGAGGTTTTAGAAACAACAGGGCTCCTGCCTGCAGATCTTTGCCCATATATGTCTGAAGTATCTACTAAGCAGTGGTTTATCACAGCTGGTTTACAGAGTATTTCCAGATTCTCTTCACAGCAGTAGAGTTTCTGACATATTTCAAAAAGTGCAGCTCCTTGGGAGTAGTGTAATACCCTGGACCAGGTCTCTCAGCAGCTTCTGAGAATGTATTTTTTGACCCACTTCTATTCAGGAACACAAGTCCCTACCTATCCTCTGCACAGACTTCAGGTCTGCCTTTTTGCACTCTTTCTTTAGTGTCAATTCAGTTGTGAACAGGCATGCAGAAAACTGGAAGGTTACCGAACACAAAGGAAAAGAGGCCAATTACAAGTGACCTGGAGGGAGCAAAGTACATGTGCGACCGAAGGGTTACGGTGGAACGGCTGGCGAGAGTCAAGAGTAATTTTGTACTAAAACTCTAAAGGCTTCTATCAAAGGGAAAAAAATTATACATAGTGGAATTTAGCCAAACAGACACACCTAGCTCATTAGAGTGTGCACATATTTATTTTTATCTTATTATTTAATTGCAGGAGAGATGAAGCTGAGATTGGAAAGTTTGCTGGGAGTAGATCTGGTTCAGAAGTCTTTCAGATAGGACCTCCAGCTTAAAATGTACCTGTGAAAGAAAGCCTTCAAGTTTTACATCATTATTTCCATTCTGTACCCTAAAAGTTGGAAGGAAAAAAGGGAAAAAAGAAAAAAAAAAGAAACAGTACCCATAAGCACAAAGTTTTTAAAATACATTGCACCATCTACCAAGGCACATTTCAAAGTATTATTAATGAAAATAGATGCATAAATAAACCAAATGTGGCCAGCCAGTGATTACTGAATTTTCAGTCTCATTTAGAACATTAAAAATTTAACTTTGAAAAGTTTTTCAGCAATTCATATATGTGTGTTCATAGTTCTATTAAAAAACATATATTGCATGCTGTTGTCACACCATTTTGTAGTTCTTTCTGATGGGAAAAATAATCAAAATACTATTCAGCCTTTGAAAACCAGTAGGTTACTTGATCAGTAACAAAATGACAATGAGCCATAATAATTGTGATATGACTTCCTCACATGACTTTCCTACATTCTCAGGGGGCCAGGCCACCTCATCAGTGGCTCTGCATGACAGCATTTGGTGCCAGGTTTCCTCACCAGCTGCTTTCCTACAGCCATGGAGAGGGAGGTATTGTGCAAGCTTTGATCCCTTTGCTCAGCACTTTCGGCTTCACGTCAGGTATAGAATCATAGAATCATAGAATCATTAAGGTTGGAAAAGACCTCTAAGATCATCAAGTCCAACCATCAACACAACACCACCAGGCCCACTAAACCATGTCCCTAAGCACCTCATCTACACGTCTTTTAAATACTTCCAGGGATGGTGACTCCACCACTTCCCTGGGCAGCCTGTTCCAATGCTTAACCACTCTTTCAGTAAAGAAATTTTTCCTAATGTCCAAT
>JAYKAV010001422.1:56693-98676 GCA_035582835.1 Phoebastria nigripes
TCCCTTTTGATCGCTTCTGGGCTTCTCTCCGCAACCTCGTTGCTGCCGGCCTGTATAACCAATAGTGGGTAGTAATCAGAGGGCCGTACCAGACCGGGGAGTTTCCTAGCAATGTCTCTAACCCGGGCCCCAGGGAGGCAGCAGAATTCCCTGTGGGATGGGTCCGGTTGGCATATCGGGCCCTCCGTTCCCCTCAGAAGTTATCTCAGAGCATGGGCTCTGCACTCGTAACTCCAAGGGAACAATGATAACTTTGAAGGTCTCGGTGAATGTCTGTTAATATTATAAAAGATAGTTTTCCCTCGCTCCTTAGGGTCCTGTTGGTTCTGCTGAATTCCACTTTGCAGTTGGGAAGATACTACTGGGATTCCTTGTCCCCTGGCATGACTGTATGGATAAATGGATAAAACTGGGTTCAAGATCAGAGTCTGAATCAGAAGTATCTCTGCTTTCATGCTGGATGGCAGAATGCCAACGTGAGCTAGCAAAAAACTGCCTCTGGATATTGCTGTAGATTTAGCTAGACCTCAGCCTGGAGTCTGCAACGTGTCTTCTCCCCCTGCAGTATTCCCAACACAGGTCAAGCAACACCTTGCCCTTCCCTGAGCTGTGCTCTGCTGGCAGCCATTCATCACTGAATAGAGCATGAGGCAACTGCACATCCGTCCAGTCCTCTGTGGAACAAGCAGGGAAGAAAAGAAGACAGTTTTATGCAGATCCATACCCAAGCCCAGAGGGACCTGAGCAACATCTAGCTGGAGGAAAGGGGGAAGTGGTCAGACGGTACTTTCTAACTTCCTAGACAAACACTGTAGCAGGTTTTCCCAAGGTATCTGTGGATCTCTTTTCTCACAATGTTTGTCAGCTCCTTGCAGGTAACTTCACAGGTATTAGATGCTCCTACTACTAGAAAAAATCCATCTTGGTCTGGAGTCATTGTGCAATTTCCAAAGCAGCTTACTAGTCTTGTTAGTCTAGACTTCTAGCCATCCGAATCTAAAAGCAAACTGCTTGCTAGGTTTTCCAGCTTCCCCTGTGAAATCCAGCTGCAGTGAGCACTCTCAGCATTCACTAAGCTGTTCTTTTGGAGGAAAATCACTAAGGAGAACAGCTTAGGTCAGGCAAAGTAAAATGGCCATCGGCTATAGGCAGAGCAACCAGTTTCGTGGAAAAGATGACACATTCTGTGGCACCTTAGAAAAATGACAAATTACACAGCCATGGGGTCACACACAAATCTATAGCATTCTGAGGTTAAGTGGGCTGTTCACACTGTACAGAGCTATTGTTTCTGACTGTATGGATATTTTGTTCATTAATTCCCTTTAACTGAATAGTATCATGATATTTATCAGTATCATGATACTTCTTTTGATCTGAAGATGGTGAAAAATTCAAATTGTATTGGCCATCATTACCCACTGAGTCTCCAAATAATCAATGGAGATAGATAAGATTCTCTTGAGGGTGATTTAGAGTAGGAAACTAATTTTAGATGCTCTGACTCACTCTCAGCGGAGCTTATCTACCTACAATGAGTACGGAGGAGTCTATGGAGATTAGTCCTTGTAAGACAAACTCAGCTTTTGTGCATTCTCTTGCTTCCAGGGAGTTATTTCAGAATAATGATGGTCAAAGGGAAGAACAGAAAGGGTATTCAGTAAAGAACATTAGCGAAAGTGCAAACTGGATGAACACCACGCAGCTCCAGATTCTCAGCGTGGTTTCACTGATAGATGATCATCGTAAATATCTGTTCTGCCCCTTTAAACATGCAGGTGTATAACAGATGCAAAAGAACAGATTCCATTTTAAAGTCAATTTGTACACATGCAAAGTATACCTTCCACAAGGTAYAAGGCAGAGGAAGATGCCCAGAATGCTGAAGCTGTGGGGTTATTTTATTACATCTCTCTCTCTTTCCCTACCCCACTCAGAATAGATATTCATAATTAGCCACTGAAAACTTTTTTCACGGACTGACAGACACTTACTGATTTCAGTGTGTTTAATATTCTTTGATTTCTACTTTTTCTTTAACATAAAGACAACTGTATTCCCCTTTCGAAAAAAGTGATAGTCATTCCCTGATTGGTAGGAAGATGAGATACTCAGTGAACTGCTTTTTCACAATATGACACAATGCACTATTATTTTCTTATGCTGGCCAGACAGAGTGATTTTCTTATGGACAGGGCACCTTTTAGACTGACCCATCATGCGTATAGACAGGACTTTTATAGCTGCATTAAGCTAACCTACATTTTAATGCACAGTCTTCAGTGTGAAATTAATTTTTTTTGTAGTCTCTATTCACACAARCCTTTTTCTATAACCCTTTTACATAATTTGATATAATTTGAAGTGACTAACAATGACTGATAATTGTAGGGGTAAAATGTACCCCTAAAGAAAAGAACTTTCATAGGTGAAGGTTGGGATCCTATATCCAGCTGTGTTGGCCAAATTGATATTAGTTTAATAACCTGTAAACTGTGCTAGAAAAATGTAATTGTCCTACATTACAAGGGTACTCCTTTAACTGCACAGTTTATTCAAATGTATAATCTAAATTATTGAGTACCTATGCATACAATAGAACATTGCTTCATATGCAAACACCGTTTAATAGACAGTTATATCCAAACAGATGGATAAAAAAGATGCCTGAATATAATTGGTTTGCTTTTGATTATTCCACAGATACAAATTTACTTAAACAATAAGTCTAGACAAGGTAGGATTTATTGTCAGACAAAATTCATTTTGGTAAAGTGAAGCTGAGGGATTTATGTGGCACTTAGTAGGACTGTTTTTTAATCTACTTCTCACCTTGCTGTTTAATAAGGGTAATGTGAGAGAAGGAGCAGACTTATATCTTCTGACCCACAATTTATTTATTGCTTTTAAGGGGATACAAAAATTGCTATCAGTCTGTATCATAAAGTTGTGCTATATAAGTGTGCATGTGCGTACAAATATCTACATGACTGAATTGTAGAAATTTAACAAAAAAGTTAAGAGTAAAAAATAGTAATAGGGCAACTATACAAGATAGCTGAGTTTCAAAAGCTCTGGGTACCTAGAAACTCACTTGAATGTCTCAGACCCTCTAATTTGTATTAGGCGCAATTTTGGCATTTCTCCAGGAACTTCCCACTTGCAGAAAAGCCCTACTGAAGTCAACAGTGCTCTGTGTGAGCACAGGAGAAAGTCTGTGCCCCAAGTAGTATTCAAATGGTATCTGAATCTGCACTGACAAATGGACCTCTGGACATCCATCTCTGAAGACCGTGACTGCATAAGGTCAGGGACCACGCTAAATTCTGTTTAAGTCTATTTCACTGTTTCTTAGGCAAAGCCTTAGGAGAAGCCTCGGACCAGTCAAATAAGAAGCACTACATAAGAGTGCTTCTGCACAAAGAGACTGCAGTGAAATTTCTGTCCTACAGTATTTTGCTGTTTCAGAGTTATGCTGTGTATGAACATACCCATGGAATTACATACTTACATATATGTGTGTATGTATATGTATATATATATGTATAATACCTATGTATATTATAAATTGATATCATACATACACTCAACACAGATACCTAATCGACAAGGAAAAGTAAAGAGCTTTTGCTTAAGTCTAATCTTCTGAGACACTGAAATTCTCTGGTGTCAGAAGAGGTTGACTATTAAACCCAAAATGATTGGCCACTGTAGTATCTAGAAGTCATCTTGAGCCAGGATTTAGACTGCCTTCACTGGTGCCTAATTTACCCATTACTAACGTAATGTTCTAGTTCAAGGGAGAATGAGCAATTCAGACTACTTCCCATGTAGGGCTATTACATTCTTGTTCCCTAAAGTGAAAGGAGGGAAGTAATGCCAGTGCCTAATTTGGGCACCTATGCTGTGATTTGAATACAACCTTCAATCACTTACAAATAATTTGCATTTATTGCCATTGTGGTCAAATGTCCAGATGATGTTCTGTTAATAATTCCTCTTGTATCTCCTATTGCTTATAATAAAATGAAGTCAATAATAGCCTGTCTCAGTAAATCCATTCTTGGCAGTTTGTCTTTCCCTTTTTTCCCCTTTATCCCCTCTCTTTTTAATTCAGAAAAGCTGTAGTTTGTTTTTTTTTTTTTTAAATAAACTCTTTCAGCAAATCGAAATAAGGTATTGCCACTGAATGCTGCCAACTTTGTAATAAGATTTAGTAGCTTTCCAGAGAGCTACTTGCAGTTCTAATAATAATTTTCTTTAAGTGTTCCGCTTTAGAAAATGTCTTCTTTGTTACTGAAGTTGCCATATGTACATATGGACATTTTTTTTCTGAAAATATTCCTGAGATTTTATTACCATTAATCTTTTCTGAGGGTGTATATAATTTATCTCACAAGCCATCAGAATTCCCAGAGGGTAAATTACTCTAGAGGTCTCTGTGCCCTCATACTGTATCAAATTGACCTGCTTCTTGTTTGCCATTTTTGTGTACTACATTGCTTATTTAACAAGAAACAGAATGATTGTGATTCTGAGAAGGTCCTTTGATAGTAGTTTTGACACTCTGCCTGAATAATGACCCTCATTATGGAGCCCATGACAGGCTCTGAAAGTACTGATTTATGAATACATCACAGGTTCAGCATTAGAGCTCCCCCTACTCACTCCTGATATAGGATTAGATATAGATACAGCCTTTTGAAATACAGTGAAGATGAGATAATTGCATGATTATGACCATTCAGATAACCTCTTTTTCTGATTTAACAAAGGACTGTCAGTTAATTTTTATTGTCTCCCAAGTTATTAGAAGCCTTTGACAAAATGTTTGTTAGGAAAATCTATTTCATGTAGGGTTGCCAGCCATGTCTTAAAGGACAGTAAGGCAGAAGTTACACATAGTCTTTTTTGCTAGAAATGCTTTTCTATAGCAAACACTCATTAACAGTTGATATGATAATAGACTGTTAGAAGCAAGCTTAGCTAAGAGCTAGGAGTCTGTGTCCTTGCTAAAACAAATTACAAGACACTTTGTAAACACATTTTTGTGAGGATTCTTGTTGATTTATTGTTTCCTCCATAGCAGTTATTTAAATAAATGTAGCTAATTTAGTTCGTTTGCTGCACTGTATAATTTTGTTCTTTGTGTGATGGGGTTATATGTAAAAGCCTGAAGGAATCACATCCCCATTAATCTTTTTACAAGTGCAATAAATAAATAAAGAGTCATGGTTTAATTTTGCTAGTTAGGAGATTTTAAAAGGCAGTGGTAGCAAACTGATTTCTTCCTGTTCTCACTGTTCTCCATGTCCTTCTCTTGAAGACATAGTAAATATTCCTACTTAATGARGTAATAGTTCTTGGTAGGAAAGTATGTACATAGACAACTAAATCTATCCATGAAGGCGTGTATTTGAATCCACACCTAGAAGTGTTTTTTTCCCCAAAATGCTCATTCTGRAATGTGGTTGTTCCCACCTACCCCGGAACATGGTAGAGTTTCCTGATTGGACGTGAAGGCTGCTGCAGTGCTGAGGGCTCCTGTGCTTGCACAGGACATCAGTGTGCCAATGGAAGGAGCTTCCCCRAGGCTGAGTGAGTCTTTGCCACCTCAGTGTAGAGTTAGGTATCAACAATCCAGGCAGAGTCAGAGAGGTCCACTTGAGGATGTGTCTGGGAAGAAAGGGTAGAAGCAGTGCAGCATGGATGTGTGATGTGTMATGCAGCAGATATTGATTGGTGAAGGGCGGTGACCTGTCCTCCGTAACCTCAAACCCTGGCTGGGGTCCCTTTTACCTAAGTAGCACCTGTTCATTTGCATATAGAGATGCTAAACCAGAACTTCAGGAGAGGAAGTGATTATTTTGAGTGTGTTGAATAGAAAATGCAGGCCGGACTAAGACAGCTGCACAGGCATTCTGAGTTAACCCTAAAAATTTAAAGGTTYGGTGGTGGTTGATGATGTTTGGATGAGTACAGAAACATACACAAATACATGGGCTGACAGGCTTACGCGCCTGAACTGGAAATGGATGAGGCTATCTGAACCTGAGCTGCCTAGAGCTTTGTGTTTCCTAAAAGCGCCAAAAATCRGTTGGATCTGACAATCAGTTCATCAGAATAAACAACAATGTGGGAACAGCTTATTACGTCATGAAACCGGTTCCATCTGTGTTAACAGCAGTGTCATTGCCATCTGTATGTAGAGTACCTGATAATTCCATAGTAATCTCCTATTAGGTTTTATTCTTTGTTCACTCTGTCCTTTCTATTAATGAGAAAATCTGGAAAAGGATATTTGCTTAGAAGGTGTTTTTTATGGTTAATTGCTAATTAAATAAAATTCAATTATGATGGCCATCTGTGTCATTTATGAAGTTTCAGCATGATTTTGAAAATTCTAATCAAGGAGATCTAGTTTTTTTATTGTTGACTGCCCATTTCAAGGCCATCAAAATCACAACTTTTTTTGGTAAACTCRATCTATTTTAAGGCAGTGGCTTAATATATTGTTAACTGCTTGGTGTAGTTCAGCAAGTCTAGTGATTAAATATATTAAAATTTGTTTGCGTGTGCTTCATGAAGTAAGTCTGTGAAAATATTTTTTTGAAAACTTTGAATATCCCTTTCAAAGATAGCAGAGATAATTGTTGACTTTGTTGCTTCCCTGCTTGGTAAAGCTCGTACCAGAGTATTGTAGTTCTATAAAAGTATTTCAGAGCATAACAAAACCTTCTAGGCTTTAATAACTATACATGACTGATCTGTCCTCTCTGGCAAGGTTAACTGTTTCTCCCAAGGAGTTAAGTGGCATATAAACTATTGTTCACACCATTTGTGCTAACAGCCTAGCATGACCTCAAATACTGTAGTGGTCATACAAGGTATCCTGTACAATACATTTATCAACAAAGGTAAAAGGACCACAGGGGCAGTGCTGACTTTAAGTGTATTAGGGATCTATAAGGATAAATGCCTAACCTCACTCCACAGCAAAAAGTAATTACTGAACCATTGTTTCTATAGTGTTAATATTTTTTCATGGTTCTTTAGAAATACAAGCTATTTAGTTCTTAGGTTGACATCTGTACTGCATTATATTTTATACAATGCATCTAGACTAAAGGGTAGAGCAATCATATAACTGTGAGATCATTTTACTTTTACAAGAAATCATCAACAGAAATAAAGCATAGAAAAGGGAACAGATTGAATTCAGTAGTTATTTTTTAATAGATTTAAATGATCTAATTAACAATAGCCTGAGCAGCAGAATTTTAGGGCTTTATTTTAAAATTGCATGCCCCATTTACAGTGTGTATAATCTTGCATACTTATTCACACTTAATTTTTTTCCATCCATTAGCTCTTGGATGCAACTGACTCCCAGTCCTTGGACTCCCACCCACTTCATAAATGAGTGCCCTACCTGAAAAGAAGGTAAGATCTGCTCAAGTAAAGAATGACCACCCTTGTACTTTTTAAGATAAATGAATTCAGGACAGGAGAAAACAAATTTGTCAAAATTCTCCATTTGGAAATAGCGTTCCGGAAGCCTGTCTAAGGATAGCCCTGATATAGACATTTATGATTTGCAGGGTATTTGAAAGCAGTAATTATTCTTATAGTCTTGAATAATGAATAATTATCAGAACAATCACTGTCACATGGCAGAGATATTTACAAAGGTCATAGTCCCACACTCCTTACTTCAGGAAAATGTCCACTGAAGCAGATCAAAAAATTATAATAAAAATTAAAAGAGGAACCTGGCTAATAGGAGCTGGAGTCAAATTACTCTATCTTCTTTTAAGTCTGTGGGAAATCAAAGCAACTATTAATAGCTAAGGAATATGGTCAAGGTTTTTCACTATCCTATTTCCAGGAGGGGCTAATACCACATGCTTCAGAGGGAGGTTCAAGAAGCCCATACAGACAATTACGACACAACTCCCCAAAGGGAAGTTTCGGTCTCAACAGCAGTTGGTTTTTGTACTTACAGTCATACACGAAGTTTTCTGTTCTTTGCAATGTTTTATCCATTGTAATGCTACTGCGGAGTGTTTTGTTGTTCACCTAAATGATCTGAATCCTGCACGTCTCTAAAAATACCTCATGACACTAAATCCCATGGGTTATTTTTGGAAAATAGGCATTTTCTTTATTGCTTTTAAATGTATGACTTGTTAATTTCAGCGAGTTSCCCTTTTATTATTGTTATATCACAGATAAATGGAGTTGCTGTTTTTTCCTTGCATGTATACATATATGTATGTGCAACATTTCCCCCATGCACCCACCTCCTCCTTAGCTGTATAATCCGGGTCTTTTCACTCTCTCTGCATGCAGAATCTGCTCTGTCTTCTCTCAGGACTCTGCATCATCTGTCAGCTGGCCACTCCTGGGAATGGGTATGGTGGGAAATATCAACTCCCCCCAAAAGAAAAAAAAAAATATTGCTACATATTTCTGGTTGTTTTTTCATGCCAATAAAAATATTTTGCTTTTTACCACATGTATATCATAGCGTTGACATCTGCCCTCAAGGTGAGGTGTCCTTTTGCTGCACTTCTGAGTATATCAAACATTTCAAATTATTGCCAGTTTCTCTCACTTAAGCAGGAACCTTCCTTTATATGTTTCCTATCTAACTGACAATAATGCAAACTTATGAGGGCCAGATTTTTAGCCAGGCCTCCCATTTTTGAGTCCACCACCTTGAAGGCACAACATAGCTCATTTGGACATCGAACATCTGGAGTGCAGCAGTCATCATTTGCTCTGTTCTTTATGCCAGGATGGCCATGTGCCATTATGAGAAGGACGTGAATTTAAACTGTCAGAAGGAGATAGACCCATGCTGGGTTTGTGTTMTTTTCCCATAGTGAACCTGGCATTTGTTTCTTTTTTTTTCCAGTGACTACTTCCTTTCTAAGAGCTCATGAGAAGTGTTTGCAAAATCAGAGATACATTCTGCATTACACAGTGGAAACAATCTTGTCCAGTATTATGATATATGTAGTTMAAGGCAGACTGTGATTTTGCTTAGATGAGAAGAACCCTCTTACACAATGGAGTTACTCACCTATATGAAATGTTTTTTTCGACCAGCAGCCTACAAAACTCCATTAGACAGCAACATACAAGGCAAAAGTAAAATCACAGTGTACAATGGAGGTTAATATTATCCAATATCCCTCTTAATCTGGAAGCAAAACAGACTATAAAAACACTCATATGTGGATGATCAAAGGCCATCTACATTATTAATTATCAAAAGATACTGCTAGGATGATGAATATATTAAAAAACCAAAGAGAAAAGCTTTATGAATTAAAATCTAGTCTTTCTCATGGGACTACATTGTTGGGGTTTTTTTAGGCATATCATAAGCTGTTCCCTATTCTTCTATGAATTCAAAAGCAATTGAAATTGGACCCTACTTTCAATGGCACTATATGATCACCACTTCCATTGCTCATATAAYGTCCTGCCTTTCTTTTTGTCTGTCCTCACATTTGAGCTAGTGCTTGCTGCAATGCAGAAGGTTTGTTTGGTACCCGTATGCTAAATTCTAGGATATATTTGCTCAGCATCATAGTTAGTTCCTTAGAATTTCTCTTATTCAGCCTCTTCCTTGGCCTTTCAATTGCTTCTGGTGCTAATTTTTTGCTGTTGGCTGTGAAATTGCCTCTAGGGCTGCTGTAGGGTCAGACAGTTTATGGTCTGTTTTTTCTTCATAGCTGCCATTGATGGAGACCTGTTCTTACCTTAGAGAGAGGTGTGATTAGAAAGCCAGGTACTGAACTTTCTAAATTTTCCCAATATGCCTCTGGAACCCCCATAACCATGTGTTGAAGAAATCCCACAGCATTCATTAAATAGGTGGGGAAATTCTTTTAAGAATTTTTTTTTCCTGCACCAAATAACGTAAATATCTTCAAAAGATTCTCTAGAAACAGATTACACAATACTGTTTTTATCATTTATTCTCTACATAACTTTTCCCCATGTACACATTATTGTTATTGACAGCAATTCTAAAGCCCTTTAAAAAAAGAAATTAAATAGTGAATCAATAAAGATTAGCTATTTACTGTAGATTATTACTTTATCATTCCCATAATTACAATAATGGTTGCTGATGGAAATTCTATTTATGTGAATAATTTTATACTTGTTATTTATTATTATTAATGTTACCATTATTATCTTCTTACCCTTCAGTTCACAAGATGTATCTTCTCAGTGAATTTTAATTTCAATATCTTGCTATTATACTGTACATAATCCTATCAAAGACTGTCCTTCATGCAACATTTTCAGTGATATATTATCACAGAGACCATTAATGAATGAGCTTCATATCTTACTAATACTGTTTTAGATACTATTTTTATTAATTTTCTAAGCTGTAATTCTTTATACAGTACCTACGTCTGTCTTCTATTAAAGTTGTGTTTTTGATTTTAACATGAGGATTTCAAAGGGAGGCATTAACTTTGTCTTTAAAAATACATTTCAGTTCATAGATTCTAAATGATGATATTATAATGTCTGTGCTTTGTTCTTTCAGACTTTTTTATAAATTCATTTTCATATTTTTCCCTAGTTTTTGCAAGCAGTTTCCTGTTAATAAACAAAATTAATTTTTTACAAATGTTGTTTCTTATGGCATGCCATAAGGATGGAAAAAAACATATAATCAAAGCAATTGCAGTTTTTCTTCTGAGATATGAATTATTGTAATGAAAGAAAGATAAATATTTATCAGTTTCTAAGCATATGTTACAAGTGAAAACAATAACGTGACACTACATACTGTAAGTTTCTATTAACTAATTTTTCAGATAAATGCCAAATTTATTTATAAGGGACTGCTATTATGTCCAATTTGCTCATTTTGTTGTTTCTTTTCTTTATTCTTATGGTTTGCTGTTCAGATTACTGGAAGAAATGCCATTACGTATCCTGTGTATGATATTCAGCTCTCCAAATATTTTAAATATGATGTCTTCAGTGCACTGCACTCTCAAAGTTGAAAAACAGCATTGGTTTAGAATATCAGTTTAAGGGCAAAACATCCTTATTGGCATTTTGAGTACTGATTTGACTTATCTTATACTGTTGTTTAATCTTTTTTACTTATATTAAAGCATTGTGATGGTATAGAATTAGTGGCCGATATTAAAAGGTCTTTAAAGTTGCAGAATGTATAGAAAATGTAAATAAGTCTTACAGACTTTCTGAGGATTATTAAATATACATGTACTCTGCAGTTTAGATTAATAGCTGAGGAATGATGCATCGTTACGGTAACATAAACCTATGATATATTTAGCATATAGGGTGCCATMCTGCATAAACAAAACATAGTCCTGTGACTGCTTTGTAAAGATATACATCATTAATCTTTGTACTGAATGTATTATATTTACCTAATTTTTAAGTGAAACACACTACTTCCATAAAATTCAAAATCTGACCAAATAGTAAGTTATTATCTGCATACTGCAGATAATTGTATAAAAGTTCATTTGCATAACAAAGTATAAACATGAAAAATCTAGACATATACATTAGTAAAAAGATTGTGTACAACTTATTTTACCAAAGCTTTCTTAACTCCTGTGAAAAGGATCTGAATGCATATGAACATGAACTACTCTTTGCCTGTTATAGCAATCTCATAGTTATGTGAGATTCATTTTTTTAACATTTGACTTTTTCCAAGGGGCACTTCTACAACCTCACGGGTTTAAATGTTTCTATTGATTTTTATGTCTGGATATATTGCACATATAAGCATCAGAGTAGAGCAGCTCGTCTGATATCTTAGGCAAAGCAACCTGATTTACAAAAGCCGAAGGATTTTACTTTATCTAACATATAAAAGGGAAGGTGTACACTGATGGACCAGTTCATCATGGTACTTAAGCACACACCTAAACGTGAGCATAAGCGGCAATGTGTTTAAAGCACACCAAGTGCTTGAGTCCTGGATGAACTGAGGCTTTAATTTGGCTTACATTATTTTGGAATCCATTTTTTTAAGTACTTAGTTTTCAGTATTTACCATTTGGCTAGGCATTTCTAATGGATTTTTTCTCCTCACGGTATACGTAGCTCTAGTCTTTGTGCCTTAGTATGACTGATTTAACTGAGGCTTGTAAAGCTGATGAGATGGGGCATTGCATCTTCATTAAGATAGTGACTTGGCAAAGCATTGAAATCTGTGTTTTACTTCAGGAAACTGTAGAAAATCAACTCTATAGAAGTTAACAGGGTTAAACATTCTTAAAGTTAAGCATATGCTTACATGTTTTGCTGGAGTGGGGCCAAGGGTACCAGTTCAGCAAACATTTAAGTGCATGCTTACATCCCTTTGATGTTAATGGGATTTAAGCTTGAAGATTTACATATATGCTACAGCGATTTGCTGAATAAAGATACAGTGATGACTTGAGGCCTCAGACTGAAACATTCAACGTGGACCCATCTCCTGGTGATTTCCAGCAGATGTGGGGGAATCTGAGTCCCTAGAGRTGTTTGGAAACTCCACATTTTATTTCTCTGTTTGTGAGTAAGTGATCACTGTGGTTGTGGGTTGAGAAACACGAGGCTGCCTGGCCCACTGGAAAGAAGCCTGATTGCGCGTCCTGGAGAGCAGGAGATGGTAGCTATCATGGCTGGGCTGCGGCTCTGGCTCCGCAGCAGCTGGCAGGAGGATGCTGGCTCCCTTATCTGGGCTGAGACCTGCAGGGCTGCGCTCCATGTGCTGGGTGGGACCCGAGGATCTGATTTCATGTGCAAACAGGCAGTATCACTCCAGATCCAATACATCGTCTCTGTCTTTGCTGTCTCGAAGTTAGGTTGCTAATCTAATCATCTGGTTTTCCTCTCTGGTCGTTGGGGGTTCATCCTGTCCTAAAACAGTTGTCAAAGTGAGTGGAATTGATCTCCCTCTGGAGGTACCTACTTCCCTCGACGGACTGCAAAGAGAAGCTAAATTAGACACATGCATTTTAGACAGCTAAATTCAGTTGACATAAATCGTACCCTCAGTAGCTAACCTTATCTCTGGAATCCAATTTGAGTGCTATACCTTCTTTTTTTTTCTTCAGGATACCATTAAAATTACATTTGAGTGTCCACAAGGAGCTTTGTAACAAACATTACAGAGATTATCATCTACTCTGAATATACAGTGCTCGTACACTCCGAATATGCAGTAGTTACAGTATCTGAAACGTGTTTCTRTTGGGGTCCCATATGAACAATTACCCTGGACAATATTTACTAAATATGTCATTTTTCAGCAAAAGGCTTGTTTCTTTTTCTTTTTCTTTTTTTTTAGAAATCTTGGAGTGTTGGTCTGAGAAAAACGGCAGCTTTCTTTTCTGTGCTTATAGAGTAAAATTATATCTGTCAGAGATGAAAATACCATAATTATGTCTTCTTATAATTTATTCATTGCTTTATGGATCTAAAGCCTTCCAAGGAATGTCACAAATCCACAGAAAATTCTTGAATGCAGCATTTAGCAACTTGATTTCTGATGTAGTTGACAGACTCAGATAAACACTTCCAGTTAGCAAATACATGGGTGGTATTTGTTCCCCCTTCCACGGGTGATGGCGGGCTTTTCTGAGAGTGGGAAACAGATTTCAATCGCGACAGCAACTGGACAGTCACTATAAATTGGGTGAGGTTTTGCCACTTCAACAGTGGGCCCTACAATAGTCTGCAATGTGAACAACCAGTACAGCAGAATATTAGGAGTTGGACTCAATGATCCTTATGAGTCCCTTCCAACTTGAGATAGTCTATGATTTGTATTAGTATTAGTATTAGTATTGCCTTTGGCAATATCTTTACTGTATCTGACCTTAGGGTACTCCCAAGATACTCCCAAACATTCATATCTCCCTTAACATGTGTTAGTTTTTCTTTTCACTGCCCCTCTCTCAACCATTATTTCTTGCACAAACGTTGGTGGGGGGAATTAACGAAGACTGATGTTTTAGCATTAAACCATTGCTGAGATTCTTCCTGTCACCTCTTTAATTCATAGAGTAGGAGTTTGGTTTGTTCTGATTGTGTATGTTTTGCAATTTCCATAATAGACTTTCTTTACTGTTAAACTCTCTCTTCCATGAGAAAACAGAGGAAGTAGCAGATCGATACTGTCCTGGTTTCAGCTGGGATAGAGTTCCCATTATACCAAGCCAAAAAGGAGGATTGGCATTTCATAGGTGTGTTAGCCTATAGTCAAAATTATTTTAGGAGATACTCTGCTTTCAATATAATTTACAATTTACAATTTAAAGATAGAGCTTGCTGAGCCTGAGCAGTTAACTGAAAAAGTTATACCCCTTAGGACACGCACACGTGCACATTATACAGCCAGTTTTCAGTTTGCAGAGCACAGTGATAGAGTAGCTGAGGAAACACCATAGGTCCTATTCAGACCCTGGCCTGAGAAGACACAGAGTTACTCAGCATGTGATACAGGGAAGGGTATAGCCGTTATTAAAAGCCAGACCACARGATAACTTGGCACTGTGGAATGGTAATGGTGATACGGAGCAGAGGTTCCTCAGGCTCAAGGGCTCTGTGGCTTCTGTTCTGTTGTTTGCTGCCTGAATACCAAAGCACCAAATATCCCTTTACAGCTTGATCCTGCTCCTATTAAAGGCAACAAAACCTCTGTTACCCTAAGCAGGACTGGATCTTTATCACCAATACCTTTTATGTATCTGAGAGAACAGTGTCCTCCGTGTCAGTTCTGTTCAACTCCAATGTGTTTTGTAAGTTCAGCTCTTTGCCTTCACGTTTGGTGCTGCGTGAAATTCAATTGTGCAAGGTGTTTCAGCGGTGCTTTACTGATGCGGTCTTCCCCTTGAAATTAGTGTCTTTATAATCACACACATTTATAGATTAAAGAGGCATTTGATGAAGTACAATGGACTAAGTTCACTTCTGGCTTTAATGTCGTATTCTTACCTTAAGTACAAATATTTTATGTTGTCTTTCCTTATGTCAGTGGTTTTTAATGTGCCCCTAAAATGACTTGTTCTATGAGTTGCAAACTCATATTTGTTTTCAGTTAACTGTGCTTGTATATCCCTCAGGAGCAGAATTACAGTCATGGAAGCTGATGCAGTGAATTTGGTGGTTTATAAGTAGGAAATACTTAGATTTTGGGGCATGTGCAGCCTTTCATGTACAAAGTTCTCATTTTAATATACCTCGGGCTACCGGCTTTACGATTTACAGTTAATTAGGATTCTGATTTGGGTTGAAAATTCCAATACCTATATGCTTTTATACATGCATTTCAGATCATGCTGGCTGAAGCAAATAACTGTGACTGTAGTCAATAAATGAATGTATACCACAGGGAGCAGCCCTTCCCCCTGCCCTCCTCTGACAACCTGTAAGAAAATCCTACTGTGTTCCCAGTTCACAGCAATATCATTCTGACATCACTTTGTGATAGCTAGAAGATTTTCTTGCCTATCATTTAACAAAATCCCAATACCATTTCCTTACTCTTAACAAAGTCTCAAAATCCCTAATGTATCCCATATTTGCTCTGCCTGTATTTCATGCTCAGATTGAACTCTTTAGATAACTGAGTTCTAATCTGCACATGTATATGCGACTTTTATTAGCATCAGGCAGCACTGCATAAGTGTGTGGAAGGGTAAGTAAGGTAACTTTCAAAATACTGGAAAGAAACTAATAAACCATACAAGTCAGGAATTTAGCAACAGAACTATTCAGTGTTTTTCTTTCATATTGGGATATATAATAATGCTAGTATATATCCAAAAAAAGGGTAATTTCATGTGGTTCGAATATTCTTTTTAAAATACTGATCTTTTAAATTGCTTTTTATTTTCCCTTTGTTGGCTTTCCCCCCTCAAAAAGCTTTCATACAGCCTCTTCTTCTCTATTAGTTTTGCCTTTTTTATTTGTTAAAGGATCGAAGTATGTAATCTATGCGGTAAAAAAATCTCAATTAGCTTCAAACGTTAATCTCAGAAYTTCTCAGAGTAGAGTAGGTAAACTTAATTTTGAAGCTGGTCATTAAGATGTCCAGGACTTGGACTGGGCTGGGGCCATGCGGTTTGAACATGGTACCATAGGGACAGAGCTAAGATGCAAAGCCAGGATGCGTCCCAGAGAGCTCGCTACGCTGCTCACATGGCTGCAGAAAGAATGGGAAAGGCAGGAAAAGCAACGTCTGCTGCTGGGAGAGACTACTTTATGTGGCATTTGTCATCTCTCAGATCCCTTTCCCCATGGAGGTGAGAACTAGAGAGGCTTCACAGTCAAGCAAAGACGACAACAGAGCTTTAGTTATTTTTGTAGTACAGTCACCTTGCTGCCATAAGTAACTGCATACTTGCTTATTCCTAGAACCAGGCCTTGAAAAAACTCCTGATGACAGTCAGGATTTACGATGGCAGAGAATTTACACCAGCAGGGGATTGTATTTGGCACAGTATACGGTAAATATATACACTTTTGATCATGACAAAACATTCTTGCTTAACTTCTTCATTGATAGTAGCAGTATAATTCTACAAAAAAGGTGATAAAACTGTTGCCATAGARGCAGGAGAAGACATATTTTCAAAGAAAAAAATGGGACATGAAAGGGTTCATTGGGAATGCTGAAATTTTAAAAACCAAACAAGTATGTTTAGGACCTCACACCTTTATGCACTCCTTTTCAGCTGTGCAAATAAGGGTAAAAACAACTAATACGGGAACTTTTTATGATGACATTCTTTACTACAGGATAAAAAGTCCACTTTGGTATATAAGATGATAAAAAATCAGGAAAATTCTGTCCAGTTTGTAGCAGTTTATGCCTGTTGATAATTGCCTAGCATCAGTATGATGGCAATATGTAAATTCTCCTGCCAAGATTAGGCTCTTACTGTGCTACACTCCATATAAACACTTAGGAAGAGCCCATCCATGCCCTACAAAGATACCTGCTCAGACTGTAAACTTTTAAAAATTGAATGACTCTAATGAGTAAACTAAACATGGGCATATGTTTCTGCAGAATTACAGACTTAGTAAACAAGAGAGACAAAATACAGAAAAACTAACAAGATAACTGAAGGGGATTGCCCAGAATCACCTGTCAGGTTAGCAACAGAGATGGCAATAGAATTTAATACAGAATCCTTTCCTATGTACCTGTTAGCAAATCATGCCATGGTATGCCTACGAAGTCCAATAAAATAGATACACACTAGATCTATAAACAGCTGAATTGGAGCCATCTCCTATCTAGATGCTATCTTGATAGCAAACAAGTACCTTTACAGAAGCCAAGAGAGCTGTATCTTCTTCCTTCATGTCTGACTATGGCTAGAAGTGTGTTGAGACAAGTGTGAGAGACAGAAGCAAAAGGAAACAAAATATATTGAGCAAGTTTAAATTCCTTTTGAAAGTCAATTTAGTTTAAATAAAAGGTACTTTTGAAACAATCTGCTCTTTAATGGTAGAGAAAAACTACAATAAAACTCAAAGTAATAATGGTTAAAGCCAGAGCTTGAACTTAGAAAGGAAAGGGAGCACAGCTAGTGTTTAAAGCACAAGTCTGCAGTCCAGGATTCTATCCCCATCTTTGTCACTGATGTATTGTGTGTTGGCAAGCACATAATTTACTCCATGTGAGGTAAGTATTATTCTATGCATTACAAAAAAAAAAAAAAAAATCAAGGCATATAGAAGTTTGAGCACATTTCAAAAAGCTGTTTCTAAGTCAGATTGCCTCCATTTTTGACTCTGCAACTTGAACTACCTGTTGTTCAATATTCAGAATTTTGGTGTTCCAGCAGTGCCTTCTGAAGATTAACCCTTAACTTCAATGTGTCTCCATTTACTCAAAAACTGACTTGCAAGAGATGCTGCAAGTCTACACTGCCAAGGTCCAGATTCTGGATCACTTGCTTTGAGTAGTCTTTCCATTCTCCAAATAGGTTTAAAAGAAAAGATTTGCTGAAAAAAAGGTAGAGATCAAAAAAGCCTGGTTTTTGGGCTTAACAAGCAGGCAAATAATTGCATGCAAAAATGGTCTGCCTGCTTTCCCACCACCAAGTAATTAATACGGGATATACCGTGGGCCAAATGGCTTTTGCAATGCCCTGTGTGCTCTCACTGGAAGAGTTAGTGACCATCTCTCAATATTTAAAATCCTGTCCTTTTTAGTTTATGTGTGTACAACACTAAGGATAGGATTCACAGAGATGTATAAAATAGGTCAGATGAACTGTGCTCTAAAAGTGCCCATTCCTTCCCATTAACTATAAAGTAATTCTGAGGTCACTTGCTCAGATATGGTCATCAGCCCTTCATATCTTTAAAATTAAGTAAAGGAAACCATAGCTTTAGAGCAGTAGAAATCCTTATAATCTTATCTAAGCCTACTAAGAATACCCTTAAAACTTTCTCAAATCCAATTTTTTTTTTTTAAATTTTGATTTTGGGTGGGKTTTTTTTGTTTGTTTTGATTATTTTTATTTTTATTTTTATTGCATTGCATGCAACAAGGGGCCAGGGCCTAAGCCAGGAAGAGCTGCTGGGCGCATGGGCAAGGTGGGTGGGGGGTTCCAGGGAGGCCAGGCAGCCCCTGCAGGGCCTGGCCATGCTGGGGGCTGCACTGTGGAAACAGCCAGAAAGAGAAACTTGGTCAGCTTTGATCAGCGTGGAATTCAGTGGCAACCGGGCACAAAAACTGCTGGGGACCTGGTGTCACCAGGATAGCAGTCCTGCAGCTCACAGTGTAAATGGTGGTGTATTCAGGTACTACGCTTTACTGAACCTACAGATTTGATACTACAGCAACACCAAATTTACTTGCACGCACAAGAAAATGCATAGACCATCTCCACTGTGGAAGCCTCTCCATCACCTGGAGCTTTTCCTCGTACTGCAGGATTTGAAGGATCTCACGTTACACTCACCAGTGCTCTGATGTAGAGTGCTCTCTAACCAGGGTGGCAGAACAAGCACGTTTAAACACCTTGGTTCTCACCCAGAGGATTAACCGAGACATATATGCAAGGTGGTTTAAGAAAATACAGTGGGYTGTGAGTCGGGGTCGGTATGGAGCAGACATCTAGCTCCTTCTGCCACCACTGGGAAGATGGGCAAAGTGCACAGCTCAGGGCAGGGATGCTTCAAACTGACACTGCTAACCCAGCAAGGATCAATGCCTAGAGCCCTAAATCTAATCCACTGCTGTCGCACACAGCCACGTCTTGTAATTCCTCCCACAATTGTATTAAACTGAGAAATCCCTATGATTTCCTGCCTCTGTGGCTCCTTCTAGAATTCCAGGTAATGAGAAAAGTTCTGTTCTCCAGCCTAAATGTGTTGTTGACCAGTTTATACCTGTTCTTTCAGTAATACTGATTAAATGAAGTTACTTACATACATAGTAGCATGCGTAGGTATACACTAGTCCTTCGTCATCTTGTTTAAACTTGATTCTCAACTATTAAACCAAGTGAACTCTAATAGGTCTAATTTTATGCTAATTTATGCTACACAAAGCACTCTTAAGAATGGGAATGGGAATGTAATTTTGGCCAAGTGACATGCATCAGGAAGGTCAAACTCTCTGGATTTGGTTAGCTTTCTGAAATGCAGTAAGCAGCTATCTTTTTTATTTTTTTCTGAAAAGCTTTCAGCTGTCCCTACTGGCAGACTTTAAAAGGTCAACAGCCCTGCTAATATTGTCTCACACATCAAGCGAGTGATTATAATTATTTTGATACCATCAATAAGAGTAGTTTAACTAACTGTAGTCTTTTAATGAATTACGTATGTTTGGAATATCAGTACCTTACAGATGCAATATCATCTCTAATACTGTAAGCACAACATTTTGGTGAAGTGTTGCTAAATTAAATATTAAGATTCCATAAAAACAAAAAAACCCAAACAAAACATGAATTTACAGCACGAATAATGAGTGCAATGTATACTCCTGCCTTTGGGAGAAACATGACAGCTTTACAGGAACTATGGGCTGCAACTGTCATATTTTATCATTTTATTTTACAGAAACATATAGAAGTAATGTGTTTTAATCTGTCATTTTCAGGGATAAGTGATCAGGGTAATGCAAACTGTTTGCCAGAAGTGACTAATTTTTTTCACAAGATACTTTTTTTTTGGTCAAAAATGTACAATTTTTGTCCAAGTATATTTAATAAACAAGCCATATTTTTCACGGTATTTTTAATAGAAAATTTACCAGAAATGTTATTAAGATCAAATTGAATTCTGTGTTGGACATTAATTGTCTTTGTGGACATGGGCAAAGTAATGGTGGAAGAATCGGGCCTTTTGTTGGAATTAGAATTTGCCAGTTTTACAGCCTTTGAATCCACTGTAATTTTATAGAGAGAAACAAGCAGAGATGAGAACTAGCAAGTTCTTAAATTCTTGTGTCTGTGATCAACATCTGGCCAATGGACCTCACTATACCAGATGTGCAAGAAATTCAGCTCCTTTTGGGAGCTGGGCTTCATCCTTCCAAAAGGCCCTGGAATGTCACCACTTAGGCTTGGTTTATTCTAAGAGTACAGGACGTGTGGGGTAGAAACGTCATCATCTACAGGAATTCTTTGGAATATGTTTGATAATAATTTATATTCCTCAATGACTTAAAGAATGAGGAGGAAGGTTACCAGTATAAGCTGATATGTTCCTCCAAAGCAAAAAACATTTTGTCTATTCTAATTGCTTAGAAGCAGAACTGTACTACTGTTTCCTGCAACTACCAGGAAATGCATGAGACTTCAGTTGCTTTATGAATTTGAAGTAAACTGATACTGTACTTTTTTTCTCAGCAGAAAACTGTGGTTAATTAGCTAAACTTTGCTTGCTTTAAAATGAATCTCACTAAGGTACCTCCACTGAAGATATTGTGCAAGCTGATTGACTGATGCGTGCAGTCAAATTTTCAAGGACATTTTCAAAATAACTTACAGTTGTGTCTATGCAAGTTCACATCTGCATTTCTGAGTATTATCAATTCCATGAGTAATTAACAGGCCTTTGAAAGCCCACATGAAGATGTTCAACCACACAGGAGGTAGGAGAAGCCATACCAGATATGACAGAGTCATTTCTGTTGGAAGTAAGGTCAGAACTGGGTGGTTAACAGGTACTAATATATGAGGTGAAGACTTACAGATATCTTACGATGTGTATATACAGATATATGTATTGCCTGTAATTCAGGAATTATCTTGAGATTGATTATTATATGAAATACATTGTTTGAATATATGAGACCTTATTTGAAGCGCGTTACAGTCAATAGAATGAGTTGACTTTTGTTCAAGCTTTTAAACTGGAGAAAAGTCTGTGGGAACTCAGAACAGCTGCAAATTCACATTGACCCACTGTCATATTATCACAGAGTTATTTAACTGATAATGGCCTTTTCCATTAAACAATTTCTTTGAAGAAACAATGGCTTGTTTTATTGTGATCCTTTCTGCCTGTATATAATTATTTTTAACCAAGTGTTTCTCTTCTACTAAGGCCTGTATGGAAAACTGCTTTTTATAAATGCGATCCCTTACACATTTGAAAGTCCATTGAGTAGATAATGTTTGGAGTCTTTGATCAAGGAATTGAGCTCATCTCCTTTAAATTGACAAAAATTAGCCAATTAATTTCATGTCATGTCCTCAGCAGTAGCTGCTTACATCATGTTTTTATATGGAGCAGAATGTTACCAATAACTTGTCACAGAAATATGAGACTACCTAAGAAAGCACATTTGTCACCGAGTGATAGCTAAGCATCCACAACCAAAACCTGAGTGTGGCTAACAGATATTAAAGCAACTAAATGAAAAGCCTTGTGTTAAAGTTTAGGTCTTGTTTAAGTTACAGCTGCAGTCATGTTCACATCTTGATAAAAGGGAAGTATAATTGGAGAGCAATTCTCAGATCCTAAAAGGGTAAAAAGACGTGGTTTGTTTATCATGAAAGACTGCTATTCCAACTACTAATCTTTCTGTCCTAGGAAGTGTCTTATTCTCTTTTCTGTGTTGGAAAGCTGCCTAACAAATGTATTTTCCAAGACAATGAAGGAAGCAGACCTCTATTCTTTCTTATCAATTTAATCTCTTTCATTCAGCTGACAATGTCCTCTTGCAGGCTAGGTCTCTTTCCACATGAATTACTAAGTGACAAGTTACTTTTGCTTTTTCCTTTGGTCTTTTTCCACACCAGAATCCTAAAATGCAATGAAAAGGATTATTGGTACACACATTATTTTTAACCATAAAAATAAATAATAGAGACAAATATTCAGTGCTCTGTTATTGTAAAACTTGCATAGATTGTTATTGCAATCATAATTATTCCTGGCTTTTTATCATTCAATATTTTCACGTTCCTCTTTAATTAAAAAATTACTCAGAGCAGAGTACAGAGAAAGCTGGTGTCTGTTGGCTTCTCTGTAACAAATTTGCTTCTGAACCCTGATAAAGTCAGAAAGAATTTAAGATTTTGTCACTGAGCTGAATTAATTACAAATCATATATCTCTTTCTACCTCAGTTTCCCCTTTTGTAATGTACTTACTATTTTGTAAAACAGGTTTTTTTAAACCACAATCTTGATGCAGGAAAAAGTTGTCAATGTTAAAATACTGTCCAGATAAACCATCTTGGGAACAAAAAAAAATTACTGTCTAACTACTGAAAATAAAATGTGGGTAAGAACTCTTCAGTCACCTGTTTAACAACCTTACTCTCTCCATCACTAGGAAATGTGAGAAAGAAAATTTGGGAAAAAAACATTACAAGCAACAAACATTATCATTAGCATAAAAAAACATAAAATTAAAATCCTATGACATAGAAATAATTTAACGACCTTCATAAAACAAAGCATTCTTCCCCTCTCCCCTCCACCAGCAGGAAAACAAATCCTGATGAAACAGAACTCAAAACTTTCCTTCTTTGGCAGTGGAAGCCTTTTTTTTTATTTTTGAAGTTAATCCGGAAATTACCTGGAGTGAAAAAGGCATACCTCCCACTAACTATAGATGCAAAGGCTCAGAACAGAYGGCATTTTGACATTTTTAGTTAGAAATCTTTCCCTGAAAAAAAAATACACTTTAATGCTTACAGAGTGCATGATATGTCAGCTTCCTTCATTCATGGCCATGTGTTAAGATGACATTTTGTCTGCTAGACAGTGTGATATCCCTGCAGAGACACAAGTGCCGAGAAGAACATGCTGAGGCTGTCCACAGGCATAAGCACTATAGTTTTCCTGCAGAGATGTTTACCTCTGTTATCATCAGTCCTGGCTGAGACCACTGGCCTTTCACACTGGCAAGTGCCTCTTGCTCTGCGCCTTGGAAAATGGCTGAGGAGAAATGGGGTAGGCGTGGGCTCCTGCAGTTGTCGTGTTGTGACGTGAACCACGTTGTCAGTCATTATGAATTCAGCTCATCGACGTTACTACCTACAGAAAAGGTCAACGGAACAAAGAGAGGCCAATGAACTGCGTACATCTCATGTAAATCCTTTTTTTTTTTTTTTTAGATTTAAATGGGATATAAATAAAACACATAGGACTGCCTGGTAAGCAGTATGAAGTTCAACACAGTGAGCTTCATTGCCTGAGAACCAAGCAGCTAAAAGAAAGAAATAATGATGCCAAACAGTTGCAGTCCCAGAAGGCAGAGCAGGACTTGAGCATAAGGAGGGAGCCCAGGCTGTATCCATCATGGGTAATATCAGGGAGCGAAGAGAGACTCCCTTTCCCTTCCCTGCCCCGTGGTAAAATCTTGATTGCAGAATAGTATTTCCCTTGGTGCAAGATAAAAGAGCTTTGCCCTACACACACTGGTTACACAAGGAAAAAGTTTTGGTTGAGATGAGAATAAAGGCAAAGTGAAATAGCATAGCATCGTAATCAGTCTTTCAGCAAATGCATGAGGACAGGGCAAGTTACGATCAGGCTCGACCAGAGCCTGGGCTCTCCATTTCACTGAATTCTGTTAGCTAACACCAGAAAGCATACAGGGTTCCTATTTACATAAATTAGCTAGCAGTTTGTTGTCAGAAAAGATGAGTAAGGCTTTGTGGAGGCTTCCCAACCCATAATTCTGTTTTCATTTTGCATCAAAACTTTTCAACAATTTTTGGGGAAAAAAAACCTTAAAGATGAGAGAAGTAATTCACTCTCACTTGCCATTTGCTTGCATCAAACCTCTGGGGCATTGCCTGCCTTTTGATTCAGCTGTTCCTTTGGCATGGGAATACACTTGAACAAATAGGAAATATAATGAGAAACATGCTTCCTCATGGCATCTCCAATTGGAAATAGCACAAGGAAAAAATGCTTTATTACTTTATTCCCAAACAGAAATAATCTAAGAAATCTTGTTCCTCCCAACATTCCCTGATTGCTTAAATAGGTGGACACACGGTGGGGGAGCCATTTTGGTGGGCTTCACTGGGGTGGGAAGTGATTCAGCTGCCCTGGTAGCTCACTGCTCCTCTGGAGAAGTAGGTGGTACACCCGAGAAACAACCTGAATTCACATCTATGACAAATCATACAAAGTGAAATAAGCCTCATGACCCAAGGTCTCAGGGGGTCTACTTCAGAAAATTGTCATGATGCCAGCAGAGAGAGTGTATTAGAGGCTAGAACTGAAGTGTCTGAGAGGCAGATTTCCTGCAGCCAGCGTGTCTAAAGCTACGAGTATTGTTGAAAATCAGGGTTGATTCTCTTCTCACACAAGCTTTATTCAGTGTAACTACTGATCGGCTTGGTATAAGAGAAAAGCAACAGGCTTGTAGTATCTTAAGGAAAGGAAATTTCTCAAATATATACGTTCACGGTATGCACCTATAAACCAGTGAGAAAAATCATATCAACCACATTCATTATTGGAATTAAGTTGATGAAAACAGCTTGAGAGTCACTCTAGTTTGGAAAGCAACCTGCTACCATCCCATTGACTTTGAAAAGGGGTTATTTTTGTTTTACTACTGATATTGGGCGACTGGCTTAGGATATACATTTTTGAAAATACTGAAATATTGATTGTCTTTATTTGTATCCATTTGCCTTTCTCTTGTCACTGCTTCAACAAAGAGTCCAGATAAAAAGCACCTGGCAGTAAATTTTAGGGGAGGTATTTGCACACATTCTGCTGGGCAAATCCATTAAGTCTGTTTCTGCTGTTATCCTAATGATTAAGTTTTGGTTGTTCTCACCATTATTTTGAGCCCCACCTTTCGCTATCTCCCAATTGCCCTGGGACATAGTGGAAATTAAGGAAATGCAGAGGAAGTTGCAGGTTTCTGTCTTGTTTGATTGGCCCTGGTAGAACTTAGGGCAGCTCCAAACCCACTCTAACTCCCTCCACTGCCACAGTGCAGAAGTAATGAAGTCAGGCTCTATCAGACCTCCAGTACGTTGTCCTGGTAACGTATCCTTTCCCTATGTCACAAGTTTTGCCTTGGTATCCTTAGCAAAATGTGATAATTTTTAATTAATTAATTTATTGCATTATTTAACTTCTGTAATGCTGTGATCCAAACCTATGTTTCCCAAACTCTTTACATGTATCTTAATTACTACCTTCCAACTTTAGACATATTAAGTTGTCCTTTAACTCAGAAATCTCTAAAAGTCACATGAAGGTTTCTTGGACCCAACACTTAAAAACTAAACAACACCAAGTTACTGTGAAATCAAGGAGGCCCCAAATCTCTCAGTGAAATCATCAAAATGTCATCCTTATGTATTAAAAACACATAGAAAGAGTGCTCTGTAATACAAGTATGTGACAAAACTCTTTATTTAACCTTACTTATGGAATTAACAAATTTTGCAGCACTGATTTTGACCAAGAAATATGGAACAATAAGCTGGGGGAATTACCTCCATGATATTAAATGTCTTCCTGTTTGTCAAGTTTTCTGATAAACAGTAGACATAATTTTATAAAAAGATCAAAATTTGAAATTGCCTATTTAATTTCTTTCCTTTGTGTGAATACACATATGAACTCCACAAAAATGTAAGCTTCCCACCTTATGCTCACAAAACTGGTTTCCATCCCTTTGCATTGTCTATTTAAACATGGCCAGGGAGGCAAAATGCTGTAGGTGCTCTGGGTGGAAACTCCATGGCCAGCAGTGTCTGCTCTGCTATAGCTGATTTGTATCATCAGACGACTCCAGAGGGGCTTTATCATGTGGGTGGTTGGCCAGTGAAGGATTTTTGTCACGGAATTGCTTTGCTGGAATGAGTTTGCACTAGTAGCTCCTGCATCACCCTGTATTTCATCACCACACTGGAGTAATAGAAAGAAGAGGGTTGCTTTAGGGCGGAGGGCTTCGGCAAAACAGAAAGAGGAGTGAAATAAATGAAACTGGTATCTGCTCTGGCCAGTGCTCGTCAATGTTAGATCCCTGGGGATGCATGTCAGTTGTATGTTAAGGGCTGTCCCTGCTGAACCTTTTGCACGAGGCAAGATGCCTCTGAGTCAGAAGTGCCGGAAGCCCTGTTCAGACACAGCAGGAAAGAAAGGCTGTGTGATTTTTTATCTTGTATTGTTAAGGGGGTCCCGCCTTTCAAGCATCTCTGATACACTTTGTTAACAAAATTTCCAGAAAAACTTCTAGAGAAACAGTTTGCATACATAAAGCTCAATCTCTCAATATCCTGTGTTTGCAAACTATGCAAACCAAAAGTTTCCTAAAGAATAGCCCTCTCGTAACATGCACTGCAAGTATCAACCAGGCTCTTTAAACAGTCTCAGCAGCCCCACCAGCAGGATGCCCAACCCTACTGAATGATCTTCCAGAGCAAACAGATGTTTTAAGCTACTCAGATTTATTAGGTTTTGAAAAGCTTATTAGAAGAAGCTAAATAAATGTTAAATTTTTACAATCTAGTATGTAATCATATACAAGTGCATTACAATAAACTTGTCCCCCTCCACACCCGATTTCATCAGTGGAATGGAAATTATGGTGTTAGCAGTTAGGAGAGAGAGTTGCATCTGCATGCACCGAGAGGAAGAGTTCACATAATGGTTTGTAAGGCATATCAAATTTATTCTGTGAGGTAGATAAAGGTCTTTTAAAGGTCTTACTCCACTTGTGGAATGAATTTCTTATCATGTATAAATTCTGTGTAAAACATTTCTTTTTCCAGGATGTGGTTTGTTTTCTGAGAGGGGAGAGAGCAGCTAAATATTTCCACTCCTGTATAATAGAAAATCCTCCGATTTCAACAAGATCACACCCTGAGTGGTTAGTTAATATTGGAAACAAAAAAGGTACACTGTTCTGAAAGATCATTTCATTCCAGCAAAGCTTTTCTAACCAGAAACTGAGTGAATAATTTTGCAATAAAAGGATAGCCAAAGAATAACGGCAATTTTTAGAGGAAAGTAAGTGTAATTTTGGGAAGCAAACTTGAAGTAAATATAAAAATGTTATAAATCATATTTTAAAAAACACTCAAGCTGTTTTGTATTTGTCCATAATCACATTTCCTTTGCTGAAGAATTAAATGTTTTGAATTATATTTCATATAAGAAGCTTACAGAACACAGTAAAGGGCACATTTAATTTTTTCCAAGAAAAAGTGAAACAGATAATCTGATAAAACAGCATCAAACTTCTTCCAAGGACAGCTTAGGACATTAGAGTGATTCAGTAATACAAGCCCAAAACACCGTGATGTCATGACGAGGGTTTCCATTGGCTTCAGCAGGCTTCCGGATGGGCCCACAATAATTAATGAAACTGCTGACAGGGGAGATTATTTAGCTGGCAGGCTTGCTGCTCTATGCCGTCATCCCTCTTCCCAAAGCGAGCTGCATCCCCTCACTTTGGGGAGTTCTCCTATGTGTGACCCCCTCTATATGTGTCCACAAGGACAGGGGGTCTGGAGGGTGCTGAAGAAGCCATTCTCAAGTGGTGGGAATGCGGGGAGCACCCCCTCTATTCTGAGGAAGGGTCTGGACATAACAGAAGCGATTGCTATAAGGCAATTTGTTGATTGTGGTGTCAAATGAAGGCTGATTCCTATAGCTCCAGACTTGACTATTTTTAAGTAATTATATGAGGCAGTTGTACTTTTCACAACCATTAGGAGACAGATTCTGCTCTTTCTTTGGTTTGTGAGAGGAGTCATAGTCATTTTCTTCCTGCACATTCAAGTCCTTCGAGTAGCTGTATATATCATTCTGCATTTCCCCTTTTTAAGACAGCAATATCACTGTTCCACACTATTAAAAATGCCACATTCTACYGCAGGCCAGCAAGTAAAATAATTCTTGCATATAGTTTTCAACATTTTTAAATTGTGTTCGGATTATTTGGGAGATAAGGCCACACAGTTATTGTTATCACTACTATTTTTGTTACTTATTCATATTTATGATGTTCTTTAGCAAAATGTTCTGGTCCAGTCTTCTCTGGTTGAAGAGACAGGGCCACAAGTTGTTAGATCACTACTATATTTAGGAATGCACCTGGGTTTGTCATCGACACCGAGCTATTAGCAGATGGCGAAGCAATTGGATGATGACGTGGCCTTGGCAACTCGGGACTTTATCGCCTTCCAACTGGACTATAACAACATGATCCATCTGGCATGAAAATTCCAGTCTTTAGGAAATTACAGTTAATACAGAGCACAGCAATAGGCATTTTCATCAAAACGGGACGCTTTGTGTGGCAGCCTTGTCCTCTGATTACCGTGCTGTTTATGCATTGAGTATTGCATAAAGTTAAGATTTCATGCTTCTCTGCCAGGCCTAATTTGAGGGCTGTAGATCCTGAAAGAGATTATCTGTATTTCAGGATCTCAACCACTTTCAAATACTGCTCTCCCCAGGTATAAGTAAGTGCTGTGTTATGAAAATAAGGCTTTTTTGTTTGGTGCAGAGCAATTTTTTTAGCGCTAATCAAGACCATTTCATATACTTCCAGTCCAGGTGAAAGACACAGTTTTTCAGCCTTTACTAATAGACCTACACAGCAAAAATGTGCCTCCCTATGAGTTCTCCAGCATCTCTAAAAATGCAGAAGAAACCTCTTATGACAGTTCTTAGCAATGCTGCTTTAGGCATTATTGGATGGCTCACACAAATCTGAAGAGAACTGGGCACAATGGGGCTGTCCACAGAGCTAGTTCAAACACCAGAAACAGCGTGGCCACGTTAATTTGTTCTGCCTGGGCTAATCAGCTCTGCCGAGACATCCCTGTATTAGCCCGTACGGAGCACCGCACTGACATGGCTCCCGGACCCCCCTTTGTGTACAGAGGTCGTTCAGAGGCAGGCTGGATTTCTCTCCGTTCCACTGCCTTGTGTGATGCCGACATACCCAGTGGTGCCTCCGCAGCAGTTCAGTAAGTGGATTCACCTCAGTGTGACTTCCCCCTTGTTCTTACCATATCCATTCAAGGTAAAAAGAGATCATATGCACACTTTATGTCAGCAAATTAGAACCAAAAACCCAAATGGATCACTTATCCCTAGTAAACTGGCACACTCAAAATCCCTAAACATGGCAAATTGGTAACTGTTACATTTGATTGGGATGCAAGCTTTCCTTTTCATGAAAAATTCCACAGCTCCTCAATAATTTTCTGTTCTAGAACAGAGTATATGGCAAGGAAAAGGGCTGTTATGAACAAAAATACTTTAATTTTCTAGGAAATAAGAATGTTAAAAACTGTGTAGCTCATATGAAAAGGTTTTAGTTCACTGTTGATCTTTTGTATATTTGTAGTTACAATAAAGTAGGAAGTTATGACAAGAAGAAAAGACAAAATTGTTCAGAAAACCTTGAAATCAGTTGTGCATAGATGAAATATATTGTACATATTGTTGAAGCACCTGTATGCTTCTTTGAAGCAATTGCTACATAAGAACTTTGCAGTTTTCCCTTGGAAGAGGACTCTATCAAAAAATTCTCATCTTGGTCTAGCAACAAGTTTCCACTGCTTATCAGAACAAGTACGTAGTGTACGCTTGCACTGTGAGTGATCTGACCAAATGATAGACTCCCCTCCTGTGTAATTTTTACAAAATCTGTTTACCAGACTGATTAAATTATTACCTTTTCCAATTTTTTTTTTTCCTCTCAATCCTCACTTGGAACTACAGTTCCTCATTGGAACTGCCAAAGTAGGAGGTGAAGCTAACTTATCGCTTGCTTTGTTCTTGAGTCTTGCCTTTTCCCTCAGCTGTGAATTTTTCCTGTCTTCATGGGAAGTTTAAAGTTGTGGTTATTTCTTTTATTATGTCTTAGGTTAGATTTATAAGAATGTCCAGAATTTCCCATGATTCCCTAGAAATCATATCCTTTTTTTGCCTAATTTCCTCTGCCGTTTCCATTTTTTTGTCAGTATGACATTAGTCTGATTTCTGTAGTTATTTCTAGAATCTTGCTCTTGACTTGGCACGATTAGGAAAAAATGCTTCACCATTATTCTTTTGATCTGATTTTTAAACCAGAATTGAATGTATGGAAGACTGCTGATAATCTGATCTTCCACTTACAGAATGGTTTTGTGTGCTTCTCTTTCAGTAACCATGCTAGAAGGCCAGTTTAGGCAGCCCTTAACCCCCCTCATTCCTGATGTGGCGAACCGGATGGGGAATGGATGACCCAGAATAAAAATAACCTAGCAAAAAGGAAAAAAGGTGTGTGAGGTTTTTTCTTGTTTGTTCTGTTTTGGTCTGGTTTTGTTGAGTTTTTTTTTTAATGTAGATCACTTTTGTGATACATTCCAACAGGTGTTTTCTCTTTCCTTCCCCACTCTCTCAAGGCAGTCCTTGCTGGCCAGCTTGCTTTGATACGCCCTGACCCATCTCATCACATACGATCACTGTGTGCCAGAGACCAACTGGGACATAGGGGATGTGATATTCAGAGGTTCCTTGTGTCAGATGAGGAGTTTGGTACTTAACTCTGGGATGCATGATACACTGCACATCCAATTAGGGTAGAGGAGGTGTGAGTATGGGGGAATGAACAGGAAATGTTAGTTAGCTCCCTCATATGAAATATCAAAGAAGGGGATGGTCAAGATGGTGTCTTTGTACAAGAATAAGGAGTTTCTGTATGGCTGGGATTCACATGCCAGATGTGCATATTGTAATTTTGTAACCAGGTCAGCCCTTCAGTTATAAGTGACAGACGTGTTCAATTCTTTGGAAAAATAAATAGTCTTTTGTACAATAGCCTGCTTGTTAGAGCAGCCATCTAAGAGGTGGGTAACCTGAGATGCGTTCTCTGTTTCAAGGCAACTAAACCCACAACTGCAAACCACAGTATAAACTTCAGAGAAGATTCTTGAACCCAAATGGCCTTAAAGGAGGGACAGTTACCTAGCTGCTATGCTCATCCGAGGATGGCAGTGCTCTTGAACCTAGCAGAATTTCTCATACTTAATGACTGTTTCTTGAATAAAAGTGTGGGTATCTGCAGCCTCTCAGATCTGTCACCAGTTAGGTGGAGAGGTTTTGGAGGTCACTCTCTTAATTGCCTGAATTTGCTCAAATTGTGGTTTTGAGCATCTAAGTGCTATTTTGGAGCTCATCTGKCTTCATCAGTAGAAACCCAGGTTTTACCATTAGGCAAAATAACAAAATTCTCTTGACGCTTCATAATGTGCTTCTTTTTAACAGCCTGGGGTCCKGTATCATTTTGGAGAGTCCTTTAGTTAGAAACATCTGATAGCAGTCCCTAGGCCCAGAGCAAAATCACACCGATACTCATCAGTTGAACTTCCACACTAGATTTTGCTGCCAGTAAAGAAGCATTTACTCAGCTTGCTTGTCTGCTTTCAGTATATCCACTACGCATGGCACTCAGATAATGAAAACCTGCATTGTTTTGCTATTTTGTTGTATATCAAGTGGTTTGGGGCAGCTACTTCATAACTGCCCATTGAACTGTTTCATTTGAACTTATCTGAGTCGGAAAGTCCATGTACAATCTGCAGCTATCATTCCCAGTCCTGGAAGACTAAATTTTTTTCAAATGTCCAACCATTTGGGCACTAAGTGCTTTATCGTGAGTTCTACAGAGAGTAGAGCTCGTGGGGAACAGTTTGATGACACAGACTGACCTCCTGTTTAAAAAAGGCAGATGGACTTTTCTGAAATAAAACCTGTTTGAAATACAGCAAGTCCTTAAAAAAATGCAACATTATTGAAAAATTCCTCAAAGAATCCATAGAAGTCTTTGGTACATTGTTCTAGTGGCTCGTTACCCTCACTGTCAAAAAAATGCACCTAATTTTTAGCCTGATTTTGTGAAGCTTCAATTTCCAGCTATTGGATCTTATTACACTTTTCTTAGCTCGATTGAAGAGCCATCTTATTATGAAATTTCTGTTTCCCATGTAGGTATTTAAGGACTGTGATTAAGCTATCTCTTGATAAATTAAGAAGACCAAGTCTCTTGAATCTTGCACTGGAAGATATATTTTTCAATCTCATTTTCCAGGCTTTTCCCTAAAACCTCTATAACTTTTCAATGGATTTCCTTAATTTTAGAAAGCTGAACTGGACAAATATTTAAATAGTTGTGATATGTTAAAAAAAAAACCAACTTCTTTTCTTCGGCTTCTTAAGTTGCAACATATGTAAACGAGGATTTTATTAACCCTGTAAAAGAAAATATAGCAGCCTGAGAGCTCCAGGATGCAGATCCAATATGAGGCCAGTCTTCATAGCCATTTTTTCTCTTGGAGAGGTTGCTCATTCTCTAAGTATGATCTGCATGTTTCTCATGTGTATGACTTCATGTCTGGCCATTTCCAAACATACTTTTTATTTAACTGAACAAGTAAGCAACGCAGTTTGCTATTTTGTTCCAGTGACCTACTCTATGCAATGTTTATCGTTCGTTAGGGTTTAGTATTATTATTTTTTGACATCTAGGCCTTTGCTTGTAACTTTAGAAAGTCTCAGGACACTGTGGAGATAAGTCAAATATCCTATTTGAGCTTGCATCTATTGAAATTATTAGTGTTCTCAACCAAACTTATAAGTACATCAAATCAGTTTGCCAAGATCCATTTTCCACAAATGGTTGTTGATTAGCATTTACTGTAGTTTAATATCGTTTAATTTTATTGCATTAATTCCATGTCTGCTGTTCCATGAATTGGTACAAAGTGGACACTCTTCCTCTACCTCCTGAGAATGGGTTGCCTCTTACAGGTCATTCAGTGTACAGCAAAAACCAGTTTCCTGATTTATAAGTTTCTTGTAATCTATTCATTTTTTTTACCTGTGTTTTACCTAGTCATAGGCAGCCCCAGTGTAAGTGGACAATGGGTAGAAAGGGCTTCCCAGCGCTGTGGCTTCAGCAGTGACACGTGATACAGGCAGTCACTCCACAGCTACCAGTGCTAATGGGATGCTGAACTCCTCCTAGGTAGGCCTGTTGATGACTGCTGTTATATCTCACCTCAGCAGAATGGGTACCAAACCTGTGTATCTCCCTACGACAGCCTTTTCCATTCTCTATGTTGGTCAGCAGCATTACACTGAATCTCTCTATTTCCTCTCAGAAGTTCAATTGCAAAAGACCTCCTCTGAAATCCTCAGTCAATTACTTCACAACATACATCATCTTGCTTCTTGTATCCCAAATGAAACAGGGAAAGTTGTGGAGACCCTGGAATTAAAAAACCTGTTCTCTAGGCTGGTTTTTAAGCTCACTCTAATGTCCCCTACCATGTAGACAGCTTCTGCAAGACTGAAGGAAGATTGCAGATCAGTGCCTTTTCTTTCCTATAAACTTCTCCTCCTCTGATTTTGGCTGAACATTTCACCTTTCTGTGTGTTTTTGGGCTTGCTCTATAGCCATCCAATGGTGGCCTTGATTGCAAATAAAGTGAAGGGTATAGTTCAGGTAGCTTCCATTTTCTTTCAGATATATTGGCTTTTCTTTTTCCACTCAGTGGATAGAATGAGTTCTTTTCTTCATGGGTTTTTAGAGCCAAATCTTCCAACTAGAGACTCTACCTGGCACAAACCATCCCTGCACTTTTTATATCCTCGTGGCTTATCAACTCGCTAGAAAGAATTCTGTTTCAGTGAGTGATTCTCATTTGATCACGGATCTTATTCTGTCCCATCTCAGGCTATTTTCTGAAGGCATATTTGCCATGGACTGAGGAATATTAGACTGTGGCATGACATAAAAATAGAGATTGAATGGTATTACAGAACATTACTTCTTGTGTAGATTATTACAGGAAGGTGTAGAGATTTAGTTGAAGGACTCCTATTAGTAGCAGTAAAAGCCTCATGGCTAAATGCTTGTGCAAGGGTTAGGAAGTTTGCAGATTTTTATATTTTATTGAAGGGGCTGTTATGCAGTATCACACAGCAAAGCCCTCTTTTTCTACAGGACAGACATAACATAGGCAGCATTAGAGGAAATCGCCTCTCTTTTTCCTGATGGAGAGCATCCATGATGTTCTGCAGTGACCACTTTGAGGCAGCAGAAGGTATTCACCTCTTATCACTCAAGGCCAGCTAAAAATGGAGAGAAGATAAACATGGAGAAGCTTCTCCTGTCAGGTCCCTTCCTCTCTCTTTTCTTCAGCAGCATTATGAAGTGAGCAGTATGAAAGCTGAACAGAATGAACATAAAGGTAATCTTTCACTTCTCAGAGGAAAAGGCAGGTTCATTGTAGTCTCAAAGTGAGATTCTACCCCCACAAAAGGTCTGGGATTCGTGGGAGCTGGTGCGAAAGAAGGGTCCTGAGATGCCTCTCCATTGGGCTAAAAGTAATTTTTAGTAAAGAATGGGAGCAAATGCTCATCCTCCATGTAAATCTCCACATCCAGCTCAGACATTGCTTTGGGGACCACGGTTGAAGGGGACAAGGAGGGGCTGGAGGCAGAGTGAGAGAGAAGCTGGTCATCCTCTGTTTGTGACAGGATATTTCAGAGAAGTGATTTTGATGAAGGAGAAGCTCAAGATCCTGTGAACTGTGAAAGAAAGATGGGAAAAACTGTGTCTTGACAAAAGAACCAGAAAGGAAGATCAGTGGCGTTTGTGAAGTGACGTATGTGGCATGGGAGACAATGCAAAAGAAGAATGGCACTCATTTTCAGGTAGCACGGGGGGCAGTGAAGGGAACTGAGCCAAGGGCTGTTGGTGTGTGTAGTGAAGATGGGTTCAGCGTGAATGGAGAGTTCTCACAGAGAGGATGCGGGATTGAGTTTAATTAGGAAAATATACATGAACAGTATGTAGGTGAGGAGAAGGTGTAATAGCAAACCTCTTCATCTGTTTTGCACTTATCAGTCCTTTGATACTTTCACTGGGACAAACAGCAGTGGCAACTAGTTGCAGCCAAGGTGTTCAAAAGGGTACAAATTAAAACCAAAACGAAACAACAATTTAACAATTTATAGCACAACTTAATCTTCAAGACATATTATTTTGTTTTGTGATTGTGCAAAGGATTCGCACTTGAAGCCAGAATAAATATGCCAGCATGTATTTCAGAAGAAATACATAAAAATTACCTTTGAGCAATAATTGCTTTATTTAAATTATATTTACTGGGTGTTAAGTTCTAACTAGGGCTTTATAATTTAATTAAATATGAAATTATTTTCATGTTACATTCCCAAAATTGAGGAAAGTATTGGGGAAATTGATTAGAAACTAGAAAAGTAAAAAGCAATGAAGACTCAAACATAAAAAGAGAAATTAAAGTGTCATATGAAATCTCATTTTGTCTGATACTGATTCCATTCATTCACGAAGGATGGAGTTTAAGGTGTTGCTAATAAAATGAGCATTTTAAAAGGCTATAAAATAATGTAGCATTGCCAAATTGTAACAGATTACTAAGTTTTAAAAACTCATTGGGTACACTTGAAAATACTGCATCTTTTTCTTTTGTTTCTGTTCACAGAAATGGCTGTTGTTCATATGTCAACAGAAATACTGAAGAGTAACTCAAGCTTTTAGTCTAGCTCTGGTAACATCTCACTTTGTTTGCAACAGTAGCTGCAGTGGTACTCTGCAGTATAAGGAGCAGTAGTTTACTTCATCAAATACTATATGATTACATGAGATGTTAAAATACAGAAATCACTACCAACAGTGCTACCCATCATAACACGTTATTCTCTGATTGGACTTTGAACTAGCTTGAAACTCCTTTTTTTTTAATATAGTTTCTGCCGAAGTTACCTTAATGGGTGAAACATATTATTACAGCTTTTGTGAACATAAACTGTGCTTGAAAACATGTATATTTTGATTTGAAGTCCAAATTCTGTGGATTTCCCTTACTTGGGTTGTGCCAGCCCATGGAACTGACTAAAGTAACTAGAATTTGGCCATACGTTTGGCCTTACACAAAACTGAAAAGCATACCACAAAGAACTGTGGTTTTGACAGTTATGCCACATTCTCACCTTTATGAGGCATGGCTTGCAGCCATGCAGAATGCAGAATGTGTGGAGATCAGGAACCCATGGAAAAATACTTCTAAACCCATAGATCTGGGGCCAGTTGAGCATAAACATTGACATTTTAATCTGAAACATTTTACTGAAGCAGACTTCAAGTACAGTGAATAACATGATGACTGAAAGGTTCTGTGTGGTGCCAAATGCTGTTGTTTTCAACAGCAATCATAAAATAATTCCTCCCTCCTTTCTTTTTGCACTACTTCAGTTCTTTCCTTCTCCTTTTTCTCATTTCTTTCATTTTGACAGTGGAAAAGCAGAGAAAAGGTTGAAACAGCAAAATAAATAATATCTGTGAGAAGCACTTTTGACGGGCTCAGAACAGTGGGTCTTGTTGCACCACTGTTTCCGTGAACTCCTCAGATCTGTGGCTTTTGAGATTAGCTGGTATCTGCAGAGAAGTTGACAATGATTAGTCAGTAATAATATCATATCGGTATCTGGCTTTGCCATGGGACTTGCTGCACACAGATCACTTTTCCCCAACTTCTGTCTGCACTGCGAAAGTACGTGCTCCTCTCCCAGTCACCTACCTCTGTACTAGTAGGTGTGGGACTCATGCGTGTGCAGGTGTTTCAACTGTTTCCAACAGTCTGTCTTTCTTTTTTCTCCTCTCACCTGGACCCATAGTCATAGCATTAACAAAATGACTCCTTTTGTGCAGTATGATGCAAAGGAATTTCAGGGCCTGGAGTTACTTCTCAACAGGTCAGGAACGATTTTTTTAAACACTGGTATTTATTTCCCATAGCAGTGAATCATCTTTGTGGTAAGGGTAATGTCCTACAGTGCCATGAATTATGTCTCAAAATGCATATGAATGCATGTCTTTGGCGGAAGGCTTGTGCAGTTATTAGCATTTCATCAGAGCGGAACTTTCAATGATGGTATCAGAGAAGAAGGAAAATCTGCATGAACGTGATTTCCAGCATTGGCAAAGCTTGGTAAGAAATGCATAGCTGAACAGAAGGAAATGGTGTTGATGCTTCAGAACAACTAGGAGCCAGTAAATGTGAAAAAAAACCCCAAACCTACAGTATTTCAGCCAGATGGCTGCAACTCTGTTGAATTCAAGAAAGGGAACACCTAATGGCAACATGTCGTTGCACCAAAGAGAGGAAGAACACAGTCGTCCCCTGTCTCTTCCTTCTTCTGACGGTGAGTTCTAGAGGGATCCCCCCTACCTAACAGCCTAGATGTGAAGCTTAGCCAGACTTTTATTACTCCCTGGTTTGCATCCCTTCCAAGGCTTCCAGCCATTTCATGGCCTAAGCAGGCAGGGCAGCTTTTGTAATCCACTTGGAGGAATGCTGTCATCCTTGGGGATCGTGTTTCACCTTCCCCAGAGTGGAGGGATGCGCAGCAGGAACCACGCCGGGCAGCTCTCCAGAGTCTCACAAACTCTGCCCTTAACGTAATAAGAGAGAGCTTCTAACGCCAAGAGGATGCTACTGGGCTTCCTAAGGCTGAGCCATTCTCCCACTCACTGTCCTGTATTTTGGAAACAATCGCAATAGCCGGTGCGGCTTACCATGTTTCCAGATAAGTGTTCCAGGAAGAAGTTTCTTTCCATGTTCCAATGCATGATTAAAGACATGCTTTGAGCGAGCAGGGCGCACACCGGGTTTTCTCCATCCAGCAATAGCAAAATAATTTCAGATCCTGAGAGTTTCGTATCCCCTAGTTGTTTATAATAATGTCCCTAACACTGTTACTTTGTGTTTATCTAGCTCCTAAACACAGATATAAAAGGCACGGTGAGCAGAATAATTTCTCTATTGACGTCATCAGGGGATGCGGTAGCTTTCACCACAACTGAATTTTATCCCAAATCTATGCTAAAAATGACTGTATAAATATTTGCTTTTTTAACGCAGTAAATATACGTCAGTCTGAGTCTATGCAGGAGATGAAAAAGTTATTTCATATTTGGTTTTCTACTTAGGTGCCACAAGCGCGCTCTTCAACAATGTAGGCAATTTGCCTAAACAGCGGGAGTTACTTTTTGAATTGAAAGAGTGCAAAACTGAATTGCCTTTTTTTCTAGCCTTTCTGTCACTTAAAAATTATCCAGAGCTACATTCAAGTTTGATACATTCCTATGCCTCATTGCAGTTCTGAATGAATGTTTATGGCTAAGTTATACATCCCTGGATAACAGATTTGGAATGGAAATACTGACCTAATGGTACAAACTGTATTTCTGTAATATAGGACAAATTAATGCTCCTGTCTTTTCATATTTATTTTTTTATTTGGTAAAAGCTATATCCCAATTTATTAAACTTTGAGCAACTCAATCATTCAAATGGAAAGCATTTGCAAAATATTTTGCCAGTTTCACAGGGGCCAAATCTTACTGTTTTGAGAATCTTTTGTGTAAGTATGACGTTCCTTCAGATTTCAAAGTCATATAGGAAGGGCTGGCAGGAAAGCAAGAATTCCTCTGCATGAAACATTTAAATTTCTTTGAAACTTTTTTTCGCTTCCCATGAAAATAAAATTGTTTCCCATTAAAAAAAGAGAGTGCGGCACAGGCTAGTTAATGGTGATTAGGGCACCTATCTCAAATGTGATAGGTCAAAGTTCAGCTGCCACCTGTAGATCAGACAGTGCCTTGGTCTGCCTATAGCAGGGTGTTATGATGAAAAGCTCTTTCTGTTTCAGTCCAGAAATCCTTCCCTGTAGCTGAGATACTTTCCTAGGGAAAGTTTTGACAAACAAATTAATTTCTGTGAAAAACTTTGGTGTCAATGACAAAAATTTCAATGTAAGAAATCCCAGTATATATGAGCTGTACAAGAAGCTTAGCCTCTTCATTAGCTTTCCTTGACCCTGGAGAAGTCTAGCTGAAAGACCTGGAAGTAATGTCCTTATTACTATGCTGTATTCACATTTTAATACATTTCTACCTCCTTGTTTCTCACATATCCCCCTTTTTCCAAATACTTTCCTAATTTTGTATTGAAAACATAAAGTAGGACTCCTACAAAACCCTTTAACTCCAGGAACATCAGCCACCACATCAGTTATGGCCCCAGCTCAGCTCTATACACAAAGATATATATATATATCTATACTCCACCTCTATACAGCAAAAGACCAAAATAATTCCTACTCTTAAATGCTTTGTCGTGTTGGGGGCCTTTGAGTCTGACCCTCCAACCCTTATACATACAAGTAGTCCTTGTTGTCCTTATATACATAAGAGTTAACCGCTCGTGTGTGTAAAGGTTGCAAGGTGAGTCCCTTTGAATATCATTATCCCAAGTATAATAACTGTTTTGCTGAAACTCTTGGGTTATCTTTTAAAAACCAACCCATATTACTCAATGGAGAATTCTGGAGGAAAAAAATGCATTAATGTTGCATTTTGAAAGCAGGCAAAGGTCATACAAATGTTGCCCAAGATTTTTGATTGAGTAATGTACTTTGGAATAAGTTTCTGTGATTCTTTGGCAGAACGCTGTTTATTGTTCAAGTGAAATTTTTCACAGTTAATAAGATGGTCAGTTACAGGTATTGAAAATATTTGCCCTGCCAAATACCGTAAGAGTGAAAACCCTCAAGCTGGTTGAATAATGAAACAGAAATCATTCCAGCAAACTGCTTGACAGCTGGTGGAGAAATTCCCAGAATATTATTTGACCAAAAATGAAACTGTTTTATTGATTAAAAACCAACCAGAAAAACTTACTATTGACTATTTTCTGAAGAAAATTGCCAAAATATTTTGTTTATGTTATTTGCAAGGAACTGTTTGACTAGCACTTAATTAGAGCAAAACTGTTTGTTGGTTGTTCTTTTTTTTCAAGAAGATGCTGTAGTTTATCCAGGTATTTCTCTKCATGCATAGCCTACTTTCCATTGGCCATATGATACCATCAGTTTTTAAGCAGATTCTCCAGTGATGTCAATGGAAAATTCTGCTTAGAAAGCTATGGTTAATTTTTACTGATTTACACGCAGAGAGAGTATATGAATCACAGTACTGAAACTGCACTTGGACAATAAATACCAAAAACTCTGCATGAGTATGTAGTGATTCAGGAACAAATGCTGCTTTCAGGAACATCAGCCTAATATGGACAAACACTGTTAGTGTAACTGAAGGTACAACAAGGTTTCACTGCAACTCTTTACCAGTGATCTGCATATATCCTAACCCCATGTTCTGTAAGGTGGAAAAATGCTTTTCTGATATTGGGGCCCCTGGACTTTGCCTACTTCCAACAATCTGAACTACGTCTTTGCTGTAAATGACTGAAGACACACTGACACTTCCACTGAAATCTCATATAAAAATTGTGCTCAAATTCTGTATTAAATTATGCACAAAAATACACAGATGTCTTCATCATTTCCGTGAATTTCAGAGAATGAACATGACAATAATTAATTCTCTTCTTATCATGGAACATGAATAAGTATCTCAGAGAACCTAAATCCAAATCTGACTGAAATTTGGAAGAACTTAGCAGCAACAGCAGCAGAAGTCTTGTAAAGTAAAATATACCCAGCCAACAGTGAATAATGCATTACCCCAACAAACCAGTCCTGTGTTTCCAGTGAAATCAGCAACTGGACTCTTATACAAAGCCTGAACACACTGTTTACATCCTGAGGGGAAAAAAAGAAGGCATTTGGTATATACTAGTTCCAGGAATAAACTATCTATACTTTGAAATACTGTTGTTTTTTTTTTTTAAATTAACCTGTTCCCCTCCCAAAAAAAGAAGTATAAAGAGGGAAAAATATTAACTACACTGTGGTTAAAATTCAGATCAGCGCTCTACGCTTTAGTCCTGTTGTGTTCAGTCTACTTAGCCTCTGAATGTGGCTGAGTGTGTGTCCTGAATGCTCAGGATTTGCAAGTATACCCACCCACTTCCAGATACAATTGTAAGTGCTGTACTTAGGACTGCTAAATTTGCAACCAGGTTAATTGTGTACAGCATCTCGGAAGCCTCAGCTGATTCCTACAGAGTCGCTGATGTTTGTTCATGGTGCTGGGAAATCAAGTCGTTAAAATAGAAAGAAAAATCAGGGGCGAACCCTGATGGTTTTACCGAAGTGAGTAGCCCCGGTGATAAAAGGCTCAGGAGAGGATGCCAGGGCTCGTACAAAGTTTTATCTTAAGAGGCTTTGTGGAACCGTAGCTGCCTATTCCTCAGATCACCCTCTGAGGGAGCGACAAAACCCAGAGAGGAGCTCTCCCGCGGGTGGGTACCTCAGTGCTGCTCGCCCCTTCCGCAGAGAGGCTTTGCGAGCAGAGTCTCCCCCGTTCCCCCGCACGCACACGCCCGCATCCCGCTCCGCAAACTTCGGGCTGGCGGGACTTCGCCAGCACTTGCCGGGGCAAGCTGTGTGTAGGAGGGGTGTGCGGGATGGCCGCTCAGCCGCCGGCCC
>JAYKAV010001422.1:104489-151989 GCA_035582835.1 Phoebastria nigripes
TGCTTATCTATCTGAGATAGAAGTTTCTTAAAGAAACTGGGAATTATTAAACTAAAGTGACATTTTGTCCTGTAAGGCTTTTTTGCCTTTCCCCCCGCCAAACAAACAGCGTAAACACTTATCTGTATAGGAGTCAATATTCCTTCTTGTTTTCTTGAGAGATGAGTAATGCTTTCCATTCTTTTTGAAATGAGTTCACAAATATGAGTGGCAGAATTAACTTCTTTAAGTCAAAGATATTTAGACTTTATGTCTGGCACAAGCAAACCATATTTTTCATGTTCAAACTTTGTTGTAAGTCCATAGGCAAAGTTAAGGTTGCAGTATAGCTTTCCTTACTTAGACTCAGAGCAGAACTAGTAGCTACATTATTCAGACTTGAAATTCACTTTCAGATTGCAGCGTAAATGCACACAAAAGAAAAAATTCCACAAAAGTGTTGATTGAGAATTTCTGGACACAAAATACGTTCTAGCAAACCACTGCTGATTCAAAAAAAACCAGCTGTAACTCAAATAAATCATTTTGTGGTTTGAATCAAGCATTTTTCATCCCTTTATTCAGCATGTAGCACACAGATTAATGGATATGCTTCAGTAACTTCGACAGTGTGTGTTCACTGAACAATTGGACCACCAAACAAGGGCTTCTTCGGTCTATTCTCACATCAATGAGACACTCAAAAGAGTTCCAGATTACTCCTTTCTCCAACTCCACTCACAAGAGTTCGCTCTGAGTTGTAGACATTTATCTGACATGACTGATAAATTTGGGCAATTATTCTCCCTCTCTCTGGAGATCCACTTTGGCCCTTGCAACTGTAGATCAATTGAATAATATTATAAGACACAGTGTGCATGGACAGCTAGAAGAATCAATGTAGTAAAAGAGGTTTAAAAGCTCTTCAGTCAGTTGGAAGTAGAGAGTAGAGCTGGCATCACTTTCAGTTAGGGAGGTATCTACGTTTCTCAGTACAAGCTTAGGCTTTGATTTCCATAATTGCATACATAAAACTACATTCATGCAACGTGTACGAACAACTGCTACTGTAATTGCACACACAGGCAGATTACCTACCCACTTCTTTGTTCCTGCAGTTTCTGCATATATTTGGCAGTTATGGTCATTGGGTAGGCAGTTTTGGAAATCTGGCACATGTTGCAATTATTCAAGCAATAAGTCCTACCATTGAAGAACCAGAAGAAGCATAACCTCATCCAGGAAAATCAAAGGAAAAGTACCTTTTTTCTGATTCTTGTAAGTTGTTAATTGCAGCACAAGGAGAACCATATATTGAAGCTGACCCCGTACTTCAAGTGTGTTCCAGGAGGGATCTCCAAACTAAAGACAGAAAGGAGAATCTGAAGGGTATCTGAAGCAGCCACAACATATCATGCAGCAAGTGTCTTGCCAGGAAAGCACTCATGGCATCTCTAGGGCACAAAGGCACAAAACCTCCAATCATTTCCATGTTGTCAGGATTCTGCAGGTGTCAGACTGGACTTCTGAGGTGCTGAAAGACTTTGACACTCTATTCATCCTTCTTCTGATCACAGTAAACAGAAGGTGAAGCTTAGGAGGTAATGCTGGGATTCGGTGCTTCCTTATCACACATAGCCCACCTTGAAACAGAAAATTCTTTCTTGGTTCAATGCTAGAAGGTGACCACTGAGTTTCAACATAGCACAAAAGCAGTTCTTTCTGAAAGAGTTATCATCTACTATTATTTCATCCTCAGGCAACAATTTTGTGGGTGCATGTGTTTGTGGTGCATGTGTTTTCATAAATATACCTGCAAGGGAGAAAAATCAACCTGTATCCAATATATGATACGTCTAGTCCATTTGATACACTTTAAGTTGTTTATTTTAAATTTTAGGGACTTATTGCCAATCTTCTCGAACTTTCTCTGCTTTCTTCCAAGAGCTCTGGAAAATTTACTACAGGCATAGTCCTAAACAGAGCTCATTGTCCCTCATGTACTGGCTGAAAGTAGTCCTTTCCACAGGCACCCTGTCTGCTTGCAGAAGCTCCTTTTGTCTGATGAAGCTCTGTTGCTCTGAGGTCTTTGTCCATGCAGGGTCTACAGCTTTGGAATTGGCCAGCTGTCACAGTAATATGCGTGTAGATCCCTCCTGAGTGTGTATCCTAAAGCTCTGAATATATGTGTATTTGCAGGAATGAATTCAAATTATGAATTTGAATATTTCAAATATTTCAAATTATAGCATAGATCATAGCATGTGAGCCTCTATATAGCTCAAGCAGTTCGCCAAATTGGTAGGTTACTTTAAATGACAGGGACTCAGTAGCTGAAAAAATAGTCTTATATTCTCTTATAAGAGTTATCAGGCAAAACAAAAGTAGTCAGTTCTAGTAATCTCATCTATTAATTTTTCAAATTCTGACAAACAAATTTTGGCTCTGGCACACACACATGCACATGCACACACACTATCATATTAGTGTTCTGTTGTTAACACATCTTTCAATATCTGCGTTTTCTTATATAGTTAGCTGCAGTTCTCACTTCATCACAAAATTCCCATTAACACAGATGGGAGCTTTGCACAGAGACTGAGGACCAGATATTGCTGCGTCTTTTAACTTTTAACTACTGCACCGTTCCAGAAGGAACCACATACATTTCCAAAACATATCTCCTGGTAAAATAAATGTGTAGAAAATGCAACTACGTAACAATGATACAATGTTAAGTACAGTGTAAAATATAAAAACATGTAAATAAGAAGAGTGTATGCTATTTTGGCTCACTGTGGCTGCTAAGCATTAAGTACTTCTTATTTACTACAGATTTCTGAAAATCTTAACCTATAGTAAGCTCTTAAAATAAAACCATGAACACCACAGACACTTAAAAGATGTTCAGAAAATTGTGCAGGATAGCTCTAGAGAAAACTTTTGAGAAAAAAAGTCTCATAATACATGTGAAGATTAGCAAATAGGTTTCATTATTGTTATTGTTATTTCAATATTATTATTGTTATTGTTATTATTATCAGTTCAAAGGATAAGGTGTGGAAGCAAGGCTTTACTGAAGTGTTTCTGTAATGGAGAAGCTCTACATTACCTACTCTATTTGTGTATGTCCTCTGGACTTTCTAAACAGAAGTTGCCTCTCCTGTTTCAGGAGATGGGGTGAGTTCATGGGGAGTGGTGGTTGTTACAGAGACTACAGCTGTCCACTACCACTGCCTGGCATGGTGTGATCTTTCCTGTGACACCTGGTAATCAAGCTGCACCTACTTTGGTTGTGTTTTCCTGTGTGTAAACAAAAAAGGTACCGTGCTCTATAAAATGTATTTACAGTAAGCTGGCAGATAGTAGAGAGTATGCCTTGTTTTCCTTCAGGGGAAGGGGAGTTAAATAGAAGATGAATTCAATGAAAGGACAGGGGCTTTTAAATAAATAAAATTATGTGAAGGAACTGATATTCTCTATTAGATCAAAGGGACATGGTATCTTGTCCAGCCATGGTACATTTCTTTTTAAAGACCTTAGGTTAAAAAGTTTTTATACAAATACTTGCAGAACTGAAGCCAATGTCCTTAAAAAAAGGAATTTTAATTTAAAATAATTTTTTAGGTCCCTGTAGCACTCAGGAGTTTTAGCATCTTGATTCTTAAGTTTTCCCAAATTCCCAAGCTTCCCAACTGAGAGTGGGAAGAGTTTGAAGCTCTATTTTTCAGAAGTATCTAGAAACTAAAGATGCAAGGAATGAGAACTCCGTGCCTGAGAGTCCTGGTACTTAGAATCTTAGATTCATAGAGTATCCTGAGTTGGAAAGGACCCATGAGGATCATTGAGTCCAACTCCTGCCTCCACATGGGGCAACCTAAAAGTTAAACCATATAAAAAAAAAAGTTAAACCATAAAGTTGAGCATTGTTCAATCACTTCTTGAACACCAACAGGCTTGGGGCCATGACCACTTCCCTTGAGAGCTTGTTCCAGTGCTTGACCACCCTCTCAGTGAAGAACTTTTTCCTAATACCCAATCTGAATTTCTACTGATGCAGTTTTAAGCCATTCCCTCACCTGACACCAGAAAGAAGAGATCAACACCTCCCTCTCCGCTCCCCCTCATGAGGAAGCTGTAGACAGCAATGAGATCACCCTTCAGCCTCCTCTTCTCTAAGCTGAAATAAATGAGGTATCCTCAGCTGCTCCTCATACGTCATGCCCTCTAGTGCTTTCACCTTCTTTGTTGCCCTCTTTTGGACATATTATAATATTTTTATATCCTTCTTATATTGGAAGGATATAAAAATATTGGAAGCCCCAAACCGCACACAGTACTCGAGGCGAGGCCGCACCAATGCTGAGCATAGTGGGACAATCTCTTCTTTCGACCGGTTAGCTATACTGTGCTTAGTGGACCCCAGGATACACCAGGCCCTTTTGGCCTCCAGGGCACATTGTTGACTCATATTGAGCTTACCATCAACCACACAGTTGCCTGTGTGATTTTGGGCACTTAAATACTTTGACTTGTCTGGCTGTAAGAACTGAATTGAGGACATGGAGAGAGCGCTGGGCCTCGGCCTCAGCCTCTCCCTGCCGCTGGGGTCTGGCGAGAGGCAGTGTGCTCGGCGCATGGCTCGGCTCACACGGGCTTCCCTGTCACGCTCACCTCCTGATGCCTGTCACTGTCCAGCGTGGGTCAGGACCAGAGGAAAAAGGTTAGGGTTGTAGAAATGACGGACAACCCTGATAGTGAAGGTACTGCTGTAAGTATAACTGGCATCATATCTTCTGGACGAGAATAAGACTCATCGAGTTGTCTTGCAGCTTGAATCTTAATGTGTTAACCCTCATCCCTGTGTGGAGTGCCATCAGCCCATTGCGCTGGACTGAAAGCAAGCTCCGACTGTTTGCATATAATTTTTGGATCAGCTACTTGTCAGGTATTTTCAGTTCTAAAATGTAAAAAGCGAAGGTATGGTAATATATCATGCCGTTTAAACACAAATGGTTGAATCTTTCATGGATAGCTCATAGGCTAATAATCACATTCCCCTGTAATAAGAATTTCTTATGTAAGTAAGGGGTGGGGAGTTGAACTGTCATCAACATCTGTAAATTGTGTGAAACTCTGAATGTCACTGTCCTATATTTCCATTTGTAAAATGAGTTTGCCTGGACCATTTGTAGAAGCATGTTCATTCACAGGTAAGAGTCTAATGATACAATGCTTCTTTGCCTTGCATTCAAAAGGTTCTGTTTGTGGAGGATCTTCATTGATTAATTTCCAAAATGTTTAGTTATATGGCAAACCTTTTAGAGTGCAATGCAGAATCATAGTCAGGATTCCTTGTGCAAAAAAAAAAAAGAAAAGTTTCAGCAATTCTCACTATTGAAATATACTGTCTCGGACCTATATCAACATTTAGTAAACCATTATTGTTCTGCTGTGAGTACATATAAAAATGCCGTAGGCAGTCTCACATGCTTTTTCCTACAAGGTATTAACATATAAAAATACACCTTATTCGTTAATCACATTCGTGCAGTAGAAGTTTTCATCCTTATCTTAAGAGCGTTGTACAATAAGGCATGGAGAAGTTAAGTGACTTATTTACAGATGTACTATGGGCAAGTGAAACTATAGAATTTTAATATGTATACCATAGTTACCTGTCTGCTGTTCTAGACAAAAAAAACACTGCAGAAAATTAACACTCAGTACTTTGAAAAAATACTTAACATGTTATTTACTGAATGTATCTGAGGTTGAACATGCCAATATAGTTTTGTAGCAAAAAATGACATTTAAAACATAGAAAAGAAAACATATTGAAATAGTTTTCTGCAATGGGGAAAAAAAGGTTTTGAATAGTTGTTATTCCGTTTCCCAGTTTTCAAAGGTTCTGCATTAAATGAAAAACCTCACTCGGTAGCTCCTGCATTTCCCTGTTTCTGGTGTTAATTATCTTTTGTTTGCCCTTGATAATCCTGAGGTTGGTATGCAGATAATGAAGGCTGCAGAATCATCTCAAAGTGTAAAAAACAATGGCATTGTCAATTCTGCATCACAACACTTTATAAATTATGAATGTTATCCACATTAAGGAGAATGGTAGACTTTTAAAATTACTTCCATGAATAGATTAAATTACAAGTATTATTACATTTCATTTTATTAAGTGCATCTTAGTAGTTATTAGGGCAAATGAACATGTTCTCTCAATTACATAATAACATTAGAACTAAAAATTATGCATTGACACTCCCAAATGCATAATGCAGCATTGTATATTAATCATCCCAAACAATATTTTCAGTTTATATGGAGACAATTATTACCTATTGAACAATAACATTCTTATTGATTTATTGCAATTCAGCTCAAAGAATGATTTTTTATATAAAAGCTTTGATTTTTTTCTGGATAGTTTAATAATTTCTAGCTCTTAGAAAAAATGTAAGAGTCTTTTAATTACCCTCTTTTATTGATCTAATTACAGTAAGACAAAGTTTATCATATATTTCATTTTTAAATATCCTGGATAAGACAATGTAACACACATTCAGCATATACCAAATAATTTAAAAGAACATTTGTTAATTTTACTTTTAGCAAATGGTAATTATTTACATGATGTGGGTTTTAAGTTACATTTTAATTCTCTCAAACAATTCTAGTGGTCAGATTTGTGGATTGTCATGCTGCCTTTTATTCCAAGAAAAAACTTTCATGTAAGTAGATAAGTAATGTTTGGGGCATCGTCTAAGAAGAATAGGAAAAGCACCTGACACTAGCCCACCGACCTGAGTGGCAACATTTGAACTCATGTAAGTGGGAGAAGGATTGAGACCTTGCACAGTACAGACGTGTGGCAGCCAGGCATTTTAGACACCTGCAGAGCAATTGTTAACATTGATACTTTCAGATACTTTTGCAGTATCGAATTCTTATTTGGCTGTATTATATGCATTGGTTACAGCCCTTGTAAATGTATTTCTTTTATTTAAGTTGTCTAGATAACTGTGTCTCACTGTTTCCAGTATTCCTAATACTTTGTGTTAATTAGATCTGGTAATGCACATACTGATGTACTTTTATTTACTTTAACATAACTGGCAAATTTTTCAGCATGATTACTTAAGAGGTAATCATTCAATCATTAAAAATGCAATTTTTACAGTGTCAGCAATTTTTCTTTAGACAAGGAAGAGATTGTTCTCATTTATTGTATTTTTCTATTCTGATTTTAATTTAACACACTTGCTGTCAATATCATTGTCAGATTGTGTCACTTTATAAAATGTTGGTACATGCTGGACTGATGTTTTCAGGGGGCAGTTATTGACTCATCAGTAAAGTAACAAAAATAATTAAGAGACACTTCTAGTATTATTAATACCAGCTACAGATCACAGTCAATAAATCAGCTTTGAAAGCGAATACAAATCACTCTAAATTTGTTGGTCTAAGTATTAAAATGCTAACACACGCCTCCTTTATCATATGAGTCTTGAACATGTGGTATGATCTGCTTGATTCAGCAAGAAGAGTATATAAATGTGCAATATTACATACTCCTAGGGAATACAAAAAAGTGCATTTTAATTTGATATATTTTTGCGTGGGAACACAGTACACTCTGTCTGAGTATTTAAATGTCCTTTGTGCTGCTTAAAAACAACTTTTTCCTCACATATTCTGCCCTTATGCATCCTACCAGCTGAGGTAGAATTTATGAATACGACCCACAGAAAGCCTGTGGAAATGTCTCTAACAGTGAACATTTAGAATCAGCAAATATTCTAATTGGTCATTTCATGGGAGTATGTAGTCAGTGTAATTAGACATTGTTTATATTAGCAGTGTATTGGGTAACATGAAATGACTAGGTGATCCTTTCTGGCCTAATGTTATTAACTAAACAAAGTAAGTTAGACTCTTTATCACCGTTACATCGGATTAAAAATGACTGGAACTAATATACGTGCAGTTGACAAAATAACTAGCCTTCTTAGTTCCAATTAGTCCTCAATTAAACTGTATCAGCAGTGGTGTCAGACTTACAGCTACACTAAATTGTCTTTGAATCTGTCTGACTCCTTTAGTTCTCCCTCTTGCCAGTAAGACAGTTTCAGACATGAAAGTGTTAACAGCTCCTTTGAAATTACTCCTATTTAAGAAGAAAAATCATATTACTTTCTTAATCTTTCTAATTCTATTCTCATAAGATGATCTTGGATTTGTTCCTTTAGCACAGACTCTTTAGTGCAATCCTGATTTCTGTATTAATGAATTGAGAAGATGACATCAGGCTCTTAGGTAAGTGCTATAAACTCAGTCATATGATTTTTATAGTAAGATATCATGTGTAAAAAAACCCCAATATTTTGTCCTTTCTTACATCAATGTTTTTTTGAAAAGTAATAGTTGGATGTTATGTAAGTAGCACACACAAGACCGTGCAGTAGTTTGTAATTTACCTTTTGATCATCACAAGAAAAATTTCTACTGGGAAATGAAAGCCAAACATAATTCACTAAAATTACACTGAATGCCCTCTAATCAATACAGATAAATCTAGAGTTTGTTGTTAAATCGATCCTCTCCTTTATAGAGATATACTGTCTTGATTGTTTTAGGGATAATTATTTCACAGGGAATTTTTACGATGATTAGTAGAAACGAGACAACAGTAAACTTGACTCGGAGCCATTGAATTACTGTGCTGCAGAGTGCATTTGTCTCTTCTAGTTTGAAGCTTAGTGATATCAATACTGATTTATATCATTTCATGCGATGATGTTTTCCTGAGAGAAATGAAGTGAAGCTGATTTCATTTCAGAAATGAACAGCCTCTGTGTTTGTTTTTCTTTTATAAAATTGTCAGCTCTTGCCAATATAAATACTCACTGATGCAGACTTTCCCTTCCTGCTTTTATCACTTAGGCTGATTCCTTGACATACATCATATTGAAAAAGTCCAGATAAACTTTGGAGAAATAAAAAAAATGTTTAGACTAGAAAGACAAAGGTTGAACTAAAGGATTACTTAAAATGGTGTTACTGAACTATTTCTATACATATGAAAATGCAATTTAAATATCAAAGATTTAAAAAGCCAGAAGTTTTCTGCTTCAGTTTCCATTTGTAAATGAAGATCTTTGTAAGTCTGCATGATTTTAACAGTTCACATACCATAAGTCAATACAGCATTTAAAAACATAAAGAAAAAGGGGAAGGAAGAGACAGAGAGAGGGATGAGTGTCTATGGAATGCAATAGATGTAATTGCTTGCAGTACTCTATCGAAGCGAAATTGAATTGCAACACCATACTCAGAAAAATAGACTATACTGCATTTTGGTTAGCATAATAAAATACATATAGTATGTGTGAATGAATAAAGGATAATAGATATAAAGCTTGAACTTTTGCATCGTATATTCAGTCATCTAAACTTTTCATTAGTAAGGATATAGTGAATTATGTAATTCAGAGAACATCCTGACTAGAGTGTCTTTTAATGCAAGCAGTCTAATTGGCAATAGTTACAATTCTGTGCAAAATGAAATAATTCTCTAATGAATAACATAATAAAAAAGTGTTTTTCCCCCTTTAAATTATCATTAAAGCTTAATGTCTAATGCAAGGAATTCCTTTCATTTAACATCAATTTTGGTAGTATGTGCTTTTAAATGAGAGCTTAATATTAATTCCAGCACCTTTTCAAGGAACAAGGAAATAAAGTTTTTAGTATTTATAAGAAGAAAGCATATTCTGTAATTGCTTATTAGCTGACTGTTATAAAAGTGAAAATCTAGTTTAAATGATCACTTCAGAAGCATATCATTTACTGCACTTACTATTGTTTGTAGCTTTCATGAGAAAATTGTGCAAAAACACTCAAAAAGCTGTTCTGAGAAACAGGAAAGAATTATTTATTGAAATATACTGAATACTGCATTCTTAAAATAGGAAACTCCAGCTGTCTTGTATTAGGTATCTGGTGCTTATTTATATCCTTAAATAGTGTCTTTTAACTGTAAAGTCATTCATATTTTTGGTAGTTAATATGTAAATTTTGTTTACCTTACTCTGCAGACCAAGGCTTTTCTCATAGCAATGATTCACTTGAATTAATCTGGGCTTAATTTAACCTGAATATATGTTTTATTTTAAATTGCTGCACAGATTTGTCATGTTTGTCATCTAATCTTGGTTAAGATTAAGATTATGTGAACTGAATGGGCAAAACCACTGACCTCTGCTGTTGCCAACGGAGGAGCAACACTGACAAAGCTCACAGGAGCAAAAACTGTGCTGTTATCCCCCTCGCCCTGTTAGACCCGTGCTGCCTTCCCGGCTGTGGAATGGCTATGTATGGTATTGTTGTAACTCTGGAATTTATGAAATGTACTTCCACGTTTGATGTACTACATTTGACCTAGCAGTGTGTACAATAGAAGGCCACAATGTAAATCCTCCCTTAATTGCTATGACATACATATCAATGAAATTAAAATATATGCAGTTTAGTTTAGAAGCTGAATGTCTGTCAGAGAGCAGAAGACGCATCTGTAATAGGGTTGTGGATATGGTAAAGCAAAGCTTCCTATGCCTGGTCAGTACACAAATGTTATAAATGGGCATACTGCATCCATAAATCATTTCTTTCGGTCGTACGACATTTTATGAAATTTCACTGTACAAATTCCCTTAGAATTATTTGTGGAGATGCACATGTCAGTGGTTACTTTTTCTCCTGGAAAAGTGATAAGGCCAGAAGATACGCTTTGAGGTCACAGGCCACGAGTAACCTTATACATATTAACAATTCTGCCATATATCAGTGTTCCCAGATTTCAGCAGTCTCTGGAACATTAAACCTTCTGTCATTCGCATCCCTACTGGGTTTGATTCTGCTGAGGTTTAGTGGAATTATAAACACAGACGAAAATATGCAGAATACATTTCTTGTTTGAAGTGATTATAACGTGATGTTTCTGCACTGCAGCATTCATAATAAAGCGAACGCGGTGTTTCAGTGCAATATGACATCCTAAGTAATCTTCTTAACAAGTAAGCAGTGTTAGACAAAACATCCACTGTTTTACCTGCTTTACTTAAAGACACAGAACAAATGGACTTATTCCTACAAACTTTTAAAAATCTACAGCAGACATGCCTTCAAGTTTTCAGATCCTTATGGTTTTTCAGACACAGTTTTGTCAAATGATATGATCCAACATTTGTTAAGTTCTTCCTTACAAATAAAACAATAATATCTCAAGTAAGTAGCTGCAGTTTTTAATCTATTGATCATTTTGAGCACCAAAGAAGATGACTGACAGTGAGCAACATTTACCTGACACCCTTGAACATTTCACAGAGACAAGTTGATATGAGTTTGTATAAATACTAATATTAAGCAGAATTAGCTTTGGAAAAAATAAAGAAATTGTACTGAGGTGAAAATTGTCACTGTCAGGAGAAATGAAGTTATATCAGAGAACAAGTGACATACAATTTTCTCTAGAGTGTTTTTAATAAAAATAGCTTTTCTTTGAATATTTTGAAGTCAAACATGAGAGGCAATCTGTGCGTTTGTCAGAGTTTGAGAGTGTGAAAAATTGCTGCCTTAAATCATTTAAGCTGAAAAGCAACTTCTTCCTGCTGAGATAATTTCACATTGACTTACCGTGCAAGCCCTTCAGGCATTCCCAGCTCAGAGCAGAAGTTTTCAAGGTAAAAAACATAGAGAGCGAACATGGTAGAAGCTGGGACAAGGATCAGCAGCAACTCCAGGCGTTCAGGCAGATCTGACTTTGATTAATTAGAGAGCTACTTTTCCATTTCCACATGTACTGCCTGATGGAAAGGTAGAGTGGACTGGGATACACAAACTTGAGTTGACTCTGCTAGATATCAGCAGGTTTTGACATCCTCTGCAGAGCTTGCAGGATAGCTGCTTGGGAAGAATAAATTGCTGGAGCACACTTTTAATTTATTCATTCTCCTAATGCAGAGAAATTGTCTGAACTGAAATGGATTTGATTTTCATCTGTGAATAACCCAGTTACTGTAAATGTTTATGTTATGTGAATATGCAACTACAGTATTGCATGATGAAGGCTCAGTTATTTGACTGTTTTGTCTCTTATATGAGTTTGTTAAGGAAGTACTTGATTTACACTGCACGAAGCATTAAATGTCTTCCATCTCCATGTAATCAGAGTACAGATAATGTTAAGCCAATTCTAAAATGGTTTATAAATGCAATTTTAAAAAAAAAAGCCAAACAAAAAACCCCCAAAACCCGAAACCCCAAACTTGACTGATTATCTTGCCAGGGGATTTATTTTTAAAGATAACTTTTATAAAATCTTCAAATACAGCTCCAAATGCATGCTCTTTATTCTTTTGCCAAATTAATTTCTGAGGAAAAATATTAAAAATACTAATTTGTAAAAAAAAAAATCCATAGTTCTAACAAATAGACACACAGTTAATAAAGTTAGGAGGGTTTAAAGGTTATTTCAAATGGCATTGGTTACATTGGCTGGCTGTGCAGGTCTTTGCTATTAACTAGTATTCGCAGGATCAGTTCAGAAGACGCACGCGTCTCACTTTGAACCTGAACTTCCTTCTTAAAACTTTCTTCTTCTAGCACTTAAGAGTTTTACACCAGTCGAGACTGCTACCTCATTCTGCATGGGGCTGACTGCCAGCTGGGAGGTCCGCAGCACAAGCAGCTCTCTGTGATGTTAATTGACAGCGGTCGTTATCAGCCCCACACAGGATCAGGCATTAAGAGAATAACACTTTGTGGATTACAGGTTTATTCGCCACTTCACTGAAATGCCGTGTGTTTTTTTAATATTCTATGTACCGGATTTATTATTATTATAAACAGCTATTGATATATCGACCTCCACAGCTTGTTATTACAGAAAGAAAATGTTGTCATACAGGAAATTTGCTTCCTGAGAATTTTGTTTTCATGATTTTCTTTCATGCAGTTTGCTGTTGACTCAATCCAAATTAGCCTCTGTGGCTACCGACCACATTTTTGAGGCTGTTCTTAGTTCTGAAGGAAAATTTCTGCCTTGGTATCATCTATGTAATGATTATCCAGGTGTTATGTGGCTACCAGCCCTTGCTGTTAAATTCATGGAAATGGCACAAAAGCTTACAGGTCTGCTCACTAACTCCCCCTGCCACACTCTTAATATAGGGCCTTAGTTTTGTTCCACAGATCAGCCGAGGAAAATAAATGTCTTGAGGTGGAGCTAACACAATTGTCTTTCTTGTTGGTGTTCAAAGATGCATAGCTGGTGGTCCAGATAAGTATTGTACTACCTGTCCCACATAACCTGAAAGCAAGTATGGAAAAGAGCACTCTTCAAAAGACACTTACTCAATGCCTTACTGTGAGATAGGCGTGAGGGTTGCTATTCCAGCTCCTGGTGCAGAGTAACATCATAAATGAGCTTACACTGGAAAAGATCTGGATGAGGATCTGCAGAGTTCTCCTCTCTGTGATGCAACATCCACAGATTGTTTCAAAACAGAAAGCTGGGGACTTTGAGAGGCAGAAGGTGGTAGTTCTCAAAATGGCTATTTTCTTTGGTAGAGGCCTCTTGTCACAAGTTAATGTCATTATCAATCTATATCAAGTTTCAAGGTTTAAATGTCACAAAACTACTCTTTCTGATGGCTTGAACCCAAGAGTCCAAAGTCAGATGTGATATGTAAGACAATGATTAGGTTGATTAGTCATGTGTATCGATATAAATTCTTTTGTAGATTGATTTAAACTGTTCTGAACATTCACCACCTGCTTACCAATACATAACTAGCTAGAAGAAAATGTGTGTTCAAGTAAAGAGTGGTCATCTTTTGACTTACACACGTCTGAAGCCCTCCACGTTTTGGTTTTCTTCTTAAATTCAAGTGTTTTGATTCCATGATGCTCTTACACCAATATAATCTTCCTTAAACCATTAGAGTCAGTGGTGAGGCATGCCGGAGAGAGGGAAGAGGAAAATTAGTCATTGTAAATATAAATTCATTAGAAGTGAAGCATCATACATATATCGAGACGACTACAGAAAGGTATATATTACATTTATTTAAATTCCTTGCCTTATTTGGACTCACACCTGAATTTAGACTCTAGCGGACTTTAACGTCAAATACATAGATGAATGCCATGATATATGTTTCATTTTTTATTTAGCTTTTCTTTAAGCAGTGAGGATCCGAACTGTCACAAATAATCAGCTGTGTTCCAGTCCAAATGGATCCTGGTGGACAGTGTTGTTCCTGAGAAATGCCTTAGAAATGATTCTTCCCACTGAAGTATCAGAAGTAGAATTAAACCATAGTCCATCATTATCTAAGATCAGTACATTTTAGATAACAGTCCAGAAAACTCATGAAGAATCAACTGGAAATTCCTAGTGAAAAGAACTTGGTGCTCAGCAGACGTTTATACTTACGTTTTTCCTGTTTGTTTCCAAGTCATACTGATGGATGCATGAAATGTAAAGTTGCCTGTAAAGGTATTCAAGTTGAGGTCAGTACCAAAGCTTGTGTTTGTTATGATTCACAGGTGGGAATTCAACATAAATGTGAGGGATGATTTGCCCAGGAAGACGGACCTACTCTTAATGTGCTTGGCCAATGTGCTGGGAGAGATCTCTGTTGGACTGACATGGGGAGACAGCAGCAGACATTGAAATTGCAATTCTTGTTGCACCAAGCAATGATGAGGGGATCTGTGAGACAGTGCATAACCTCCCCATACCTGAAAGACAGAGGAACTTTATGCAGATATCACTAGTTTTCTTCCTTATTTTATATTTTATGCCCTGTCAACAGAGTAGTTGACTAGTTAATTCTGAATGAGGGAAAAGTTACAGGAAACCAGAAGACCCTCTACATAAGCTCCTAGAGGCATAAACATTATTTATAGCACTTTATTCTTATTTAACTGAGGGAAGTAAGTGCTAATAAATGCTCAAAATAAAGAGATTAGAAATGTGATTTAGCACAGTCAGGGATGACGGTTATTCATCAGAAATACCTACTCATTTTTTTTCTATTTATTTTTCTTCATTTTTCATTGACATAGTTGCCTAAGAGACTGTTTTGATATTGATAGTTCAGGGAGGAGGAAATGCATGCACTAAAGACTTGCATGAGTTTCTGCTATTTGAATTTGCTAGAGATTTTATTAAATAGCACCGTAGCTCAGGACAAGCTGATCGCATTTCACAGCCTATTTCCCCATACTCCCTAAATGCTGATTTACCAAGAATGAAATGCATGTACACATACTCTGGAGCATGTGTTAAAGCTGTGCTAAACATTTTCCATGTAACTTCCAGCTGGCAACATTTTGCCAGAAAGCCTGGTACTTAGAAATGATAAATAAATAAAACAAACAGAAACTTGTGTTGTAATAAGGAGACAATGGAACGGCTGCAGGGCATGGAGTAAATTCAGCTTGACTTGATGTGGACACAGTGGCTGGATTTTACCCAAGAGATACTAGCAACATTCAGATTCCTAAGGGGAAGGCTATGGAGAGGGAAGAAGGGATCTCATTGGGAGGTCTCTTAGCACATTTGGAAAAATAAACACAGAAACGATGAAAAATAATATTTAAGCAGCAAAATCAGCATACACTGTCCTCCTACAGTATGTTGAAAAAACATGAACTTGTCTTGGGAAGAAAAAATAATGAACAGAGCTTTGTTTTGTTTTATTTTGTCTGGAGGGAGAATAGGAAGAAGATGGAGGGGGGCGGGAGCCTGGGAAGGCAAACCGTGTGACAACAACAGCCACCAAGTGAAGGAAAGAGAAACAGTGAAGGTAAGGAAAGCAAGAGCAAAGAGGGTGTATCAAGTGTGCTTCTAAAGGGTGCTATTCATTAAAAGAAAAGAAAACCCCTCCAAACTTCTTTAATTATATTTGTAAGGGCAAAAGTAACACATAGCACAAATGCTTCTGTCATAAAAACATTTTCAGTTCAAGCAAAAATGAGAGCAGTTCCTCAGCACCAGTAGTGGTAACTACAAGTGAAATAGCAAAAGCTATGGTAGGTGGAACATTTATGTCTGTTTTACTTTACCTTTCATGGGTGGGCTGTCTTTTACTTCTACTTATAGTAGTGTACATTGATTGTTCTTTACTGAACATGTCATAGAAATAGCCCACTGAGACTTGTATTATCTCTGTCCTCGTTATTGAAGGACAAATCCTGCGTTTGTTTCTCATACAAGGTAGTTCTATATATGAAGGATGAACACCCTGATATATATGTATGCTTTAGGCACCCACATTTGGAAACAATGACCTTAGAACTGTGTAAGGACCAGTGGCAGTGGTGAAACTGGAAAGCAGGGATCAAACTTATAAACAATATACATCAAGCGGGTAAATCAGATTCCTGTATGTTGATTTCCTGTTACTCAACTGGTAGGCAGAACTTTCTGAGTTGGAAACTGTAGTAGTTTAAGAGAAAGTAAAATGGGGTCACATTAATCTGTACTCTCTTATGTTTTCACTCAAATGCATGGAGGAGGCTAAGCAAGAATTTCCGACACAATCGTCACTCTGACTTTGGCTTGACTGGGTTGTCATGATCAAACGACTTCACCTGGCTGGTATGTGCTCCTCTGCTTTTTACGTCCTTGATATCCCAGTTTATACATGTGCGCACGCTGACTTCCTCCAGGACACCACAACCCTTCCTGATAATTGCACTGCTAAAGCTACCCGCTGTGTTGAAGGTCAGCAGAAGGGCCTTAGCAGTGAAGTGGCACTTGCCTATCAAAATGCAAAATACTGGGGTGAAAGAAGTAAAACTCAACTATTATACGTTACAAAACTAGAGACATTCAAAGTCGAGTATATCATTCTCATGTTCCAATACCCAGAGAAGAATGTCACAGCATGACTCCATCCTCGTGACAGAGACTGAAAGAAGAATGAAAAATAATGCAAAGTTATCTCCTTCTTGTTAAAATCTATTGTAATCTTGTGTTCTTCCTCTGTTATTGCACTGAAATAAAGACATTTTAATCCCAGGGTACAACTGAGAGAAGCCCTGATCTAATAATTGCAAAACCTCCCGATCCGATATTTCAGAACTCAGAGTACTTGTCACTTATGAATATTCATACAGACCACTAAAAGAATTATATTCTGTCTGCAGTTACAGGCAGGAAACGAACACGGTAAATTCTAAAGAGACAGCAGTATTTTATGGAACACTTGTGAAATATTAAGGGCATCCACAACAAAATTCTTGTAGGAAAATGGTTCAGGAGAGGTATATGGAACAGTGATAACACCGTCATGGAACATATCTTTTAGACATAAACAAAATACAGGAATTCATCTCAAGTCTTAGAAAAGTTGGAACTCTTCAAGGTAACCTGATAATGTGTATGTTTCTTTTACGTGCAGGAGTATCCATGGTGGTCAGGTAAGACATTGAACGTAAAAGGCTTAATCAAACTTTGCAAGGAATTATCTAAAGAAGGAATTTACCTCCTGAAAGCCTGCCCTAAGGTTTACAGTAAGGATAGTTAAAAATGTGAAATATTTTACACTTGTATGTGTCCCTTCCTTTATGATTAAGTAAACTGCAGAATTCCTTGATGGCAAAATAATAATGTTTAAGAAGATTATTTTCCAGTGCTTTCTGACAAGTCAGCACTTATATATAAAAAGGCCTAATCTCACCCTAGCAAGAAATGGACTTTTCCAATGGCAGATGTACTAACCCAAGCAAATACTCAGTAAGTTGGTTGGTTTGGAGGACTGACTTTCATCTGAAGTATGAGACTTCCTGTGTTCACAGTATTCCCTGAAGAAATGAAAGTGGCCTTTTATGAGTTCTTCCATTAATAAACATCTTAAAAATAGAGGTAAGGTAGTGTTGAGACCTCTAAAACCAGAGGCTGACGGTATCTTACCGGCTACCATGCTGCTGCTGAAAGGAAGGGAGTGCTCCCTCTCCTCCCTAACCTCTCTTCCTACTTCTCCTTCTTTCCCTCCCTCCTCCTGGCAAGACAGTTGTGCCTCCCCTGCAGCAGCTCTGATGCTGCATTGGGCTTTTCTTTTTTCCTTCTCATTACACATCAGAAAACCACTCAGCTGACCTAATGACTTTGCTTCTGCCATTTTAAGGAATTAAAGTTGCCTATGATGAAGTCTGGCAGGCTCCAGAGCCAGCAGAATTTTGTAAAGACCAGAACTTTGCAGTTGTTGGTAGGAGGCAGGAGCTTTGTTTTCTGGCAATGCACAGACGTCAACTCATCTCTCTGCATCTCATGGGACTGTATTCCAAGACTGGAGCTCTTTTCAAAATTGGTGGTTTTTTTCAGGCATGAAGAGTCAAATTTCATAACAAAAATACTTATTAACGTGTTGGTTGTGTGTGACGAGAGAAGACAGACCAAATTGTCAGAACAATAGTTTCTTTTTAAAAATCTTTATGAAAACTGATTTCTGAAGTGAAAGACTGATGAAAAATATTTAATTGCCTCAAATCAAATTTACCATTTAAAACTCTCCTCTCACCAAAATGGAAAAGAAAAAAAAAATATTGTTTAATGTGACTCCAAACTTTCCTTTTGTTTCAGATGTTTTCACATGTAGAACAGGCAAAGGAAACTATGATTATCAGTGCTTCAGCTCTGACCTCTGCCTAGGTGACTCTGGAGGCACGACACCTGCCTCTCCTCCTCCTGCAAGGGTACACCCTTGCTTGCAGTCTATGAGGCACAAGGGCTGGAGCACTCTCAGGCTCTTTGATTGACAGTGTTCCACTTTGTATGCATAATACTCTATTCTTTCATTGACTAAATGAAATCAGACTCCTGGCCACTACCGTGATGTCATTTGTCCCTGCTCCAGGCCAGTCCCATTCAGTCCATATAACCTCTCTGAGGGGTAGCTAGACCATCAGCAGGTGTAGATGTTTGCCTGCGTAGCTGAGTCTACAATCTGAACTGCTGAGTTTTCTAGACTTCTGCAGATGGAGGATGCAGCTCATCTTCCTCACAGGTAAATGTCTTAATCCTTAGAACAAAATTTAAAATATTCTATAGAGATAAAAATTGCTGCAAAAGAAGACGTGTCATAAGCTTGATGCTTGACCAAGACAGTCCAGGTGTCTTGGAAGAAACTCTTCTTGGGAGTTTTGTGGGTGAGCTGAAGTGTGAGAGGAAATATTTCTGGCTCTCTCACTGAGAGTAACAGTTTCCATTTCTGAAATTATGTATGTAGACCTTTACCTTTGCTTTCAGTCACTGCTACTTACTATACTTGCTAGCTTATTGTATTTCGGTATGTTTTCCATCTTCTGCCTGGGTCTCATTTCCACAGAACAGCTTCAATGTAAGGAATTTTATTTCCATCCTTCACCTGAAGATCTGCAATTGCCAAAGGAATGCCTCTGATTAATTGCCCTGATCTTTCCTGAAAGTATCCTTGCTGAGGTTGCTTTTATGTTGGTGCCTGCCAGATCCTGTCCCCAGAACTTCACTTTCCCTGGGGCACCAGACCTGAAGATGTTCTAAGAGAGCAAAATTTGCTTTTTGGGAGCCTATGAATGCTTTAGTCTATGTCAGACAAGCATGTCTTCATGCACCAGGTGCTGAGAATCATATCCCGTCTTGAGTTAAACCCATGAAAACTCATTAAAATCAATGGAGATGTACAGGGAGAAGTGAATAAGTAGTATTTAGCTCAAAAGTGCTGGGCTCTCATCTGTAGGCTTAATAATCTATTGATAGAATCATCCTGTGTTTCAAAGCATGCCAACGCTTCCTATAACATGTTGTGATTGTGCTGCACTTTCAGCAAAGGTGGGTCGTGTGTTTAAAAATGACATTTGCTTTACCATTCTGCCTAAATTGTGGGTAATGTTTTAATAAATGGTATTTTTTAAAAGAAATACATTATTTGATAAAATTATTACTCAAACTGAATTCCATCAAATTGTCACAGTTGTTATATGCTTAAAAAGCTTCTGCTCCTCTATTATTAAGTGGTAAAAGATTATAATTTGATAAAAATGGATACTAAAATGACTGATTTTAAAAAGTATGTTTCAATAAAATTCAGCATAAAAATTCAAAGCAAAATGTAAAAAAAAGGTTTTCTTTATTATTTTAAATCTACACATTTAAAAATATTTCAGTGAACAAATGAATGTTGTAATAGAAGGTACATCACATGTACTACATACTCCTCAGTTTCCAGCACTCTCTCATTCACTTATATGATGATTCATCAGTCCATGCTTATACACTATATACTTCTTTACTATAATAGATACAGTGTTTACACTGTAAACATTAATATAAGTGCAAAGGAAGTTGTGGTAGTGGAAGTTAAGACTTGGTACTTTGCAAACCCTCTCAGTCAAGGGCATTAGTTTTGGGGGCATATATAACTCCATCCCTGGAAGAGCTTTTTTTGCAGTCATAATTGCATAACTGTGCTTTTCTAACATGACTAGTAAATATATTGCAGCTGATTTTTCCTGGACACAAATATAACCATAACGACCACTCTTCTTTTAACTCATAGTAACAACAGAATGAAAACTGCAGGAAGCTATTTTTTTCTTGTTCAGTTTAAAATAAAATCAAACAATAAGCAACTAGGGATCAGGTGTTCAAAAGAGAATGGTTTGAAAACTGGAGAATAAAAAGCTTTGAAGGAGTTTAAAAATGAAGGACCTGAACTGCTACTGAAAGAAAAGTTTGCTTACTTATTAAATCGGCAACGTTGTCAACTGAATAGGAAATAAAAATGAACTAAATAAGTAAACTACAGAAAAGAAGAAACAAAAAGAACAGCCTAGGAATGACCCAGAGAATATCGAAGATTGTGATAATTTCTTCAATACTTGGTAAACTAACAGAAACCAAGAGTAAAGCTATAAAAAGCTAGACCCTGCATATGTAGATTTGTTCCTGGTATGGTAAGATTGCCTCTATTAAACAAAAAAACAACAGAAGGCGGCGGGCATTGGTCGGATCCTGGGATGTCAGTTCTCGTGCCAGCTGTCATTCACTGCATCCAGGACAGAATTAGTGCCTCAGAGGATCCCTTTGAACTTTCACTTGGCATTTGTCGTTCGTGCAAGAGGTCGTGTGAGCGCTCCAGTATGCTAGCTACGGTGGGAGCTTCAATAAGAAGGATCCTGCTACAAAACAAGATACCAGGAGTAACTGCTTCGGGGAGTGACTTACTGTAACTGGGCCTGCTGCGTCTAACACCTTAGCGCAACTTAAAGGCTAAAGATGAAGTTCCGACCTTAAAAAACAGTATCTCTTTTTGACTAAGGACAGTACTTTACTGTAAAGGAGTTCTTGCTTGTTACTACAAACACAGGTCTGGTTTTACGGTAGTATTTATTTATGACTTCTTTATATCAAGGCTCTCTAAACTTCGCCTGTAATATACTCTGTCACAGTTTCACATAAAACCGTCTACCAGAAGGGATTGACATTAGTTATGGGAGAGAGTAGCAGCAGCTCTTTAGACATATAACTACTGTGCCATTTTGATGTAATTCAGTTTAAATTTCAAACATTTCTATTTAACATAATCAAGTGGTATGAAATCTTCTTTTAAAATGGCAAGTATACAGTACTAGCTCAATTGGCACTTAGCAACGGTCCTTTTACAATATGCACAATAGCTTCCAGCAGGGAGTTTTTTAAGGACCATCCTTTGAGAGCACAAACTCACACACGTACAATCAGGAGACATCAAGGTTCTATCTCCAGCTCCCCTTGAGATGTTATTTAGCTAATGCACAAATGTTACAGCTAAGCTGTTAGCCTGAAAAATAGAAAAAGCAGTTGTGTGCAGGTACACATCTTTTCTTTTTTCATTCCAGGATATCTTCATATTATAATTTCACATAAAGTAACACCTAGAAAGGTGTAGTATGTGATTTTTACTCAATAGCTGGATTTCCACATTTAAATGCACTGCTGCAGTCAAGTGCCCCTTCTTGAATACTGCATTATATAGTGGGAAAGCACCGTTGAGTGGGTATACCGCTACAGTCATTACTGGATATTCTCTGGTTAAAGTATTGCTGGAAAGATATAGCTCTATCACAGGCTGCCATCACCACTAAATACTGCTATGAGCATAGCTGTTTTATATCCAATGGAAAGAAAAGATCTGGCCCTGCAGCTAGCTTTCCTCGAGAGAGTCAAATCCTGGCAAACAAGCCCCTTGTCTCAACTGCAAACCTCCCATACTTATTGGTTGTTTTCCAAAAACCGTGCTGAACCATATAATAAGTTCAAATTTCATTAAGCCCAGGAGCAGAGGGAGTTTCTAGCATGCTGCTAAAATCGTGGCATAATGTTCTGAACCTGATGATTGCATTATAATCTCATTCCAGTTGGGATCTTCTTTTCCTAATAGAAGGCTTTTAAATCCAAGCTAGGTAAGTAAGAGGGACTCCAACACTGAAGTCGGCAACAGTGTTACTAATTACATTGCTTAGACCTGGTGCGCATGGAAAGAGATGATGACGTTGATATTGTTGTTGTAATTCTGTCGTGGGTGTAAGACTTCAGTACTGGCTTTAATTCTGTTCATATGGAAAGCTGCAACAGCAACATGGTAACGCCATGGTGACAGCCCAGAGGACTATCTCTGCCTGATGATAAATATATTTTTTTTTAACTAGTAAGAAATATGACCCTTTAGTAAGAAGCCTTGATGACAGACTGACAGATCATTCAACCTATTTTCTTCTAGTCAAGTGTTTTTTAACATAAGCACCTCAGAGTGAAATACAGTAGAAGAAAGAAAGAGAAAATGGGCACATATTTTTAGACCGTATGAACATATGTAAGGGGAGAATATTGTTATACACTTGGAACAATGAATTAGCAGTGTAACCGACTCTTTAAAAAGGTGATCTTTGCTAGTGCCGAACCACAAAATCCATGGAAAAGCCTGGAAATCCATGAAAGCAGGAATAAATTCTTGTTTATTTTTTTAATATTTTTTTTAATCATAAAATAATGTAGATTTGAGTTAAGGAAAAGAACTTGTGAAATAATGTTGTATTTTTACTGTTTGATTGGAGGGGGGAAAAAAAGAATTTTTGCCAGTCAAAACATTTGCTTAGACATGTTCTAATTGCAGTGTTTTGATTTGTTCATTTTGAAATGACATTTCAAACTTAAACATACTTTTGTTTAATAAAGCAAACTTCAAAAATTCTCTAAACAAAACTGAATATTTTATGGTTTAGATTGAATGTTGTATTTTTTTTAAACCTACAGAAGCCTTTGAAACTTACATTGTTTCAGTTTTGGATCAAAGTGATACATTTTCTCTCAGTTTTTCAGTTCAGAGAGTGAATCAAAGAATCAGTGATGTGCACATCTCTGACTGTAAGTACTATTATAGGCTTCAGTTGGATTAGGATCCTCTCCTTAATCTGGTCTATTAAAAATGCCTATGTTCTAAATCTGCATGATTTACCTGCCGAGTAACAAAGCAGAAGAGCTTTTTTTTTTTTTTTTTTTTTAATTCTACTGGCAAACCATCAGACACTCTAGGAATTGGTGATCGTCTAAAATATTTCAGGTTGTCCCATTCCGACTATTCAGGCACAGGAACAGCTGACGTTAAAGCCAATTTTTTTATGGCCATCTTGAGGCCCACAGCAAAACTTGCTCTTCTTGACTCCCAGGCTCTGCTTTGAAGGATAGTGCTGGACCATGAAGCCAACATATTAAGTCGCCAGAGTCAGATGGTTTATAAAGGGTTTTTGTTTAAATGATTGACGATGAGAGTGCACGGTGACTCGTGAGAAATTTTGACAGCTGACAGTGGCTCACTGGCCACACCAGTTTGTGAGTGGTTGTCTCTCCCCACAGATGTCATCTATCTAGGCACAGCAAAAAGCAAGACTGACATGCTGTGGTGCACGAGTAGAACGTCATTTTAAAACTTCTGTTAAGTGTTTTCTTTTGACCGCTCTGGTTGCCTAGGTAAAGTGGAACTGGTAAAGTCTGCTGGAGAATTCACTTGCCCTAGGGCCCAATATTTGATTTTCATTGTTTGTCTTCGGGGTGTTTTAAAGCACTTTTTTTGCTTCAAAATCCAAAGTGCAGCAGTCTACAAAAATTGGTGACAAGTAGCAGATTGTCCTTTTTTTTTTTTTTAACAGAATCATTTTATAATTACAGCCAGTTAAATAATCTTTAACTAGCTCCAAACTAATTTTTGGCTATTCTACAGCTAGAAAAGGCCTAACTAATTTTAAACTATTAAAAAAATCATCTGGGCAGACAAACCTGCCTGCCAAGTTTTAGGTGGATAGGATCCAGAGCGGCTGAGATATTAAATGTGAAAACTCAGTTCTTACAGTTGAAATGCCAAACTACAACATCAGGACCCTGATGCTATAACTTTTAAGAGAGCTAAGTGGTGTAATACTGTACATAATTATTTCACTCATGAGCAAAAAAAAGCCTATTACTCATAAGCAGAGCTTTAAGTAAGTTATAAGGGCTATTTCTTCAGAAACGTATGCCAATCGTATGACCAAACAAGATCGTGCTTTGCAGTTATATGTCACCATTTCTTGGACTTGCTGCCTAGTGCAATATCGACAGATTTTGAAAGTCCATTGGTTATGGCCTCAAGAGATACTTAGCAAACTTTTATTTATTTACATTAAATACATCAGGGCAACAAAGGCTAAATAAAACTTATCTCACCACATCTTTTTTTTTCCTTTATTTCTGTCTCTATCTTGGTTATATGCAGTATAGTACCTGGCAGAGTACCAAGGGCTAAAACTCAGCTTTCTCTGATGTTGGTGTACTAGCAGCTTAAACAGCAGTTTTCCTGCCAATTTAAACTTTGACTTTTTAATGAAGAATTTAAACCAGACAAGTTAAGCATTCCTTGGGTTTGCTCTTTAGAAGGAAGTAAGTTTGAATTGGCATTGTGATTGCTAAAGCTCTTCTTTAAAATATTATTGAACCAAAACTAGAAATTCTGTTTAAATCCTTGTAGTCGTTTAAGAACATAAAATACCAAAAAAGCAATAAACAAAATAAAAAAACCTCAACAAATATATTTTACAACTTGGATTTTGGAGAAACAAGCTCCTCTTTCATTTCTTATTTATTAATTTTACATAAAATCATTCAGGCCTAACTCATAAGAGAAATTCCCCCTTTGAGGGTGACCTCAAATCTCTCTCAAAATATACAGCAACATAAAATATACAGAGAACATTTTATTCCTATACCTGCGCCATCACAGGAAGATTATTTCCAGTCTCTGAAATAACATTGCAGACTTCTGGGGTTTTCTGTATATTTTATGTTGAGGAGCTCCAGAAGCTTTCCCTGGTTGTAACCCAGTTTACTGCTCTCTGAAGGGGAAGAGGAGGCACGAGAGACTTTGTGATGCCCTGGAACAACGTGTAAAGAAACTTGTCTTCCTTCACCTCTCCTTCATTGTATATACTCCACATTTTCTGTTGATGGGCTTGGGCCAAATGATGAAAACAGTCTATGGGGCAGGACTATCATGCACAGTTGTGATCTGGCAGCTGCTGTCCCAAGTTGCTGACAATTGTGTGACTAATTCTGAGGCCTTTACAAAAGCTGTAGCGTTATCTGGCCATGGGTCACATATGGTGTGGCCTACTGCAAATGAGACAGACACCTACTGTCCTAGCTAATAAACAGCTTGATCCAGCTATTAAGGCAAGAGGAGATGCATGAGATTGTGCTTATCTTGAGGCATTGGGCATTGTCATATTCCAGACGATGGCAGGTTCACAGAAGCTGAGCTGCCTTGCTTCCAACAGGAGTTAGATGCTATAATACCTTGAGAAACCGGGCTATTGCAGCTATTCAGAGCTTAAATTTAAACACATGCTTATGTACTTAACTGGCCTTGATGATATTAGTCATATCACCTAAGAATGGGCTTATCTTCAAAGGCACTGAACTTTTATAACTCTCATTTCTTTGTGTTACAGGTGCTCTGTGCTTCAGAGAAGAAGTCATACTTGCTCAACTGTTTATTCCCCTTCCATCAGATGATGAACTGGGGAAAAGGTGACATTGAAATCATGTCTGCAAAGTGTTTGGAGATCTTTGGGATCAAGGTTGAAGAAAACTGAGAAATATTATTAGATTATGTTTACTTTTCCAGAATTTATGAAATGTTTTTTTGATTTTCAATACATCTGCTAGTGGAGATTTAACTGTGTTGTCAGTGGTCCCACGCATCTTTTTGTGGGAAGACTTGCAGTTCATAAAAAAAAAAAAAAGGGAAAATCACTGGAACTGCAACCTAACTGCAGCAGCATCTGCACTGACATAGAGCATCATGCACACATCCCTCAAAGCTTAGTCCTCATTGGAGCCATGGCTCATAATTAACAACTATCAGCTGCTGCAATTACTAGGTATTTTGAATTACAACTGTATTCAGGCTGATTTTCAGATCCTGTGTTATCAGATACTTTCTGTGTTGCAATGGCTGTTTGGACAGGCTTTCAGAAACAAAGCGTTGTATATCACTAGGTACAGTTCCTTATGTTCCAAGAAGAAGACACAGAGAAGCACTCAAGCTTCACGAGATAGAGCTGAACTGACTTAGTTGGACTGTATAGGAGTTTTGACTCCCTAGATGTCATGAGAGTCAAACACGATGAATCACCTGAAGAAATGCTGGAGAATTTGGCTCAAATTGGTTCTTTGAAGAAAGTATAAATAAAGTTCTACACAGTGTATCTTCTCTAAACAGTTAGGAGGTCCTCCTCCCTTCAGGTTCACTATGGTATCAGGAGCACAAAGGGGTGACCTTTTTCAGGGGGAGAACATAGCAATTTGTTTCTCAGGAATGGGCACTAAGCACAGTCAGCACTCTTGAGAATGAGGCTGAAGGCCCCAAACTATGATGATGCCCTCGCAGAACATAAGTCTGTGTATAGATCCTTGAGATCTACACGAATATTCAACCAGACACCATCAGATATCTGTTCTATTTTGGTTGAAAAGGGACCTTCCTGCAGACATATGCAGAAAAGTGTAGCTACTCCACAAAGAACTGCTTCTCTGCTTAACTCCTTCCTTGAAATTTCTCTTTACCTGTGGCTGAATAAAGCACAAGGTTGGTCATTCAATGTGGACTATGAACTCAATGATCAAAACCAAGACAAACAGTGCAGGAATTGGATGAAATATTTGCTGAAGCATTTTTGTCAGCCAAACCCAGGTAATATACATTACAGATTTACACCACAAGGGAATAACCATTGTGTACTTGAGATCACCACAGAAAAAGAAAAAATGTAGTAAGAATGTTTCTATATTAAAGTGAGTTCATAGTCGTGTAATTTTCTAACCAAAATGACATCCACAACCTTCCAAGATAAGCATGTCTCTAAAATGTCTTTTCTCCTGAAATCTTCATGTGCATCTAGCATTTCTCTAAACTCTGGTGCTGAAAGACAAAAGAGAACCCAGCTGTCATTTGAGGTTCATTCCCTTCATCAGCATCCTTTCTCATCATGAGCTGTATTGACAGCTTTGGTTAACTTGGCTGCTCCTTCCTTAATCCATGGGAAACGTAAGCTTGGCCAACATTTTGCTCAGTGTGGTTTGTTCCCTCTTCCTTTTCCATGAAGGCTCAACTTTCCTGGCTGACATGTTAAATAAGCTGGAGGAGCCTGTGTTAGTCCTCACAAATCTGCATGGGAGGGAAAAGAAGGGACAAGAAGGTAATGGTAAACCAGCCACAAATGCTGTTGTCCGTGGCTATAGATCCACAGAGCAGGTGGCTTATGCAATGGATGCCTTTGTGTTTCCCCATGCGGATGATTTGGTAGCACATGACTAAACCCTGAGTGCAGACACATGGCTCCAGAGACATTTGCTCAGTTTATGGGGTGAGGGAAAAAAGCAGAATATATATTTCAGAACTTATTAGATATTTCTGAAATACTTGATGGTACATATACTGTGTGTTTAGTACATGCATTATGCCTCAAAGTATTCATGCATGGATATTTACTTTTATTATTTATGGACCAGTTACAACACCAAGCCCACTTCCAGGCATCAAGAATAAACCTATATTTCACAGCTATTTTTATAACCGATAGTAAATCTTGTAGATGGTGTGAGTACTGTGAAAGTTATCTGACCTTGAGCAAGAAGAAAACCCCACAGGAAGACTTCTATTTCAGAAAGCATCAAGGTGTGCCTGAAAATGGTTGCTTATTTGCAGCCAGAGACAGTTTGGATCTACCCTAGGTTCCTTATTAAAATGAAAGAACATGCACACTTAACCCAAATATCTCAAAGCCAAAAGTACTTTCTTTCACAGTGGATTAAGCAAGGTGTGGGGCCAGCAGTTCTTGGAAAAGGCTTCATTGCGGTTCTCCAAGAAATGTACACATCAGCATTAAACGGCCACATCCRACTAAAAGACGAACATCAGGAAGAACACCAGTACTGTATTCTGCAGCTTGCACCACACCATATGCTTGCGCTGCCCAAAAATGTTCCACATGGCTCTCTTTCCCTGGTGCCAATGATGCTTTAAGGAGCCAGAAGACTCTGCCAGTAAAAAAAAAGCTAGTTAGGAGTACCAGAGACTAACAGATGTTAAAGTTGGGAGAAACCACCACAATCATCTATGATATTCAACCCACACAAAACAAGGAATTTTCCCAAGGCTATCTGTATGGTGTCAATGTGTAATTGCAAAAGCTAGAGAGACATAAGTATTTTTCAAGTAATTAGCACTTGGAATGATACCTCTCTGCAGTAGTCAGAGGCTATGCCTGAGCAGTAATGTATAATAGGCCTTTCTTGGGCTCTGAAGGCAAAGTGGATGTCATGTCCATGTGCCTGAATCTTCTTCCTCCCAAAACAGGGTGCCCACATGGCACATGGCAGATACTGCTCCTGAAAGACAACCTACTGAACCTATGCATTGTCAGAGGGTGACAGTGGGCCAGAGTGTGTGAGCAGCCTGACCACTAATGGTCCAGCACTCTGACCTATGCTGCAGCCCTGCTTAGCTTACAAGCATGAGTGCAAATGAGATAGACTATGTCCTATTAGATACACAGCAGAAAGAATGTTTTTTGACAAACTTTCAAGTTTGGCTTTTTTATAGGAACAGTCCGAGCATAAATGCAAGTTTTGGACAAATGATGTCTAGCCTATACATTGTGCAAGGACAACTCTAAAACCTGAGTGAATATTTTGGTTTCAACTCCCATCAGGTTATCTTGGGATAGTGACTTGTATGGTTCAACAGAAACGCATGTGTGTGTGTGTGTGTATATATGTATATATATGGAATGCTTATCTGGATACTGTGTTAAGATCACTGATTTCTAGATAATATCTGCTGTGAGGCAAATTCATTCTAATCATGTAGTAGTCCACTGGCTCTGCAAGTACTGGTCAGAGCTAGGTTAAAAAAAGTATCGGTGCAAAAAAGGCAAATATTACAGGAATTCTTTACTGATCTCTACTGTAGTAGTAGCATACTGAGGCTCTAGAGGGCTACTTTGGCTACTCATCCTGTGGGATATTGAGTACAAAGTGCTACACCCTACCTTGATAGAAAAGTCATCTATTTTTCTATTAAAAAATTTCTAGCTTTGAAAATGTAAGAACAGAAAATTTGCTATGCATCAGAATAAATAGCCATGTAATCTAGGATCTCTCCTCTGAAAATAACTAGACAGGGACTTACAAAAAAATATCCATGAGCATGGAATGGACAGAGTGATGATGGCTTTGGAACCTTTTCCTTGTCTTGCAACTCATGGTTGGGGGATTTCCCGAGCAGGAGGCAGTAGGTACATCACTATGGTCAATAGACCCCATGGATCTTCATTTCAAGAATCTATTAGAATATTTCATGGGTTTATTAGAGTTTTGGCCTTCACAATGTCCTGTTCCCTGATTTAATTATGCATTAAATAAAAGAGCATTTCTTTTGGTCTTTTAAATCTCTGCTTGATCTCTTCATTTCTTATGATATGAATCATGGTCAGCAATTGTTCTGTATTCCCTTTCTCCATGCCATTTATGACATGGAGTACCCCCTTCTGCTGCAATTTCTCTTTTCCTACTCTGGCCCATCTCTCTTACATGAAATTCTTCCATACCTTCATGTCATGGTTTAACCCCAGCCAGCGACTAAGCCCCACACAGCCACTCGCTCATTCCCCCCACAATGAGATGAGGGAGAGAATTGGAAGAGTAAAAGTGAGAAAACTCGTGGGTTGAGATAAAGACAGTTTAATAAGTAAAGCAAAAGCCGCGCACACAAGCAAAGCAAAACAAGGAATTCATTCACCACTTCCCATCGGCAGGCAGGTGTTCAGCCATCTCCAGGAAAGCAGGGCTCCATCACGCATAACAATTACTTGGGAAGACAAAACGCCGTAACTCCAAACATGTCCCCCCTTCCTTCTACTTCCCCCAGCTTTATATGCTGAGCATGACGTCATATGGTCTGGAATATCCCTTTGGTCAGTTGGGGACAGCTGTCCTGGCTGTGTCCCCTCCCCACTTCTTGTGCACCGCCAGCCTACTCACTGGTGGGGTGGGGTGAGAAGCAGAAAAGGCCTTGGCTCTGTGTAAGCACTGCTCAGCAATAACGAAAACATCCCTGTGTTATCAACACTGTTTCCAGCACAAATCCAAAACATAGCCCCATACTAGCTACTATGAAGAAAATTAACTCTATCCCAGCCAAACCCAGCACACTACTGTCACCATCTTCACCTTGTGTGTAACTTTTCTTGTTCTATTTTAGCCTTTTTGGGACAGGGCTGCACACACAGTAGGAGAAATAACTACAGATTTATACAGTGGTGTAAAGAGAATATTTTCTGAAGGTCATGAAAAAGGGCAAAACACTGATTGCCCACTGTGGAGCAAATAGGAACTGTTTCTACAGGTAGAAATACTTATGCTAATCTCTCCTCCCAAAATATCAGTAAGTAGAAAACCTTATTACAAAGAAGAATATACATCTGTTAAAAAAGGCAGCCATCAAAAGCAATATACAATTCTACAGTGAAAGCATAGGAAAAGCTGTGATATAAAACCTCAAATATTCCTAAGATCACACAACTTCACGTTCATTTCTCAAAATTTCCGTAAGAGCAACACAGACTTTGAGGCCAAACCTTTACATTCATCTTCCATCAGCTTCAATAACTGATGTTTAGCAGTAAATTCATGAGAGTTGCAAGTGTTCAACCTCTGGAAAAATGTGGCCACTTTTAGAATTTAACCCTGAAAACAGTAAAGCTAGTGAATGAGTCACTTTAAAGCAGGTTTTCAAGCATCTAATGGTAACCATGTGGGCCTAKGTACTAATGTCAATTCATCGTTTCTATATCCCACTGTTCAGCAATAGCAGCTCAACCCCGAAACTGTCATGTAAGCCTAAAACCCTATAATGCTCTCATTCAGTAATAGAAAATCTTCAATAAATGAGCTTTCCAAGACATTAAAATACAGATCAGCAAGAGGACATATTCTTCCTAGTAATCATAAAGAATATTTTACATATAATAACCAGGTACAAAGAGCATGGTGCAAGCAAACTGAGTCCAAACATACCTCCGTGTCATCCCAGTGACTTCACAATCCACCAGAGCTTTGCTGTTGTGCTTACTGCGATGTCACAGGAGTCTCTGGATGTGTGACCTTACTAGTATATATAACTCACGGCTATCTGCGCTGTACTCTTCCTTTCTCTTTATCCCCAATGCTAAGACTAGCTTTTAACTATAAAATGAAATATTTTGATTTATGACAAAAAGGTTAGTTAGGGAAGTTGGATACTAAATTGTTCACTGGAATCTTTATCGTTTGATTATGTAGTTGGCTGAGCAAAAGCATTTTGATTCATTCTATTCCAATTTAACTCCCTTTTGCAGCTGACCCAAAAGTTGACCTTTTTTTATGCTTTGTATCTCCAGGAAAACAAAAAATACAGTGATACTTGTTGATCATGGCGTTTCATACTACGTGTTTTAAGCTTTTGGCTTAGCATACACCAAAACTAGAACAAAAGTCATGCAAATATATAAAGGCTTGACATATTCTTTTTCTGAAATCCAGTGTTAAAATTATTTTAGTGCCACTAAATTAATTTGATTGTTTTTGTGATAAAGAAAACATGCACTCTGTTCTGGGACTTTGTATTTAGCTTGATAGTGTGGCTTGAAATGCAGTTGCATCTTAATATTAGGCCTGAACCTATGCTCTTTAGAATGATGACTTAATTGCCCTGCTTCTGTATTTGAGTTCTATTTTTTCTTTTGTTTTGGAGTTATATCGTATGCTTTCAGTTTTGCTTTATACACATTTACTGTTATATACTGTCAAGCAAATAAGAAGAAAAAGGGCATAGATACCTTCTTACTATGTCCTTTATAATCCTGCACTGCCTAATTGTTATAATCAGTGCAACTGAAATAAGTTTTTGCAAATTATCCAAAGTTCCAATTATAAATACACTCTGAAAACCAGTCCTCATGCAGAGCAAATTTTAATGCTTTACATCCTTGTTTCCATAGTTAAGGACCTGGACCAAAATCTGGAGCTCTAAACATATCTTAAACTTTTGTTGGTTTCAAAAAAGTCCCCTGAATTTGAGGTGCAGATCAGGTATTAAAATCTGTTTTAAAATTTAAATCAGCTCTTAAATTTTAAAATGTGAGTGTGTGCAAAAGAGATAAAGAAAGAGAGAAAGAGAAAATGCGTGCAAAAGAGAGTCTGGCTTGGCAGGAATTTCATATTCTGTTGCTAGAAGAGTTTGTTTTGCAGGAAAGCAGTCAGTAAGATTACCCACATTATAAACTTTTCTGAACATACAGCACATTGTAGTAAATTTTAGTATTATTCATAATCCCAGTATAGTGTTACGTAGTCCACAATAGATTTGGGCTGATTTTTTTCCTTTCTAAATGCTGTATTCCTGAATACCCAATATCTGTCCAATCACCCTGATACCTAATGTGCAACGGATTGAAAGGGCAAGTTTCCCTGCATGGTTCCAAATGCAGGCTAAAATGATCAAAAACTCAGCTTAAACTTGACTACTTCATTCCCTTGAATGTGGATATCTCTTAGGTTTCCCCTGCACGACCACAAGAGTATGGGGAGGTGAGGGGAAAGGGCACTGAGTTTCCATGCATCACTTCTATTATTTTCTGTTCCTCTTGTCCGTCAGTCCCTTGCAAACAGATGCATCTTTTCCCCATCCCTGGCCTCCTTAGTCTTATGCATCTGTAAAAAGTACATCCACTACGCAATTTAGGTTAGCTTCTACATCTATGGTGCTCTGGCAAGGAGTAGGAGGATGTAGATGGACAGAGAAACTACATGCCTTGGTGGAGCAATGAAGTCTTTCCCGTATTGGCCCCTTGTGATAAAAAGATGTGGCTACATGAGGATTAGAGGTGGAATGAGTATTTGCATTTGTATGCATTTATGTACATTATCTAATGGGGGAATAAGTGCTGTACTGAGCACTGGATATATAGAATTTCAGTGTTGCCTGTATGTGTTCTTTCTAGTTCACCTTGTTTTCCAGAGGGTTTGTAAATTATGTTGACAGTGTTCTTCCAGATAAAGATCATAAAATGAGGAAATATTTTTTCTTTTTTTCTTCTTCTTTTTTTTTTTTTTTTTTTTTTTTTTTTTTAATTATTTTAACCAAAGCAGAGACAACATCATGTTTCTTTTGCTCAGAGAAATTGATAGAAATAGAACAGTCAATGAGGCTATGGGCAGCGAGACCAGTTCAGATCAGATATGATGGCTGGCTCAGTGCATTTCTCACAGCACCACTTAGGAGTCCCAGGAACATTCCCATGCAGTTTCCCCTACCCTGTATGTTGTGAGCAGTTCTGAGAACATGACTTTGTCACCAAATACTATAAAACTAGGAAAGGAGTGAGGGGGATCCTGTCTGCCTCTGCCATGTGTGACTGACTTAGTTGCTTTGTCTTTGTCTGACATACTTCAGCCTCTTCCTTGTGCAGGAAGGTCCTGCATTTTTCTATCTACCCTTGTTTCCATCAGAGCCCTGGTACAGCAAGTGGTACTGCGTCAATAAGCACTTTGGTGCAAAACTACTCAATCATTAGAAGGGATATGTGGCAGTGAAGATATTCTAGCTTTTACATTTTTTATCACACTAGGGCTATTTTTTCTTTCTTTTCCACTCTTATTATTAACCTTTTTATAGAAAATTGGCTTACCAAGAATTTATGAATTAGCAAGTCTATTATAATGATGAATGGTAATTACCATTTAAATCCTGAGTCATTCATCAGCTTGTTCACCATATGTCAGGTGATACAAGAGTGCATGAATACTTGTCTGGTGAGTATTTCTCAACTGATTGTTATATTTGCCTGAACTTTGGACCTGTATGCCAAATACTAGGTGAAGAAAAATTAAAATGATAGAAAAAGAAATTTTACAGGTAACGCAAGGAGAGGGGGAGTGACAGCACAATAAGAGGCAATGCTGGTAGTGACACTTACTAGCATTAGTATCAGACAATTATTAACTTTTTTAAATTTAGGAAGAATAAACATGGCTTTGAGCTTTTCTGAAGATACACATGTTATGGCAAATGAAATTCTTATATAAGATTCCTGGGTAAGAAATTATTTTTACAAAGAAAAAGTCATGTTTGGGAAAGAGCCTTCCAATCGGCCCAGCTAGCTGGGTCTAGCTTGAGGCTGCTTGGGAATTTCTGCCCTCATCGGATGTTTCTTTAGGAGTGTTAAGGGAGGTAGTGGCTCCTGCCAGGATCCCAGAGAACGTGTGTCTATATGGCCCAACCAGCATTTCATTTGATCATATTGAGTCTCTTCCTTGACGGTCTTTAATGATGGGGAAAACTATTGAAAGGGCACAACAGCTGAGCTATCGCTCAGCCTCCAAATCCAGCCTGGGGTCTGCTAATGGGGTAGTGTGGGGACAATTGTGCCAGATATCCTGGGGTGTAAATGCAAGATTTCTGTCTCCAGAGCTCTCAGTCCACCTTCTCACAAAGCACAAAACAATACAAAGGTATCCTCTGGGTCCTCCATAGAAAATCATCTTTTTAGATATGAGTGAAATTATTGTAACAGGAATGGGTGCACATTATGCGCCAAGTGATAAAGACTCTAAGGACGAAGTTAACATTAATGATTATAACTTCAACTATTTCTTTTCATTTTGACGTACTGTATCTCTCTTAGGTTTAACAGCTCATAAACTGAAGCCAACTTTCTGAATGATCATTTAATTCTTGAAATGTAACCATAGACTAGGAAGAAAATACTAAGATATTAATCCTGGCGGCAGACAGCAAACGCTAGACCCAGAAGCTTAATGGTGCTGAGCTGAATGGAACGTAACAAGTCTGCTATCCTAACAAAATACAGTCCCTATCTATGTGCGGGTTGGGAATGTTCTCTCACTATAAGCATCTGAACACAGGCGAACATAAAGTAACAGTTAAACTGAGTAACGTTGCATAGCTAAACTGCGGGGATCTTGTTCAGCTTATCTAGCTGGGGAAAAAAGAATTCTAAGAATATTGTTTTAATCAAAGGTCTGATGTTCTATCAACACCCAGTTTTCTTCATCATGCTAAAGTTGTGGTTCTGCTTTTTTTATTATTGCCTCTACTTCTGAAAAAAATTAAGTTCCGTATTGCTGTTCCAAAATTATGTATGTGAAGAAAAAGGTTGTTGAAGTTTGGAAAAAAAAGATAGAACCACGGAATTTCCCGTTGGATCCTCTCAGCTTTGGATCAAACCAAACCTGTGACTAACAGATGAAAATCTTTCAAACATTCAGCTCCCTACACAAATTTGGAAAGGTGAACCCAGAGGTAGAACTCCCCGCCAGCCTATATCTTAAAATGAGTGGCTGTGTCTGAATTTAAATAGAATCAGGTGCTGTACGTTAAAATTAGAGATGCTTTCTTCCTTTACTAATGGACTCAATTAGGTATTACATTTTTTTAAAAACAGTATTTTGTGTAAATGAGAAGATGCTCTTGGTTCAGATGCTCTTGGAAATAGATAGAAGGGCACCAGATGGAAGCATAGGGAAGAAGGYTAGCGACAAAATTAATTTGCAGCCTAAGAGGAAGAAAAATGAAGGAGGGAACATAGTAGAAAATTTTCTTCAGGGAAGTTCTGAATAAAAATAATCACAAAAAAGTAAAGCCATGTATCCCTAGAAAAAGGGTTAGGATTTGTGGCTGTCAGCTTCAGCAGTAGACTTGCAGAGTAAGCCATTGCTTAGACACAGGAAAGATATCAGAATCATTCTCTAGCCTCTTTTGTATTCTGTAAAATTTAAGCAGTCTATAAAATAGCATGTTTTTTTTGGCGGCTCATAAGTCATTACCAATGGTTTTGGATGCCTGCAAAAGCCATCCACCATTCAGCCCTACATAATGAGCCACAAATCTGGTAAAGATAACACTTCTGTTTCTGATTGAGGAAAAACATAGTGTAGTAATCAGGTGAGTGTTCTTTCAAGGAAAACGCTAAAAAAAGTCCTGTATGGTGGCAGATACTGTATCCCTGGATCAGCAAAAAGAGCAAAGATTCCCATTGACGCCTCCCACCGGAGGCCCCAATATTCCTAAGGCCGCCTCTGTATGTCAGCATGTGAAGTTGATCTTTCCCAGCTGACGCTGGGCTGAAATTTCTTGGAAGCAGCTGGGGTGGAGATGTGCCAGACAACCTTAAAAAATAAATCAGTTACAAGTGAACCAGGGCAACCCCCAAGGCCCAGAGGTAGGGCGGGTGTTTTGCTACATGCATTACTAATTAACTGTGAAAAGTTTTGAACGGTCCCAAAATTTTTTGTGAGTACCAGCTACCTTTTATAAAAAAGGCCATAAAAAGAAGGTAGAAAACATGGTTCCAGTAACTGAAATTAAGCATACCAGAGTTTGGGGGGTGAAAAACCCAACCCACAACCAAACCCATTTTAGTTTTTATTTTATTTTTAATTTAATGTGATTCTTCATGTCAGACACAGTGTTCCTTATCATAACTCATCTGACATAACCCAGAGTGATGCAACATTTTTATAATGCTTATTTCTTTTTTCGCCCATTCCCCAATAATTTTTTCCAGACAAAAATTACTTCAGCCTGCAGAAAGCCTTTGGACTCTGTCCTAACTAGCCAAAACTTAACCTGCAATTAGGAGTCTTGAATCACTTGGAAAAATAGGTACTCTTTACTCTACCTTGGGGTTCATGTTACAGTAGGGAGTGAGTATTCCAGACCCTGCACATTTGGAGTTCAGGGGCCTCAAGGGAGAGTAGGAATTGTACTAGAACAGCTTGATTTTGGCTAACCAAAGTAAAATAATCATAGTTTTCATATTTTTAAGCCATTTGAGAAACTGCAGGAGCCTTAAGAAAGTTTTATCAATAATAAGCAAATTAATTGTAAATTTTTTCAGTACCTAAAATCTATGAAGGTCGGGAGCTGCATGCATCCACTATGGCCTGAATATATTTTACTGACCTTTCCAGGCAACGTTTTTCAAGTGAAAGTACAGTTTATTTGCATCATTTTATGTAACAGTTGTAATCTAAAAACTTTATGGCATATGTCATAGAGGAAGAAGATTTCTGCAGTTGCTTGTCTCTGCCAGAAGCAGCTATCTCTCGTTCCATGAGGACACAGTCCATTGATTAAGGCTGGGCAAAATTTCAATTGCATGCTGTTTCTGCCGATAGCCAGCTTAGCTGAGCATGACACATGGATGATTATAGCTCACGTTTTCCTCCAAGATGATAGAGAACAGAGACATTTGAACCACTGAACCACTGAATTGGTACTAGCCGATCGTACCAGCCACTAACTTTTCCGTTCTTCGACCTGTCTAGCTGGTAGAATGATGAAAAACAGGGCCGAGTAGGTGCCTTTTGTAGTTGATGGAAAAATAATTTAGTAAGCCTAGGCTGCATCAGTGGCTCTTCCATACACTTGGAGCTGCGCTGTGCAGGGCCCTGAGCTGTTCAGAGTCAGAGGCTTTAAGTCACCTTTATTTCCTCACCAAGGTCCGCCTGGCAGCCTGTTTGTCTATTGTATTTCTGCTTCCTCGAAGCCTTGAGGGGACCTGAGCGAGCTGACGGCAGTCCCAGAATGGGGTGTTTCAGCCATGTCCTTGTATCCCTACGCTACACTGCGTGCACCAGCAAGCGACAGTGCAGGTGTTACAGCCCAAAGCAAAATAGGGGTGTTGGAAAACAGGCTTATGGTGTATGGCTTCGCCTAACACCACGTTGTTAAGAAACACCTAATTTCCCCAAAGAGCCTGTGTCTGTTCCTGAAAGTGAATGTGTGTATATATGCCTGGGTGTACATTTAATACTGTATTATGTGTGAATAGTATGCATTTACTTGATATTCTTAAGAATAAAAAGAATTAAAGAAAAGCAGATGCTCAGTGAAAACCAGATACAGATTCTGAGCTTAGCTTTCCTGAGTAAGTAGATGAAAAGGGGTGGAGGTAAAATAAGAACAGTTATTAGATTAGATTAAGATTCAATCTGGGGGGGGGCTATATGCAAAGTCAAGCCCAAAGGAGATTTTTCTTTGTCAGATTCTTGCTGGTAACTGCAGCAGAAGAATCAGATTTAACTGGCTTTTAAAAACATTTATCCTCTTTTGTTGGTTTTTGTTTTTGTTTTTTTTTTTAATGTGCTTTGCCAAAGGGCATCAGGATGTTTTCTAGTCAAGGTGGAAATCTGAACAAGGATTTTATTTTAGGAAATCTTCTTTTCCCGCTAATAGAAGTAGACAATTATGATGTTTTAAGGATCCATTCAGTCACCTAATAGATAGTGCATAAACTGGTGTATATGACCCATAAATGCAAGATTTGTGGGAGAAATAAAAAATGATAAGAAGACAGAAGCTGACTTACTGAATTTAGGCTAAAAATTCTCACACATGCAGTGCTATTTTAAAGGAAACAGATTTAATAGTAATCTCATATTTGATCACTTAGAAAGCATGATTTTAACTAAAATACATCACTAGAAAATCAGTGGAATTATTCCTTCATTTTCAGAAGGAAACCCTGACGGCCCCTCATTTCATTTTAGATTAAAGAATTGTTACAGAAAAAAAGAAATAAATATTCAAATCTGTGGTTTGCTCGAATTACCACAGTGAATGTAAACAGAAGCAGGTGCATTTGCAAGGGCTATGAAGGGAAAATGCATCCTAAAAATTAATATTGCCTACAATGCCTTGACCTACTGTAATACCTACCAAACCATCTTTAACAGTAGGTTTTAAATTGCAGAATTGACATGGCCAGTTTCTAGACCTTGACTTTGCCTGGTAAGGAGATCCCTGATGTGGAGGGGACTATTACTAAGATTCTGTAGTTATCCTCTGCACTGAATGAAAAAAATATTCATGCCTTTAGGGGTTGTGGGTCCTTGCTGTGATTTACATAACTTACTGTGAGCAGCCATGGCAGACACCAATTATAGAGAACTTTGGAACTGCTCTACCTGTAGCTCCCAGTGGAAGCCATGTTTCTGTTGTATTAAATCTGTACAGAAATGACAATGGGGGGAAAGGAAAAAAAATAAATGGTGCTGTGAACATTATAAGTAAACCTTTGGGAACAACAATATATGTACTGTGGTGCAACAGATAATGCAATTTTGCTTGGCATTTCAAAGAGCATCCAAACCAAAGGAAAAAAAAAAAAGAAATCCAAAACAGAGAGCAGCTGTAACATCGATTTGCCTTTCGTAGCCACCGCGGTTTTGTCAGGCAATAATATAGAAAGCTGAAATGATTTCTGTTATGTGTTTGGTTTGGAAAGGAAAAGTGGCCAGGTGAAAAGAATAATACATTTACCAAAGTGTCATCATATACAGTGCAGGGAAGGAATTCTGAATGTCAGCCCGAATAAAAAGTCTGCTGAAAACTGACTCAAAAGCTTATGGAGTTAGTGGAATTAATATTCACTATGGAAGTCTCTGTAAAGTAGTCCACTGTACAACTAAACACCTCCTCCACAGCCTGAACACAAGCTGGTGGCCAGCTGGGACCTGCTGCCACCTCCATGGGAGAGAAGAGAAAGCTGGAGGCACATTTCTGTCTTTCTGTGTACGTGGCCCGGCACAGAAGTGGGAGCTACTGATGCTGTGGTGCAGCTATGCTCTGCGTACGGCTCAGGGCAAGCTTCTTCCACTATGGTGCGACTTCCTCTGGACTTCTGTGAGAGGGGAAAAGTGGCCCTTCCTGTGGACAAGGATGCAAATATTCTGCGCACCATGCTGTGTGTTGAGTCCTGCTGCAAAGCGGTCTGCACCAGCTGGGCCATCCGCCCATGCCAGCAGCAGCACTGGGTGGACTGGGCATGCTGGGGTGCCTGGAGCTGCCCCTGGGACACACCTCAGGTCTTCCTCTTGTAAAAGCTGTGTAGCTCTCTTGAAATGTTTCTCTTGGGGCTTTGAGTACTGACAGGAAGCGCTTTGCTGGTATGTACTCAGTGCTTCCTAGAATGTTAGAAAACAACAAAACTCCCTTCAATTCTTTAGTTTTGTGCCAAACAAAACCAGAATGTCCTTTTTTTAAAAAACAACAAAAAAACCCCACCAAACAAACCAAAACACTCCCCCCCCCCCAAAACCCCAAAGCTTGCACTTTCAAGAGGAAAACAGAGGAAGAAAAGTCAGGCTTTCTGTCTTAGCTAGCACCGCTGCAGTGCTGCTGGTGAAAGGATGGAAGACAGAGCAGAAGGATGGGAGGACCGTTCAGATATCCCATGCCTGTGTGTGTGAGGCCACGACTGGGCCCACTCTGAACCTTGGCACGAGAAGAAATGTTTTGTCCTGCTTCTGTTTCAGCTGCTACCGTTCCTGCCTGCTTGGGCTGGGTTTTATGCTGAATTGAACAGGTACCTATTAGAGTTTTCTGTATATTTATGTTGCCTGAAGCCTTAATTTTCCTCTTTTCTCTGCTGTTGGTTTTATAATAGCCTGTTGACCTCTGGCACCTAGCACAATCACTTCCACATTTGGAAAATTTGGAGAAATTCCTCAGTGTGCTTAATCTTTACAATGTTAAGAAAACATTAGACACGGAAGTTACCTGACTTACCTGAGGTTATAGAGTGAATCACTGGCAGAGTCGGAGACTAGAACTTGAGACCTTGTGCTCAGTTCCTTTGTTCTTCTTTAGGACTTGCCTAAAGCCCTTCTTTAGGACTTTTGGTTAACCAGCTTGTATAAAAAAAAATTGGTGACAGTGGTCGTAACTGCATTAAAAGTAGATGCCACTTTGTCTTCTCTCTTGCATGAATCAGTCCTGTCTGCAGCACATAACTTGCAGGAGAAGTGTTGCTCAGCAGCTTTGCAAATTGGCACATATGCTGAATTCAAAAGGTCTCAAACACTCTTATTTGTGTCTTTCTTAAGATCCAGAACTGATAGTCTGCTATTTCTGCATGCTATGGACAAGGGGGCAAATCCTATACAGGAGTCAATGATGGATGAAATCCAGAAAAGGCTGACATCTGAATTAGCTTTGCCAAAATGCATTTAAATTTGACTAAAATACTTGCAGCTGGTTTCTATCCTCAGCTGGGCAAATGAGCATGTTTGCCTCTGAGCCTCGGCAGCAAAACCACAGCAAGGACTTTTTGTGAGGTTGGCAGCTTTGTCTGGACTGAGCCACAGGAGCATGTTGCCCTGAGTCCAGGAGTCTAATCCTTAGGCATACAGACTGGGGGTTGAGCCCCTCGGTCCATCCTGGAGAGAGGTTTCTGTCCATCTGGACCTTCTCTCAGCATGGGGTCAGAAGGGCTCCACGTTCATCAGTCCATGTTTGCCCTGTAATGCTGATGATGAAAATGGACTACTTTATGCATAGCTTATGCTACGATGGCTTCATTATATGTAGCAGAGAAGTCGGTAATTTTCAGCGTTGTATCAGTTACTAAAAACTCCTCAAGTCTAAATGTAATTGAAAACAGGAAAGCAAGTAAAGTGTGATAAATGGCACAGTTCTGCAGTACCTCATCAGCCTACAAAAATCCCTCCACCTGCAATGCAGGGGCTTAACCAGTTCACAGGACAGGTGAAGGAAATGATCATTCATTTTGCGGACTATGCTCCCCTCAGCCCCGCTCTGTGCATCACACTCCTGGAAGGCACCATGATCACAAAGCTGAGGAAAAAACAGTCATTTTCATCATGTTTCCAGGGAAGGCGGGTTATAGAAAATTTGCAGAGGAGCTCACTTCCAAACCCATGTCCTAGGCTATGGGGTTAGAGCTGTTGTTTTCTAATGGCCGATGCTTGCGGACATTTTTCATCTATTAAGTCCCTAATAAAAATCAGCAATATTGTAATCTTAACTAAAGCTATATTCATTGTATTCCTTATGCTGCAGGTGTTATCCCATAAACAACATTTCACATTTTTACTGAAAGGAGGGGGATGGTGACTTTTGAACCACTAAGCATATTTAATTGCTATTTTAAAAATTTAAACACCTTTTTATAAGTTTCGCATATTTCAGTTTTTCTGCCTGTCTAAAGCTGAAATAGGATGCTGTTTCAAACATCACCTCATGTTTATGAACAAGGCAAGGTGATCTTTGAGCATATCAAATTCTACTAAAGCAGGAAGAAAATAATTTTATAGAGTGTTTTTGCATATGTTATTAAGATTCAAGTCTTGATTTCTTCCCCTTCTAAACAGTGTCCCAAAGACCTGTGGTATCCTCTGTGTTAAGTGCCGGGTTCAAGAGATTAAGGGCAATGACTGGCATCTAGTTCACTTTTATTTCCATTTCAGTGCAACCTCACATCGCTATACATCTGTTTTGTTGATTCAGAAGAGCACTTGAGATGCTTTACAGTTGATTTTGACAAGTGCTACAATTTGATATGGGTAGATAATTCTTGCTGAGATGATTTCAAAAGTACAGAAATTATAATTCTGAGTAGATATTACCTTTCTTTATGATCAGAATTTTCATGTAATATACTGTGCACTTAAGCTTCTTAATCACATTTTCCTTTTTTAAACATTACATTCTTTCCAGCTAATCTAGTAAAGTATCACAAATTAAAATATTGTTCTAAATATATCTTGTATTTTTTCCCATGTGCTGTGGACAGCTCATGTAAAACCCACTTTAAAAAGTGGTCCCTCCTAACCTTCTCCCCAAAACTATTTGGTTTGGAATTTAATTAAGCGGCAAGACAGGACAGACTGTATGGTAGGGCTGATTAATGCACACCTCGGGTGCATTTCACCTCATGCTTCCAGCACATCTGAGATGTGGATTAATCAGTGCAACTGCTTAGTCCAAAGTGTCTTAGTGTGATTATAAAATGGGCATATGTTAAAAAATAAAAAACTCAAATACGACAACATATTCTTATACTACAGAATCTCACGCACTGAGATGGAATTTGGAAAAAAAAAAGAAAATAATTTCATTAAATTCCAGGTTTAAACACAAGACAGCAATTTTGCTGAAATGTTTTATGGGGTGATGTGAGAGCGTTCTGTCCTGCCTGCGCCCTGTTCTCCCCTCTGCACCCCATTCCTCGGGGGTGCACCAGAATGACAAACCCATCACCACTCCCCAGTTTCTGACTCCTTCCTTTATCCCCTCTCTGGTCTAATTCTTTACTCTCTTTCTTTCTCTTTTTTGTTTATTTATTTTCCTTCTGCCTTAGGCATTTCTCCCTGACGTCAGTATTTACCCGGTATGAGTCTGTGCTCTCTTGCATTGGTGGTCCCCAGGTGCTGCTCAGTACACGAATTGATGAGGGAAGGACCTGTCCTTGGCTAACCTCTGTGAATGCTGTAGTGGGGTTAACTCCAGATTTACACCGGTGCAACTGACAGCTTAAGTAGTCTCAGCTGGAGGCTTTCAGCAGAAAGTCTGGCTTGGTACCTCAAAGAAATATAGAGTAGGATGGGCAGAGAAGTCCTCAACTTTCAGAAGGGACACCCGCCACAAGTTAGTCTTCCTCTAAAGGAGAATGGACTAATTTATACTGAAAAATTGCATGCTTTAGCAGAAAATGCTGTCAGAATGTATTCTGAGAAATAGCAGTGTTATGTATCATGATTCCTTGGTAACTTATTCCACAGATATAAATGAGAAAGCAAAAGCTTCCGCCTCGCACCTGCGTGTGTCTCCCCCAGAGGCCTGACCCTCCGAATATCTACTGAAGTCAATAGAGAGACTCCCAACGAGTTCAGCCTGGTTTGGCTGCCAGAGAGAGCATGCTGCACCCACACCCACACTGATTTTCAGAGGGCTGCGCTGCTGGCGGAGGAAAGAAGATTCTCCTGCTTCATAGAAGGGCTTGATCAGCAGAGCCCAAGGACCTCTGGCGATTGCCTGTGGCTCCGTGAACTTCAGTGGGTGGCGTGCCCTGGCATCCTCCTGGGTCTCAATCTCCTCTGTCCCTTTGAAAAGAGAATTTGGCTGGAAGTCTCTGAGTTTAAACTCGCTGAGTTTCTGGAGAAGGGGTTTTTTTGTTTTGTTTTGCATTTTTTTTTTCTCTTTTTTTAATTTTCTCTCAGAAGAAGAGAATATAGCCTAGAGTTTTTAAAATACCATTGGAAATGAGAAGCTACTCAGTTGTGGGGGAGTGTGAAGGGTCCCCAGGGAACAGAACAGACTAGCAAAGGGGAGAGAAGTGTCTGGAGTAGCGATGGAGGGAGGACGAAGCAAGCAACAAAAATAACAAAGTAGAGCTGAGGCTAATATACAGGAGGGAGCAGAGGGAATTTAAAGAGCAGAGGGGGAGAGGCATATGTCCAAAAAAGGAGAAGATGATTAGAGCAAGAGGCAGGAGGGGTGGGGATGGGAATGCTAAAAAGCCCAGCTTCCCATCAAACACAAAAAACAAGGGTCTGAAATGGCACACTCTGCTCGGGGGACTACTCCTTACTGACGCAAGCAGGCACACTGAAGTCAGTTATTCATATAAGGGCTGCAGGAATGAGCCCCATATTCACAAAAGGATTTCAGATCTGTGCTCATTGCATTCTTGCAGCCGTTGCTGGGCTGAATTGCCATGTGGCACGCTGGCTCTGCCAACTGCTTACCTCTACTTGCAACACTCCTGTGTGTTTTTTATGGTATGGTTTGCCGGCCACAAAACTTAAAAAGGATTCAAATAAAATAAACAGAAATCTGCCAAGAGACATAGGCCTTCCCCTTCTGAGAGATGCACGTGAATAAACTGTATTTGTCCAAATTCTGCAGAGCTGAAATCTATATCAGCATTTTTAGTCAAGAAAAATAGTCAATTCAGCCATAGTTTTTTTCATAAACATATTTACTTTTAAGTTTAGCTTATGCTGTTAGGTGTATATACTAGTGAAGTCTAGTTGCAGATTTAAAACTAAATTCCTGAATGTAACTTTTATTTTCACCTGTGCTAAATGCACATTTTACATTCTTTATTCAGACGAATAGTTTTCTTTCTAGTCAGTAGTCTCATTGAGGTTATAGGGTCATTCGCATAAGTTAGGAATTGTTGAAGAAATGTTTATGCAGAATTCATCCCATAAATAGCAGAGAAAAAGCAAGTAAGGTAATTCATGCAGGGCTGGTGATATATATACAGGGCTACTCACAAAGTTTCCTCTAGTGTTACATTTGTATTCATATATGTCAAAAATGCAATGTTATTTCTTTTTAAAATAAATTGGAAGCACAAGTCTGTGGTGTATGATTATTTTATTAACTGATAAATCAGCTAGTTCTCAAGGGCATGGAGGAAACATATTTATTTAATTTACAAATAAACTGTATCCATTCCCCATCCCCATCCTTTGTTAGAAATATGCATTACAGTAACAAACTCCAATGTTTGATACTCAGGGATGCTTAAATATATTTTCAAAAGGTAAACAAAAAAAATTGTGGTTTTTTCTTTTTTTTTTTAATCTCCAGACTTCACTGCAAACATAATCCTACACAATATGAACAAATGTGCTTGTGCTTAAGAATGTGTTTTCAGAAGACCTCTGCTTTCATAGTCCCATGGCTGATATTTCCACAGTGGCTTTCTACTTTAGGCACACGAGTCCATATTTAAACCTCTGAATAGGACAGCCTGATTTTCAGTGCTGCTGAATGCTGGCAGTTTCATACCGATAAGGCCATATGTGTCCTTGTCCTCCACTGAGATCCAAATGGATGGATATCTGCACCCATATGGAGATTCCCCTCTGCATTTGAATATCTTGGATACAGTGTAAAAATTTGAATAAACGAAGATCAAAAACAAGGTGGGTTTTTTTCCCTATGACAAATCACAGGCTCTTATAGAAGATGTAAGAGTTGAGAGCTACTTAGTTGAGAGCGTTCTCATGTCTTTTAAACACTTATAAAAGAGAGTTATTCCATAATTATCCATTATGGGGACAAAAACTTCTTCAATTATGGAATAACTCTTTTTTTATCTTCTCTTAGTTGTAGAATCCCACTCTAATCTCCTATTTCACTGAATAATTTACTATTAAAAATGGATGAAAATGCCAGACTCTCCTTTTTGTTCTCTTCCTATGTATATATATTAAACAGAGTATCCCAGTTTAACAAAGGAGAAATATATTCTCTGGTACTGCCTACATTACACATCTGTTCTCTCCCATGCTTAGCCCAAACTGAGTGCTACTATATTCATGAGCAGCAAGTCTGTATCTGTATACTTGGCATCAGTTGCTGTTGTCTCAACTGCAATTGAAAATTAGGTACCAGTTATGCTCTGTTACACGCAACAGATTTGGGTTTGTCTTAACCCCATAAGAGCATCTATGTCATAACAAACTGATGGTAAAGGCAAAAGCGGGTAGCACATGATATAGTCCAGAAAAAAACCCTGCTGAAGAAGAAGAAATTAGAATCCTACAGAACAAAAATCAGTGAGTGTGTGAAATGTTTGGTAGGTAAGGAATAAAAGCTTATAGCAGAGATATATAGGAAAGTAACGGCTAAATACGGCTCAAGAAAAGAAAAATCATGATTCTGATACTTTACTGAGCTAGGTAACTTCATTATTTCAAATAGTTGTCTTGGGAATAGCAGGAGAAGTCATTAGGATCTGATTCTGCAATCCTTATTTCATAAATATTCTCACTGATTTTATTGTGGCTACATGTTTAAAAGACTTTATTTACTGCACACAGTTTTAATGCTGTGGAGTGGGATCTAGTCTGCTGAACTTAGACACCTGACTTTGGGTGCTTCAAAAAGCAGTCCTAAAGCTTCAGCTTTGGTTCCTTATCAAGCTGATGGAGAGGAGCTGGAGCCTTATTTGAAGGCTGGGAGTGACCCTGCACAGCTAAGGCTTGACAGCTAAAATAAGCAGA
>JAYKAV010001422.1:156989-179489 GCA_035582835.1 Phoebastria nigripes
TTTGCAGTATTCAAGCTGTCCATCTCTCTGAGCCTGCAAAGCTGGTCTGGAAATTCTCTAGGAACAAACTTTTCCATTGTTTTCCACGCTCCCACTTTCAGTGCCAAATACAACCTGCAATTTTGGAGGTGTGTGAAAATAAGTAGTAAGTTGGGAAAAAAAAAGTTAACTGTATCCTTTCACAGTTCAAGGAGAAATCTTCTGGGGTTTGGTTCACTTTCAAGTCTGCTCAGATTTTGTCCCAAATAGTTCACCTACTCTGATTCTGAAGCCTTTCAGAATAAAAAGGTAAGCCCAGGAAAACAGAAGAAACAATGTTCATAACTAGTGTATATACCCTTCTAGGGCAGGACCAAATTTTCATCAGGCATAGGAGTAAAATAGGTCTCTGTGATGATTCTTTGAAATCAAACAAGATTTAGTACAGCATATGTATGTGGTTTATTAGGTGAAACTCTGTAAGGTGAGTTTTCTAAAGTAAATTTCCAGTCTGTTTTTTCAGCTGGATAATCTATTACATTTAGCTTTTCCCACTTCAGCCGGTGTTTGTTAAAACTTCTCCTTTTGTGTCCATGTGTTAAGATGATGGACAGTATTTGCTGATTCAAGCTTATCTAAGCTTTTAACAGGAAAATCTTGGATCAACTCAACCTGTTTGTGCCAACAATCTTTGTAACTGCCTGAATCTGAGGAATGGTTTCACAGTAATAAACAAACACAAGTAGTTTATGGAACTCTGCTGAAGAAAAGCCTTCCATGTTAACACATTCATGTCCACTTTTTAAAACAGCTCTAAATAATTTTAAAAAGTCTTACTCCATCCTTTGCTTACATCAGTGGACTGAAACTCAGTTGGAAAGAATGGCATATGCCAAAGCACGAGCTCCTTGCTCACTGATGGAGCAGAAATGTGTTTGTAGCTCAGGTGACATTTTCTGCTCCTGGTACTTCTGAAAAATCCACATATGACCCTCACCTTCTCACTTACCATCTATTTGCCTCTATTTTCCTATTTATAAAGTAGTTGCCCTTGTGTTATTGCAGTAATTACTCCAGAACAGTCTTCTGGGGCCAGGAGAGATGCTCCGATAGGTTTAGGATGTCTCACAGTGTAACTGACTGGGGTATCCTCTAGCCCATTGAAATAGGGGGCCAGGACAAGCCATCCTGCATGTCCCCCTTCCCCTCTTCCACAGCAGCCCTGATGTGCTGATCTCAGCATTATATCAATGAATGCTGCAGGGAAATCATTGTTTCTTTCTTTTTTTTTTTTTTTTCACARAAAAAAAAAGGAACAAATTCTGACAGAGGAACAGCAATTAGTATGAAAAATAGAGAGTGTATATGGGACAGAAAACAGCCCTTTTATGAAGGTCAGTTCCTTCTGACATCCTCCACTGTCCCTAGATAATATGTTCCTGCGTATGTTGGTCCTTTAGCAAACACACCCATGGGGAGGGGGAAAAAAAAAAAAAAAAGAGAAGAGAGAAAAAGGGGACAGGCAGTGAATTTGATAGAAGAATGTGGAGATCGAGGGGTTTTGCCAGTGTTGAAAGAAAAAAGAATAAATTAGAACTTCTCTTAATGTATTTTAAACGGCTTTGAAGTTTTAATGTGAAGTTATTGTGCATAGTAAGAAAGATCATTTTCCCCATGGATATTAGCTAACTGATTGCCCCAGGGGCGGAATGGGTGGCAAGAGAAGATGCATCTTAAAAAAAAAAAAATCATCTTATGAGACTTCTCAGCTTCACAAATGTTTTGAAGTTCATCTGTATCACATGCTTTACTGCTTGAACAGTCATGTATACAGAACACAGCAAGTATGACTGCAGTGTTTGTATTTCACTGGGAACGTGTTTTTGGCGCATCCTTCACTTTCTGTCAAGTGACAACACACAGTTGGCATTCGTCCTTGCAAGACAACAAAGATGAAAGGAACAGCCGGTCTCATCTATCTATGCTAGCAGAACTCAGTGAATAATTTGCAATGAATAATTTAGTCTTAAAATGCCACTTTTTTTATGTTCCTGAACTATTTGTGAAACTGTACATTTGTTGATTAGGTAAGAATTATTAGAATCAATAAATATATTGCTGGTACATGCCATCCCAAAATTACAAATAATTAAGTCAGTCATCTCTTTCTTCACTGACATGAGTTGCTTTTCCCAGATGCCAGCCTGTCCAGTTTGATCTGCTCCCACTCCGGCACAGCAGCAGTGTTGGTGGCAGTTTTCACAATTGATAGAAGTTAGAACAACCTGGAGGCTGCACTAAATCGCACCAGGACACAAACAGGACTGAAAAAAGGATTAGATTTAGGTAGAAAGATTGTTGAAAAGACCCTATCACTTTCCTCCCCAGGTGAAATAACAGGCATTCAGAGGCACATGAGCTGGCTGCAACTCACTTCATTAATCAAATCAATGTGAATTTCAAATTTCAAATATAATATCTGAATATACAATTTTAAATTGGTGCTGGTGGAGTTTCCAGCATTTGAATTACAAATTTGCTTTTTGCTAATCCATTCCCTAACAGAGATCAAACACTTGAAAATTCATGAAAAGCAAACATGAAAGGGTCACAAACATGGTCAAATGTTACCTGGCTGTTTAATTCAAATGGATACTCAAAGAAAATGTTTCCAATATTTGTTCAGCCCCTTCTTTCTAGTTAGCTTAAAAAATTAAAGTTAAATGGCAGACTAATACTATGTGCAAATCAAGAAAAAGAATCAAGGAGACTGGAAGATAGAAATACAGAAGAAGATCATAAAGAGAGATGGGCACATCTGGAGTCATATTGGATATCAGACTGAGTCTGTGGATGTTCACATCCATAGCTGGGGTTTAACCTCTGAAAAAAATAGCTGTAAAATTTGGAAACAAATTTAAATTTTGAATACTTCCATCATTCATCACCACTGTGATAATCAGTTCTGCTGTATACGTATTGCCAGAAAAATACATTAATATCCAAATATTCACTTATATTTTGAGCCAGTAGTCAAAGTTTAGCAATCTGGGTACACATTTCCTTTCTGTTTCATTGTTGCAAGTGCTATTGACAGCAAAGTCAAATATGCCTTTAGCAAAAAGGAAAGAAGTAATAGGATTCTTGTTTCTAAAGTTCTGCCTAGTCACATTCAGCACATATTTTATTTTCCTGCATTACAACAATCTACAAACAGAACCTTCTCATTTCAGTTTTTCACACGTTTTCTTTGTGTGAATCTCACTGAAATAGGCAAGCTGTCAGTGACAACGCTTAGTGTCAATCTCGTATGAAGTTGAGAAATGGGAATTACAAAAGGAAAAAGCTAGTAGCCACAATCAGTACTGTAGCTACAAACAACTTTTTTCACTTCATCAACCAAACTTATACTAGAGGGACAATCTATGATGCCACCCGTCATTGATGTTATTGCTGTTTCTGAAGACAAATTGCTTTATGTAGCAGACAAGTTCTTATGGGGAAAAAAAACACAATGAGAGTAATGTTTGCCAGGAGAAAACCAAATTCTTCCACCCTTATAAATGCCATGAGCTCCTGTCATGCCATGATTCTGTTATAAATCTAAGAATGCCGCCACTTCTTGTACAAGGTCACCCACTTCAGTCCAAGTAATGTTTATAAGAATCTTTTCATTCAATAGCAAATTGCTCTTTGCAGGTGCACAACTATTACCTCACTACAAGATCAAGCAAAATGGAGGAAAGGGGAGGTGGTCTTGTCTCATGCCCCATGTGCTTTCCTTCAGTCTGTAGATACCTCAGCTTATAGCCCAGCTGGGAACTCTCCACAACTCCAGAAGTCCAGCACTTAGTCTAGCAAATAGTACCGTTGAACTTGGCGACTCCGCTCCTAGACGTCTGTTATAAGGAAGACATTGTAACTGTTAAAGATGGGTGCCATAAGATTTTTGAAAAAGGAAAACAGGTTTAGGGATTTTTTAGCTTTATTGTTGGCCATGAAAGAGTATGAAAAAGTATGAAAAGACTTGTAGGCATGATGGATCAATGAAGATAGTTTGCTCAAAGAATTCAAGACGATGGTTGCTAGATAGGTAAAGGTGGAAGATCTCCCTAGAGATTCTGAAAAAAAATGACAAAGCACGGAAGAATTGATTAATTTCTGACAGTCAAGTGTTGCAACTAGTATAAGAAGAGATGTTTGAGTCATCATGGGATAAAGAAGTTTTCTAGATTGTTCTCTTTCCCATTTCTTGTTTTTGTGAGTGAGTGTTTCTTCCCTCATCATTCTTGCTGATGCAGTTAAATAAAATAAGGACTTTTGTGAGTAGAGAGTTCAATTTTGTTTAATGAGGTGGTTACTTCACAAAGAGGGCACTTTTCTAGAGGCAAGAACAGCAAATCTTTGCGGGACAAGCGGATGACGTAACTGATGACGGCGTTCTGTCGGGGTGAAAGTTGGAAGCTGTGGGCCCATGTGGAGTGAGCTGAAGATTACCAGCACTCTGAAGGGTGAGCTGCAGCAGAAATATTGTTTAATGAGATCCTTATTTTGTTACTTCTCCTGGCTGGAGGATTTCATAGCCTACATTTTTCTCTCGCTTTCTCTCTCTTAAACTAATTAGGGAAAGAAGAGGAAGGAACCGGACTCAGAGCACTTTATTTTGATTTCTTTCCCTTCGACACATGCAGCTCTTGTTCAGCCAAGATCTTATAGATGCTGTGAGACGCATTTGCTGAGCCAACGTGTGATTAATTTTATATTCCTCTTCCTTCTGCCATGGAAGCGATAAATCAGGAGCTGGGTATGTTTCAGGGTAGCTGACAGGATAGGTAGCCTCTTTTTACTCCATGCTATGGCTGAATGTTGGCAATAGTAGAGTTGAACTAAAACTAAGTAATTTAGAGGAGGCTAGGTTATCTAAACTAAATCCCATCATTAACTTACAAAGTCCCACAGCTGCCTAAAACCTAAGCTAGCTGTTATGGTTTCATAAGAGTTTCAGAGTCGCCGCCTTTCAGTCTCCACTGACACTGAGCAGCAGGAGAGGACCTCCAGAGGTCCCTTCCAACATAAATTAATCTGTGATTCTATAAAGGGAGCTTAGACAAGTTTAGACCATATGCCAAATTTTCAGTTGACTAAAGTCGAGTGAGATGAATCCTCCCTGACAGAATGACACAAGGACTGTTTCATGCTTCTTTTTGGGTGAGGTGTGGGTTGCGGATATTTTGTAGACTGGAGACTGAAAGAAATCTTATGATTTGTCAAAGGCTCAACAGCAATGTCACCCAGTCACTCTGTCTGTCAGCTTCCTGTGATAGCCACTAGATATCCCTGCTGCACATCAGTCACACGATAGTCAAGTCTTCCCCATTCTTTTATGCAAAGAGTGCCAAATTCTCTTCAGACTGTTTTCTTGCAAAGGTCCATGTACATTATTGCATAGTTTGCACACGTGAATATTTCTTTTCCTGTATTTCTTTGAGAAGTTGAGATGTATTTTTCAAATTCCTACGCGTGCCATCTTGGGCTGTTTGACGTTTGCTGAAATGTAGTAGGAAGTGCTCAAAAAGCAAATTTCCAGCAAATGCATCACAACGATCTGCAAAGTAATTACTCTAGGATAAAGTAACTATTTGTGTAAATTATCCATATTTAACAGCTATAAGACATACAAGAATGGGTTATTTGTACTGAGTTACCATAATCTGCCATATTAATTATTTTTTTGGAAGAAATACAGTTAATTGTGATCTACTGATTGTCTTTGTTCCATGCAAAGAAATTTAACTACATTTGGAAAATATAATTAATAATAATTACATTATTACAACTGCACAACATTAATTACAATACAATAAAAAGAAGTCTAGTTCCATTTGGAATGTGTTGAAGTGATCTTAGCAAGTTCATAGGACCCTTAAGAAAGGTAAGGGTGCCACAAATAGGTCAGAAAGCTCCTTCACAAGCTGGAAAACTCAATCCCTTGTGTCGACACCTAGCCTCATGAAAAGTATGGAAGCTAAAGTCTCTGGGATTTTCAACAGCTTGTTTGATGGCCTGTGGTCAAAGGTTCCCAGGTTCCCAGAACCTCTTCCTGGGAAGCTGGGGCAGAGGCCAACTGCCTGGAGCTTCAGGACTTCCAGTGATCTTGAGATGCCATGGAGCACATTGGATTTCGTAACCGAATCTGTGGGAGGTGTAGGTTGCTAACAGTGTTTTGTTCCTTTAAGCTTGTTAGGTTGAAACCAACATCAACCTTACCAATAAAGTTTCTTTCTCCCAAAAACTGTTCTGCTGATGATAGCGTCTCATGATCACCAATTTTTTTGCACACCAGAATGTTTTTCAAAAAAATCTGTCACTGCATTTCTACTGATAGAGACACTCGCTCAGAAAACGCTCCTGAGATCACTGACATGTTTCACATAACACTGTTTACCACTGCTTAAGGGAGACTGTAAAAGTCCTGTCAAAACCATAATGAATACAGCACGCAAGCACTCAGTTACTGGTATAACTAGCCCTGCTGGAATTCAATACATCAGAGGAGCAATGAGAAATATATTTTAAAATAGTAACTTTAGCCAATGATCCTACAGTCTGATATATAGTTACAAATCTTACCATCAGAGATTGTAGCCTCACTGCAGAGCAGGGATTTTCTGAAGGATCCACACAGAAGTCACAGCAGATGAGGATAAGACTGAAGCAGGACTGGATTTTTACAGGGAGTACAAACTATGTTTTTGTCACACCAAAATTTTAACAATATATTCACACGTATGGATTGTCTGCACTGCCAAATGCATGCACTTTATTCATTACTAGAATGTCTCTGGTGATTTTATGTGGGGATAAACATGGAGCTCAACACTGACAAACTAAGTGTCTCTTTTTTGGCAAAGACACTGAAATACCATTGCTGCATTTCCATCATTTCCATGCATTTCCATGACTGGACACTCTTTTTCTCTAGCCTTTGCATGAGCTACTGTTTGATAACTTAGCCTGGCTTCCCATTGGTCTGCTTATGTGGACAAGAGAAGGTACAAAAAGCATTGGAGTTGATATTTGTTGGCTGTTGAGACATCATTTACTCTTGTTTGAGAATTTGTTAAGGGTATTTTCCTTTCCAGAGACATCATTTGGAAACAAACAAGCAAGCTTCTATAAATTGAACTAAAATGTTAAAGACCAAAGGTGTAATTCTTGAAGGTACTTGACCAGTCCAGCAAGCAATACAGTAAGATTTGTTTAAATAAAAAAAGGTCTAATTTTAATTGACAATAATTTTAAACTGTATAAGTAGAAAGGAGAAACTCAATGTGTCTTAAATATAACAGCTTTAAAGCAGAAGCTGACGACCTCACTGCCCATTTGTATAGCATTACTTTGTGGCATGCTCAAAGCTGAGTTTACAAATGTCAAGCAGATAGCAAGTAGAGCCAAAGAAAACAGACTTTCCAATATACCACCCCCAAAAAGTGGGATCAAAATAATGTTTTGTTTTTCATCTTCAGCATATGAATTTGTATATGCTGCCTATTATCAAATATGTCTATCTCATGTAGGCTTGTGTGTACCTACAAGCATACATATATATGCATCTATCTATGTATTTGTCTACATAGACACGATCTGCAAAACGAACAACTGAATAAACAAGGTGAAAGTTTTAAGGAAAATGTAATTTTAAATTCCACATTTATCATGAACAGTGACATGAGTGCCCTGAAGATGAAGATCTAAATAATATAGTTGAAAATTATATTGTACATGTGAGTTAAAAACATACTGTGGGAGCCAGCACCATTATTTCTGTGTATGTACCTACATATTCCTCTATATCGGTACCTCTATCTATACACTGGAGTAGAGAAATATTAGCTAACAATAGATGCATCTAATTGAAATGTGTATGAATGGTATGTACTATGCACTATCATTTCTTTCTGCAACTAATTTAGAATTCAACAGAATAATATGAAGTCTTTTACTACTTAATTAAACTTTTGTAATGCCTGTTTTACCAAGATGAATAAAATGCATAAATCGTATGAGGTGACATCTAATGCACACAAAAAAGAGAAATGTAAAAAATCAGAACAGTGGGTACATTAAACTGATTCTTAATAATTGAAACCAATTTAATCATTTGAGATTATTTTATTCTAGCTGACGTAATACTGTAGCAGTTTTATTCTAATTATAACCTGTTTCATTTTACTCTGCCTTTCTAGTTAATTATTACAGTCAATTTGTAAAATGACATGGTTCCACATTTGCATAGGTCACTATTAAATAAATGAATAGCTGAAATTACTCTAGCATTGAAGTGTCAACTTTGGTAGAAGTCAAGAGGACTTCAAATGTTCTTCTAACACCCCTTAATGTGTTAATGACCACTATTAAACTGCAATTAAAAGGCCAGAGAAAAAATGCACGAAACAGTTAATAGAAAAATAGCAGAGACACAATTAAAACACTTCGGATTTTGACTGATAGAAAATAAAGTGATATGCTGAAAGAAGTATAGTATGAATCTATGCCTAACACATGACAGAACTGACAGTTTAATGATAACAAATCATAGGCTGCCTTTTTTGGAGCATTATACGTCAGCTTGACATTAACATCAGTAGTAAACAAGACAATGTAATGATTTTACCTTGTATTTAAATTGCTACTTATTATGGTACTAAATAATAGCTTTAAATAACTTGGTGTCCAGGCTAGTGATGTTCTGTGTTTGTATGAGACAGTACTGAAAGATATGTTTAAGTTTTTTGTCATCCTAAATAAAGGATATATGTATGTCTTAGCTGTGTAGTCTACCACGTTTGCATCTGAAACCTTTCCTGAATCCATAACACTGTCATGAGGTTTGTTTGCTCATGAGAGGAACGAGTACTGATGATCTAGTCCTAACTCAAAGCAGACCGGATTTTTAGGTATCAAGTGGTGTGTGTATAACTCCTAGGCAGCAGCTCAATTAATCAGAGCTATGCCAGAGCTATCATATTAAACACTGTTACTTCAAAAGCATACTTTACTGAGAGGTGAACTGAGTAGCATGGGGATGGCACRAGTGATTCCAAAAACTAAATTATGTTCAACATAAAAATCAACATTATGTCTGAAAATTTAAATACATACGTCAGAAAATTCAAAGTTATGGTTCCCACAGGAATTAAAATTTGACCTCCATGTACATAGGTAGCATTTGCTATTACTGCTACATTTTAATCATTCATATAATCTACATCTCTGCAATCTAGATGAGTTATGTTTGCCATGGGAAATATGACTTCTTGATTTCCTGATCATTATTTGTGTGTTGTGTATGCTCATCCATAAAGTTAAATTAGCTTTATGGGTTAAATCCTGTTCTCAGTTACACCATGTAAAACCAGGCTATTTTTAGTGATCCAGTGGATTTAAGTAACTCCATTAATATAAACAGTCTTATTTTGTATGTCTTATGCTAACTAGAACAGAATTACTGCTCTCCTAAAACTCCATCTGTGATATTGCTTAGTCCATTGTAAATAGGCATTTACTTCTTAGATCAATGGACTAAATCACCATTGCTCTTTCTTATCATTATGTCTTTTCACTTATGCAAAATGAGCAAAAAGAAGGATCAGCATGTTAACTTTTTTATGCTTACTTTGCACAGATAACATGTGTGTTTTAATGCTTTCTTCTATAAGTCAGTATGAAAACAAAACTGGTCTTCCCTTTCCCCTTACCTTTTTTTTATTAAGCATGTAATGTCAGAAAGCCACACAAATTTCGAGGAAGATTCAAACACCATGTTGCACATTCTTATACAAGGACAAAATAATTATGGTTGCAGAGGACCAGGTTTTAAAGGATATTTAGGCATTTAAAAATGTAGATAGGCTCCCAATGGGATTTTCAAAGGTTAGATTATTTTGAAAATCCTGCTAGGCACTGAATGTATTTCTTTGAAGTCCTCATACATGTGTAAGTTCATACATTGGAGAAAAAATGCACATAATCAATGAAATAATTGAAATAGATTCAACCATATCCATTTCATGTGCACCACAGATTTCCATGTGCTTAAGTCTGTTTGTGTCCAGATCAATGCAACTTCTTTTGCTGTTAAAAATGAGAGATAGTAGCTATATTGTGCAGCTGCAGCACTAAATTGTCCATTATTTATAGCTTCTCTATTTCAAAATCTCATTTCTTTAAAACATTCAAGGTTCTAGTCCTGCTGAGGACTAAACCCCAGCTGAATGTGAATGGGAAAAATTAAAAAGAAAAAAAAAAAGAGAGAGGAAGACATTTTATCACATTTGCACAGTTCAAAAAATTGTTATAATACATATTTTTCCAGGCTTTTCGTATTACAGCAACTTGCCTTTTAGAATTGCAAAGGATAAGAAACCTTAGTACACTTTCTTGGAGAATATTTTTATGCAGATAGTTTTTCTGGGGACTCAGGTTCACCAGAAATGCATATGTGTGTAACATCCATGTTATATCACTTTTATAGGTTCAGTACCTTATCTATTCTTGCTAGCCTGCTCTATGGTTTTTCCCTTTTCAATGGTCCTTAGCACCTCTGAGTACAAAGAAGAGCCCAACAGACCCTGTGCCAGTTCTTGTTCCCTGTTGAGCCAAACACGAGCCAGTTTCACAGCTGGGACGATGCAGACAGGCTCAGAGGCACAAGTACTCTCCTTAGGCTCCCTTACATGAATCCGTTCCCTGGTCCTGGCCATCAGAGGAGCACTCAGCCTGCGAAGTCTTGCTGCAGAGGCCCAGGTATGGCAGCAGAGCCTCTTATTTACAACATCAGCTAAAACAACCACATGCACCCCATTGCCCAAACTGCACTACTTACCACTGCTGGCCAGACAAGGGCAAGAGAAAGAAGCAAGTGTATATTAAAGCACAGAAGAGTCAAATGGAATGATAAGTTTAGGTAAAGGAAGAATAAAGTATATCATCAGGAGCTCAAGAACAAAAATGTACTAATATTTGTGAAGCAGAAGAAAGTATAAACTTAGTTGGGGCTTTCTGTAGGGAATAATGTGAACTAAAGCACAGAAATGGTGACACAGAGGAGTAACTCCAGAAAAGGGAGAAGAGTAATGGTACCAAGCTTAGGTTTTCCTTTCAAGTTATACTCAAAACCATAGTGACATTAGTTAATTTAAACACTGTAGTTAACCTGTGATATTTGTAAGCATTTTTAAACTGATCTTTTTTTAAACGTCGATTTGGAAATGCTACAAACCTGTGCTAATAAGCACGTAGAAGTGACAATTCAGTGAAAGAAAATAAGCTTTTATGTTTGGGGGAAAAAAACCTGGACCTATACACAAATTTAAACATGTCTGGAATTTTTCAGTTTGCTTTTAGTTTTCTAAAGTGTTTTGTAAAAACCAAACAAAACCAAACCAATAAAAAACCCACCCCACCTAGTAATTGCTTTGGAAAATATTTAGGTTGACTTTCGTGGTCGTATTGTAAAAGCGGAACTTGATGCGGAACAAAAGATACATATATATATATATGTATATTTAATTGTAAAGTTGAGAAAAATGTAGATCTATTTAAAGCAGGGATGACAGTTGTTGAGCATTGTGATGTATCATCTTGACATGAACTGGATGAGGTAGATTAGTGATTGACACTAGCAATGTCAGAATTTACATTGCAGCACACACAAACTCCGTGGAAATGTACTATTAGCACTCGGAGTAAGCAGTGATGAGTAATGAGATAAAAATTGACAGTGTCAATAGCCATAAGCCCTCACAGTCAAGAATAATGAACTGTACTATGCGTATGTATATTAATACATGTGTATATCTGTCTGTCTGAAATATGTCTATAGTAACTTTAATTACACTAAATTTTGTGAAGCAACAATCCAAAATCATAGATAAGACAAGGAATCTCAGTGAGGTCCACTTAAAGTCTATGGAGTGTGATTTACTCTACATGTATCTTCACCTTTACACGTGGTGTAGGCATGCAGTTGACATTACTGCTTACCCTATTTCGCTTGCCAGAAACTGGTCTAACGTACACAGCTGTACACAGATAAGGGTAATACCCTGTTTTAGTAGGACTACTTTTCTAAGCACTGTTTTGCTTGTTTAGAGTCAGGGCAATAGTGAGTTTTACAGGAACGGTGGAAAGCAGTAACATACCATATCGTAACAGTTAAAGAGTATCATGATCCAGTGGTCAGTCCAGTTTGATAAAATTTGTTTCCAACCTTGATTGTCTGAGAGATATTGGGCAAGTGACCCAAGAAACCAGGTCAAAAGTCCCCATCACTTTGGAGTGCTCTAGTAGCACTGCAGAATACCCTGCCTCTGGCAGGACTGGGGACTGTGGACATCTGGCTTTGCCGGAAGGTGCCTCAGGTGTTGTAAATGTATCCAACAGCTGCATCTCCAGGTCAGCCCTCACACGGTCAGAAGGATACAGGGCCCTGAACTAAGCAGGGGGAAGGTAACTCCATCGCACTGGTGAGCATATTACATGCTAGGTGGTACTGAGTGAGAAGAAAGTTGTTTAAAGTTCCCTTTGCAGTGGAGAATCCCGTCATTGATGGCATATGCAAGTTAAATCGTCTTTTCCTCAGTTTCTCTCTGTGGAAGCCCCTGTCAAAGCAAATCACTTTGACCATCTCAGATTAAAGTTTTATTTCAATGCCCACTCTGGATAGCCACTGAAATGTTATAAGGGCGGGAACTATATTAATGCCTCAGTGGCTAGATGATTATTATCTTTTGTCCTTCTTTCTCTTTAATAATGTTTGTATCATCTTGACATGAAGTGCACGGAAGAGATTAGTGACTGCCACTAGCAGTGTCAGAAATAATGCTGTGTTGTATCAAGAAATTAAGTAATGCATTTTGCAGTCCACTACTATAAATATGGAGAGATACAAACTTGGCAAGAAGCTGTGCTTTCGTCTTCAGTAGCCTGGAGCAGAGGCCTGAGGATGTCCTTCTGCTCCACTCATGGCTCCCAGAGCAACCATTACAGTGCCCCAGGCAGATGGTGGGCAGGACAGGTCTTTAAAGATTAATTCCTCCCTATTTATTGAAAAAGCATCTCACACAAGTTTGGTGCCATCTAAAGTTAGTAATTAAAACAGGAAAATGGTGGTGTTTCATTGCTGTGGATGGTAGGGAGACAAAACCTTCAAGAAAATGGAAGCTGTCAAAAAAGATTAAAACAAATTCAGTGAAAAACCAAAGACTAATTGAACTTCCCATATGGAAGGAGAGCAACAGCAATGACTCATTTAGATTTCTATTGCCCCTTTTGGAGAGGAAATGAAATAATGGGCATCTGCATGTTGTATCTGCTGTGATTTTATTTCATTTTCCTTCTTTTTGTTGCTCTATAAAACAAAGTTTCCAGAATGATTTATGTGTCAGGTTTATATTTCCAGTTTTTCTAATGGAGCAATTTTATTTTAAAAGGTAAAATATATTTTTTAACCTACCAGTGACATCACTCTCCATATTGGATCAATTATCTATGCACTGAATAAAGTTTAATTGAACCCTTTTAAATCTGTGCAGCTGTTGTGCAGTGAAAGAGGCAGGTGGATTATCTCATTAGTATTAATCTAAATGTTCTGTGGTCTCTGCACATTTTAATGTGTGTGGTGTATATATTTGGTAATAGTTCTTAAGTTGTTAAAAATAAGATAAGCGGTACAAGAAAAATTTTGATAATAATTTATGTAATATTTGGTTCTTAAATGGGATGATTTAAGGGCATTAAAATGATGAGTGATGCCACAAAATCTATTCCAGCAGACAGACTGAATGAAAGTATTAATTTGAAAACTTCTGACCTATTTTAATTTTATTTTAGGAGTGCTCTGTTTTATGCATTGTTTTTACTATCAGGATTTTAACTGGTTTTCCTTCCAATCAGCTTAGCTAACTTAAATCCTTTCGTAAGGTTTACCAGCATCAAACATTTCTACCTCATCTTCCAGGAATCTATTTTCAAAAGATATTATTTGTTCCTAGGACCAAATTCTGACACTGCTTACACAAGTGATTAGGGCATAAAGGTGAAAAAATGGGCCAGGACCACAGCATGTATAAAATGCTTTGAAGTAACTGAGCTATATTGGCTTAACTATCTGAGAATGTAGCCCGCTGCTTTCAGATCTGAGGGTGGCGAAGCAATGGGAGTGCTGCTTGGGGACAGCATGTCTCTGAGCCACCACTGAAACTACTGGATGCTAACGCCAGGTAGCGCTGAAGTTACTCAGTGAGATGCTGGCCTGGTGGATATATCCAGGATTTAAAGGTCAGTTTTGTGCCTTTGCTCAAGTCCCATAAAGAGAGCACTTACGGGGGAAGAAGAAGGTTCACTTTGCATTACTGTCAAAGGGGACCCCTCTGTGGGCAGTGGGCTGACTCCAGCTTGGCCAGCTCCGAGGAGGTAAAGGAGATTCCCCTGTCCACAGGAAGCTCATCTTTTGTTTGCACAGGGAAAGGAGCATGCTGGTGAGCTCCTAGGGCTTGCAGCTCCTGAACGCAAGAGCAATCCTTCCTCTGAGGATTACAGTGTTTTCTCTTTTGGGTTGGTGTTGAAGACCCCTTTCTCATCTTCCTAAAGAGCTGAGTACCAGAAAAAGTTCCCAGGAAGAGAAAAGGCTCAATTTTGAGACAAAAAAAAGGGCAACAAGGTAGAGTGAAGAAGAGGTCAAAAGCAAAAAGCACATGGACCAGCAGAAGACACAAACTAGGAGTTACTCACCAATTAACTGTGAGAAGAAAGGGAAACTCTACGGACACTGACTGATCAGTGAAGTTTTACTTTACTTCACAGGAAAGTGTAGAAGCTCGGCATGTTACACTTACATAGCTAACACCAAATCCATCACACCAACGCTTAGGAGAAGTGGTAGCAGACCAACTATATAGGTTAACAGCACCAAAGTAACTCCTTGGCCTGCAATGCCTTCCATCAGCCCTCATATTTAGTAACTTGTAAACTGCTACCTTGGGATGTGCCATCTCTGCAGCTAAATGCGTTGATTCAGGTATGAGGAGCAGTGGTCACATGGAAATGCAGCAGTACTTACTCTGAGCAGCAGAGGAAATTAGCCCGCGTGGAGTGCCACACATAACCTGCTTCCACACGCTGAGACAGCTTGCTTGGCACTGCACAGCAGGATTCACTGGAAGCATTCATGGGCTCATATTTCTTATGGTATATTGGGGTATTTCAAACTGGTTCATTTAAAAATTGTTGCGTTGTGTATCGTCTCCATTTTCCACTTTGATTTGTACCAGAAACTTCCAGAGTTAAAACAGTATTTTGTTACCTTTCTCCTTGCTTTTCTTCCCTAAGGCTTGAGCTAGAAAAGCAGACTTTCAAGCTCAGGACTTGTCCTCTGTGTCTCAGTGGAGGATAGGTAGCACACCCCAACATTAGAGAAATTATAAGCTGTCCTGGTATCTAAAAATAACATGGGAACAAATGTCCATAAATATACATCCAAGGAAAACAGAGTGTTAGAAATACGTACTGTGCACATATGGCATTTAGCAACAACAACCAGAAGTTCTCAGTAGAAGAACGAAAGATGAATGAAATCACATAAAGGAACACTTCCCTGTGTCTTCAAAAGCCTTTTTTTTTCTTTTGCTGTAGTGCTGAAATCTTAAACTTGCTTTGGACAGCTTGGGCAGCACTTGCAGCGATTAGCACTTCAGCTGGACCACAGGGAAACAGCATCCGAACCTGGGAGAATCCTCAGCGGCAAGTTTTTAAACAATTGTTAAACACGTTTGTGAGCCTAACAGTAAAGAAATGTTACAGTTAAATGTTATATTCAGTGCCCTGATCCATCCTTTAAATCTCATTCTAATCTTAGAAAGATTAAGCAACAAATGCATAACCTGTAAGAAGTGTAAAGGTGTACTTGGGAGGGGGCTGTGAGGAAAATACGTGAAGGAATGCCTCGTTGCCAACGAGCGTTGCTGCTCCATTTTATGTACCTCCCAACAGCTGACTGCAGAAGCTACTTCAGCTCTAGCTCTGTTGTACGGCCTGGGGGATTAGTGAAAGAGACCACCCTGGAGGTTGTTAAATAGAAAAAACAGTGTGCCTGCCAGCTGGGGACCAATTGATTGCTGCTGGTGTGTGTAAGGCAGCGATGAGGGGGAGGTGGAGAGGTGATGGGATTTGCTCCTGAACAGTTGGTTTTGTGAAGGACTCTCACTGCCTCAAAGCTGTTGAGGCCCTTGCAATTGTCCTATAGTTTCCCCCTGAGTGGCTGCTAGATTTTCTTGCTGGAAAAATTTATGGATGTAGCATAGTCCTGAAGGAAATGTCATTATTAGCAATGAAAGGGTTAGAGACTTGCTCCTGCCTGGTACTGAGCACCTTCACAACCCACTGCATTTGGCTGCATATAAGATCAAGAAGTAAGAACTATAAGAACTGTAAGGTCCTTCCCCTTATACGAGAAGGACTTGCAACAAGAGCTTAGGCTTTTCATTAAGTATTGTAAAATGCTGCATAGCACTATTTTGTTCCAGGAAAACAAGATTCTTTGCAGATGATCTGTGGAAATCATCTCTCTTTTTTAAGGCCCTGAGGACATTCAGTAGATACAGCAGTGTATTTTTCACTCTTTCTAATTTACAGTTTTGTTTACAAAACCTAAATTAAATCTCTACATGCAAATGAAATGGCTTAGTTATTCCTGCAGGCAGAGGCTAGCAAGTGGGGTCTGTCTTACCCTACATGTAAACATGAATAAAAAATGTGTGCATGTTTATCTAAATGTGCGGCATTTATCTGGAGTGATAAATTGATATCTGTTGTTTGATTATACTAATATTCAGCTTTTTTTTTTACTGCTGCTAACACTGTCAGCATCATATGCTCAATCAGGGAACTTGAGATACCTAAATATTAACTTTCTGTGATGCTGAAATTTGATACATTATTTCTGCTCTGTTTTCTGTCTTTCAGTTTCTAATCCATGACAAAGTTGTCGATTTTACCAATGACTGCTTAGTTTTGTTAATATCCTTTTGAGGAAGATTTTGTCAGAGATATTTTGACAGTCCTGTTAAGGCAGCTCCACCAGCTATCCTTTACCTAGAGTCTTGATGAGATGATCAAGGAGTTCTAGAACGTTTCCTTTTTTAGCCAAATGCCTGACTGTTTTGCCTCATCACAGTCTGCTCATCAAGATCTCGTACACTGGGTACTGGGATAATTTTGGCAGCACATCGGTGGTTTTAGACAGGGGAAAGAAGTACTTCAAGGAAAGTTTTACTCTGTTACTGTAAGCTTGAGATGAATCATTGCTGTTGCTTTGTGATTGTCTCACCCTGTTGCAAACAGGCACCCTCAGAGATGGACAGTGCTCATTGCAGATAAAAACTATAGAAAAAATAATTCTGAATTCTTACTGTCTTCAAAATTCCCAAGACGTCAAGACCTGGTCAGAACTGGGGATGAGCATCAAGCTTTCCTGACTCCAGGGCAACCGCATGAGCCAAGTCTCTGGTCTCCATTTCATAGGATAGAGGCAAAAGTATCTGCCAGTATTTCCAGTCTTAGAAATGGTTAAGCCACTTTGCAAAGAACTCTTCTTACCTGAATCTCTGTGTTTAGCTGCAGAACAAGCATGTTCCACAGCAGCAGTTTACCTCTTACTGAATATGATGTTCAATGGAAGATGTTGTGAGTCACAGAATTACTTCAGTGCTGTTAATCTTCCCCATTGTTTGCACCAAGTTCTCAAAAATACACTGAGCTGCTGAAATTCCCTACTTCAGGAAAGGACCCTACCACAATGGCCTTTGTAGTAAGACAGTCTGATAGCAACTTAGTTTCTCTGTTTCTATAGTATTTGTACTGACTGGGTGATTTTTAGACTTGTGAGATTTGCTACTTTCACATCTGTTGGACAAGACATTATCCAGTGATCTACATTAATAAGAGCGATTGATGCCTGAGATGTTTTAAGGCTAGTCCTGTCACTCCTTTACCTTTTGGTACCCTGCCAATGCAGAACTGGCTTCCTTAGCTGGAGGATGAGGTCAGCCATTTCTGCATCAGACAGCTCCCCAAAGCCCTTCTCTCCCTCTCATCTCTCTAGACCCCCTGCCCTGTTCCCCCAGTTAAGCAGCTCCAGCTGCTGGTTCTGTTTGTCTTTGTAGGCCAGGAGCTGTGTATTACTTTCGTGCATCACTTGGCCATTTGCATATTCTTCATCCTCTGTGGCTGCTGAGATTTATGTTGTATCCACACATCCAGTCTTACAGAAGTGTCTTATATGGTTGTGACCATTTCCAGTAATAGCATGTGGAAAAGGAATCAGTATAATTATGATACTGATTAATTTGATACTACTGTAAGTGGGAAGATCAGTAAGGATAAGTGTCTTTTACATTACTACAGAAAAATAACAACATCTTACAGTGAAATCCAGTGATATTTAGAAATGGTATCAGTCTTTTAGAGCTATCCAATTCTAAAAAATATATAGTCTTTATTGCTGCAGAAGAAAAGGCAATTTTGTCAAATACAGAGAACTGTTTGAGGATGGTGAAATGGCTACAGGTTGCCAAAATCTGCAGCTGGACGTGACATTGTGGAAAGATATCAGCAGGGAATTGAATAATCACAGTTCCCTACAGTCCACCAGCCATCTGATTTTAGTTTCTTCACATTTGTACACATGTTTTTGTTTATTATGTAATGAAAATTTGACACATGTAAACATACTAAGTTAAGTGGGATTTGAAGGTGGGCTTTAGCTGGAGAAATCCCATAAAAATGTCTAAACTCATTTTTTTCTTTCAGGCCAGAGGGTTTTAGAGAGATCAACTTTCTATGTGGCAGCTGGGCTCCCTGTGGTGTTGTATTTTATTTTATTTTTTATAGCATGTAGCTTCTAGATTTAAAAACAAAACACACTATTCACTTCCTGAACAGACCTGCAACTGAATTAAAAAAATATTTGCAATACACATAAATGGGGAAGGAAGGTAGCACAGTATGTGAGACGCCTTTTATTCTCCAAAGGCCAAAGGAGCACAAACACAAATACAACTTAGCATGGGTGAGATAAGGAAAGGCTTCTTTCACCTGTGTCCCACCGAGAAACACATTCCTCTCCTCTGAGGAGCTGCTCAGTGACCAGTGTGTTCACCACCATCTAGATGGTCCTTTAATTCCTACACCTTGGTCTATCTGTGCTGACTGTACAGAGGCTTCATCGTTCAGGGAAGGTGGGTCCTCACATCCTACACAGCCGCTCTGGCTGTGTCCATCTGTCTGTCCATCCTACCCAGGCTCCCAGTCTGCTTACCTTGCTACTTCTGTGTTGGCTCAAAATCTTACTTCTCGTCTTTAGTCATTGATAGCTGAGACCAGCTTTACTTTTGATCATGTCTGCCTCCATGACCCACCCCATGTACTTTCAGATTTCTAGGGCTCTGCAGATTGCACAGCTTGGCTTAAAATGCCTGAGAGGGGGAACAGGCTTGAGAAGGTTTGACTGAAATTAATCTATGTGGAAATTCAAACTATGTAATATCTGACAGTTTTCACAGCAACATGGATAGCTCTTGCCATTAACTAAGTATATATCCATAACTGACACATTAATGATTTAATGAAAAAGTTTTCTAAGCAACTCCTCTTTTAACAAAGAAAATTCAGTGAAATCCAGTAGAGAACTTGAGCTGTATTTGTTTAATTTGCTTATATACACCAGCCATGGGAATTAAGATGAAATCAGGAAATCAGAGGACTTCCAAGGTGGAAATTCCTTTGGGGAAGAGATGGTGATGGCAACCCTCAGCACTATCAGAAGCAACTTCTGGAGTTGCCCTTCAAATGGGAGCTGCTGATCAAACAGACATTCGAGGCAGCCTGGATTTCCTCTTAGTTAGTTCAGCTTCTTCCAGTGGACTTCCTTGAAGCCCTTGCTACAAACTGAAGTTTCTCTTTCCTTTCCCCTCCATCCCCAATGGAAGACCCAGAGGGAACATACATCCCTTGAGTGAACCCCTGTTCCACGTGTCAGGCTGACCCAGGAACATGTAATCCGCACATCTCTCCTCCATCTTCACCTCATCGTGCTTCTAAATTTGAATCCTGAACGGGTCACATAAAGTGAAACAGAGTTTGGAGATTTATTGTAATCACATGCTGACATTTTCCCACATCACTAACCTACCACATGATTTAGCAGGATTGTCAGCTCCTGCTTGAAGGAGGGTCAGGGCAGAAATAGCAAGGGTGTTGTAAGATGGCATGGAGGCCTTCTGACAGCGCAGCGTGGGAAGCTTCTGCATTATTTCCTGCAGTCCCATCTTTTAAAAAGCTCCTGAGGCTGTCATTTTGATATTAGCAAAAAAGTAATTTACACTTTAAAAGACACCCAAACCCATGAATCTTAAAAGACATTTCTGTTTTGAGCCTGAAAAATAAAAAGTTTTAGGCTTAGTTCACAAAATGTTTGTTCGGAGAGGCTCCAACTTTAAAGTGGAAAAGTAGAAACTATGTTTTCTGGCAAAAATATGCTTTTTACTATTCATAAGTACTTTTTTTCTCTCTCCATTCATAAAACCAAAGCTACAGAGCACTTAAGAGCCAGGATATTTTGCTAAAATATTATAGAGACATTTACCATAATCCCCTTGCTTTCTTTCCGTGTCTTTCTCCATCTCTCACTTACACTCTCCTCCTTTTTCACTCTGTATATCTTCCTGATGTTACAAAACTGTGCCTGTGACACGAAGCTTCTCCTCAGCTGCCAAGAAAGTGAAAGAAAAGGTAGTAGGTGCCTTTTTCATAAAAACAAATCCAGTGCTATCTCACATAGTTTGCTCCTCTAGCCCTAAGTACCGAAACAAACCAGGGACAGCCAGAGAGTGGGAGAAGAGAACTGAGCATGAATGATTTTGATGGTAATGTGTTAGCTTCGGGCTTCAGATTTAAAAAAAAAAAAAAATATTCAAAATATGCTTTCTCTTGGTTTTGCTTTAGACGCTGTGAAAATGTCAAGCAGAGGGTTACTTTTGATTCTGATTTTGAATTTGTTGTCACTCATTAATTTTCAGAGAGTTTGAGAAGCTATGCTTACACTTTCCAGGATTTGTTAAGACACCTGCACTAGTATGGTAATGCAGCCACACTCTAAAGACATTGGCACTCTCTTTCATGGTCTCACTGAAAAGGCTGTGGTAGGAAGGCAGCTGTGTTGGTCTCTGTGATATAGATAGAGTGTGATAAAATCGATTAGGTAGTAATGCAATATGTCACTGTTTAAAAAGGCAAAAAAATGTGTGTATCCCTGAAAAAGCATTTATTTAATGACCAACAGCAAAGGAACAAAGTGAAAACAATACATAGGGAAGATCATCCTAGTTAGTGGCTTTGGACACAAGAAGACTCATAATAGTTTGCCATACTCCTGTCTGGTAACATCTTTTGTGAATTCTCAGGCTGCGAGATAATTGCTCTCTTGGCAACATCATTTTTGTTTTCCATTTTGAGCAGCTCACATAACCTTCTATCCAGCCTGGATATTTTTATAACCTTCCTGTGCTCGATAACAGATTCATATCCATACTTCCCACGTGGAAAAATCTGGGAATTTTCTTTTCTAAACCATGGTGACAAGTAGCTTTCAAACCACTTGCTTTCCTTCCTGACTAGGGACACTTGGTCCCAAGTTTTGTCTTCATTCTCCACCCTCCACCAGGAACCAGGACATAAGTCATTTTGGGAAAGGTCACATTAACCCGTTCTGAGTAATTTGTGTTTGTCTGCAGATGACTGTTCAGAAGGAAAACTACAAAACACCATCCCAGGCTGGGGAGCATCATCACGAAGACCTCAAAGCAAAGTTAAACACCCAGGCAGACTGCACAAGGGTGTTATTTTCAAAAGAGGAAATTTAAGGTGATGATGACCCATTAAGAAAGAAAATTGAAACTGTTGGAGCAGGAACAGATAGGGAAACAGGGAAATGGACATAAAAACTTTCTATTGTGGTACCTACTATAACATACAGACTGCTTGATCCGTCTGCAATTACACTCTCAGGAGAAGAAGGGCTACTTAGTGCAACTAGTAGGACAGTCAACTCAAGGGATTCACTGATGCAGGAGCTCATCTAGCTAAGTAAAATGGCTAGGTTAATTTAAAAACAAACGAAAAACCCCAATAATTTTATGATCATCAGTAACATTTCCTAATACCAACCCGTCTTGTGCTTTGGGATGCAAACTGATTACTGCAGGGCCAGGGAAATCATTCTCTCCTTTGCTTCGTTGGATGGATGCTTTATTATTGTTTTGTTCATCTTTCTTTAATCTCTCATTCTACTACTACAAACAGGATACACAACTTGATGGACTAATGGTGTGATCCAATATGGAAAATCCTATATTGTCACATAATTATAATTCATTCTTTATTTTGTTCTCCTTTCTTACCTTCTAG
>JAYKAV010001422.1:184489-186989 GCA_035582835.1 Phoebastria nigripes
ACAAGTATACCTTTAGAAATGTTTTCTTGGAAAATGATGCATGTTATATGAAATAAATTAAACTACTGTACAACATTAAAACAGATCCACACACTATATCTAATGAATTCCATATTCTTTCTCAAAGCTTTCAATGCTAATCACAAAATTCCATATAATTTTTTTTATGTACTCAACTAGCAAATGACTGACCTCTAAAAGTCACTAGTTGGGTAATAAATTTTATAAATCAGACCTATTATAATGAAGTATTTTTAAAGCTATTTCATCGTTGCCTGACTAGCTTGAAATTTGACTTATTTTGATCAACAAATGTTAATTGTGCTCGATCAGAAGGGACATTCAAGGACTACAATGTTAATTTCTTACTTACACAGAATACCTATTAAAAATGAAGGGAAGTTTAGCCTGCAAATATTTTTTGTTAAAATATGATGAGCAGTTAGAAGGTATCCTGATACCCCTGTCCATGCTGCAGAAGGTCAGATGTTTTGGTGGTCTGACCTCTTCTATTTCCTTCAAATGTCTCTTTAAGGCTGCCTTTGACCTCTTAAAGAAGCCAGACAATTAACACTGGTTACACTGAAGACAGGTACAGCTCATATCAGCTTATTTAAATAATAAGCATTTAATAAAAAGGTAAAAAGACCAGACCTGTAAAAATATATTTCTATAGTTAGACTAGCAAAAGGTTTGGCCCTGTCCTGTGTGACCCATTTGAGCCATCCTGTTGAAAGGAATATTTCATGTAAACGCCAGTGGAACTTTGAATATTTTCTGAGGACTGCAAATATGTCAAGGCAGGGACAACATCTTACATGTTTATGTGGTCTTATAAATCTCCTTTTAGGGGATACTCTCAGAACAATAATGATAATGATAACAAGAGGGGAAAAAAGTGTAAGAGTGGTGTAAAACTTTCCATAGTGCACGAGGCTGTGTCACAGCTGTCTCACATCTGGGATTCCCTGAGAGTAGGCAGGCAAGCTCTCCGGGCCACCTTGGAGGAGGCGATCAGGAGTGGGGACACAAAACCAGAATACAGGCCAGGCTGAAGAGGACCAGCAAGCAGTAAGAGGGACAAGCCAGTGGGGAGAGCCTATGCTGATGTGCATTTAACGGCTGTGACCCATCAGAAGGAGGCACAACCGCCGTGCTGGGAAGGCGAGTGAGCAGCAGCTCTCTAATCTGGCCAGGCATGACTGTCTCCCCTCCCTACGTTCCTTCTGTGTTTCATCTACATAAAGTCTGATTAATCTGCCTTTATACACCTGAAGTGACTTCCACCCCAGAAGAATTGCCCCAATAACCAGCAATTCTGCGAGACTGCCGCAGAGATAGCAAAGGTTGATTTGCCAGAGTAGAGGAGGGAAGTTCTGATTTCTTCATGGTATCACAGTGGAAGGGATTACATATGTCTCAGTGTGTTGATGGGAAGTGTTTCGGAGGTGTCAGCTGTAACTTTAATATTTTAACTTTTTGGTTTGGTTTGGTTTGGTTTGTTGTTCTTCTTTGTCATCTAGTCAGCTGAACCTTAAAAAGCAGAAAATTTGTGAGTGTGCACATCTCTGTGAGTGTGAAGTTGTTTGATATATAAAATCGAATGTTGTGTTCCAGTTGGAACATCAGTTAAATTGAAAAAAAAATGTAGCACAAAAGTAATTTCTACTCCTTGGATCTTATGGTAGGCAAAGTAGCAAAATTAAAGCACTAGAGCCACCTTCTGACTGCACTGAAATTGCTGCATCCTGATAATGGTGACAGCATTAACACGTTAAATGGCAGGTAGCACGGTACATATATTTCAGTTCTTTGTATCATTACCCTAATGGCCTTGCTCAATAAATACTACATTTTGCTGTAAATAGCGGTGGGTTTTTTTTCTTTATATGTGTGGAGCACTATATCACATATGTAAACATTTCACATCTATGTTTGTGGTTAGTTCCCTTCATCAAGTTATAAAAGGAAATACGATGGTGCTCATTTCTACAGGAAAAGCCCTGTATAGTACTTATTCTATTAGGGAAGAAGTCCCAAGTTCTCAAACCAAAACACATAAACAACAGCCAAAATAAGATTCAGTCCAATTCTCTAAACAGGGAGAGAAAAGGAAAAAAAAACCCTAAACATTTTGGCTGACATTTTACCCCCCAAGCTCTCTATGTATGCAGTGGCAATAAACCCTAACTGAAATAAACAAAGGCAATTTTATAAACTTAATACTAACTAGATATTATACAGGATTATTGAGATTACCTTATGCACATGGCAACTCAAGTCTTGCTCTCTTGTATCCCCATGAAACTCCTCAGAATTCAATAAAGTTGAATGGGTGCAGAGCAGAATTTAATCCTGTATGTTTACTCAAATCTTAACCCTTGCTGCTTACATTAAAGTCCTAGGAGGGAAAATATACACAAATAGATTCCTAAAGACCTTTTTTGCCTATATTTTGTATATGTAAATATTTGAACTGCTATTCTACACACATTACTTG
>JAYKAV010001422.1:191989-236989 GCA_035582835.1 Phoebastria nigripes
GAGAAGTTAGGGAAACACAACTATCCAACATGCTTGTTGTCAGATAGGAGATACAACTCAATAACCCAGGTGGCTTTTCTTCAGATCCTGTATCTGTACGTCTACAAGGCTTTGACGGGGTGGCCCTGTCCAAGTGCCCTGAGCAAACTGCAAGACAGCTGCCTTCCTTCTCATTTCCTAAACTGGACTTGTAGGTTTGTTTAGGTCTCAGTAAAATGTATTTCCTTCCCTGCATTGCCTCATTTATACCCATGGCTTTTTATCTTCACCTTTAGAATGGCAGCTTTTCTTCTGGGCTTTCTTACCACTTAGGCTGATTATCATTTGCTTTAGAAATTCAAAGAGGCATGATGCACTGCAAGCTTCCACTGCCCAGAGCCCCTGGAGAGCTTGAGGTTTACAGATAAATTGGTGCTAGCCATTACTAAATACAACCTCGTTGCATGCTTACCTGCCTGGCAGCTGTGGAGCACATCCTGCTGCTAGCACAAGTCTTTGAGCTCCAAAGAGCCCTTTGATAACCATGCCAACAAAAAGCCACTACCACTTTATTTTTACTTAGCTATTCTGATCACCAAATATGTGGATGTAGGCAGGCAGCCCAGGATCTGGCCATGTCCTGTCCACCTGGGAGAAAACAGTCAGGGCTTCATTTACTCCTCTACACCTGAGCCTCAGGTTCAAAGAGTCTATTCGGTTAAAGATAAAAGATATTCCAAGCTGTAAGAACAAGCATTGTTCTTTTAATAAGTGTATAAGATGGTCACCAGTAACAGTGTTTGGTGAAATTTGTGTGGATAGACTGGTTGATTAAGCATTTTAAAACCTGTCTGTTCCTATACAGCACTCTACAATGTTATACTTCACAGTATTTGTTTTCAAAAGTCTGCACAGAGGCCAAAGCTGAAATATACTTATGAAGAATATTCAATAAAAGAGTATCCTTGAGAGCTAGGTTCTGCCTCACAGATGTGACCTGCATTGTGGGACTGTGTTGCATCACACTCCAAGGTTAAATTAAAGTTGGCCTTCCACCTCACTATTGCCAGTTAAGGTGATTGTATCATAGGGATTTTATTGTATGTCTCATGATATTTCATATTTTTCTTAATCCCTGGCTCCTGAAGTCATACAATTCACTGCGGCTTGGTGTTTTCATTAAAAGGAAAAAAGTTTCTAGTCCTTACAGGGTAGAATGCTGCATGAAGACTGCGAGCCTGAGAATACCCTCACAGTTAGATGAATGAAAAGTAGCCTCATTTTTTATTTATTTGTTATTTACATCCCACAAATTTTAAGCTTAGCTCATGAGTGTGTATCCCTGATTGATGATTTTTGAACTTCTATCATCTTTTGCTGATTGTGATAATCTATAATAATTCACAGTATGGCAAATTGTCCTATAGTTTATCATGACTGTTGCAGTAATGATACAGAAAAAAATGTATGTACGTATGCAGTTTTGGATATATGGAAATACGAAATATAAGACCAGAGAACTTAAGTATCTGTGGGCTTATACAGACTAGACATACATACAGAGAGAAAGAGAGTGTCTGAGAAAAATAAGGACTGTTTTCCAGCAAGACTGATCACGATCAGGGCTTCCTGCCTCATGATCACAAAGCAGCTACAGAGTATGTAAGTGTCTTCAGAATTCTGCTGTTGAGTGAGGGAATTAATATGAAAAATGCCCAAAGACTGAAAACTAGTATCTTCACTGGTCTACCTTTGTAGTAGAATAACACCTGAAAAAAAAAATCGGTTGAGAGATGACTTCCAAAAAGTGCAGAGTGGACCACTTTAGCATGTCTCAGTGACATCTTTACTTTAATTGTCCAAATAAGGACAAAATGCAGTAACACCATTAAAAATTCTATGCTTGTGATGCCAGCAGGAACAGTCTACTAATGTGTTTATTATAGAAATCCTCATGATGGTCCCCATGGAAAATTTGACTCACTTCAGGGAAATGCTGGAAAGATCAAGGACTATGGCTACATCATGTTGGCTGCAGCCAGCTGCCAATTCTATCAGCTTTGGCCACTGACAGTACTTTCAGCCAGTGGCATATCAGTTGTACACTCCAGTCATACATTACACTTATGACATCTCCTTCCCACTGGGGTTATTTAATCCAATCTAGTCCTATTGCACTTGTCCCACTTACTGCTCTCTTCCCCTTCTAGGTCATGTTACCTATGCATTGCAGCTTTGTGTTGCATCTAACTCTTCCTTCTTTGGTCAGGAACATATTGCTCAGGCACTCCAGCTAATTTTTCCCCGTATTTGCCTGCTGTAACAAAGATATTTCACTCATAAAGTACACACTAGCTGTCACTTGTATCCAGCACTCTATTCCTCTGTGGAGGACATGTCACCCATGATAGCTAAGCCAGCTGTCATTCATGCACAGCACTTCCAACCTTATATCTAGGGCATGTCACTCATACACTTCAGCTGTCCCTTACACCAGATGTCCTTTAAATCTAGCACACCATTCCTCTATCTACTACATGTTTGTATTCATTACAGCTGTCCCTTTTCCCTATCACTTTCCTCTCCTGTTTAGTAAATGTCATTCAATCGTTCACTCCATCTCTCTTCTTCACTAAGTAATCCCTTTTCTGTCTATATACTAGCTCCCTTAAAAACTCTATTTTACTTGTACGTTATGGCCTGCCTGTTGTACCTAGCACTTTGGGGTAGATTTGCAAGAGTGATTTAGAGGCCTTAATGAGTCTCTAAGCATGTAGTTTAATACTTAGTCATCATTAGCACTTAAAATTCCCTGAATTCAGCAGGTATCTATGACAGACTAAGTTTTCTCCAGTGAAGCCCTTTAGGTATTCAAGTTTCGGTAGGTGTGTATGAGCAAAACATCTCTTGCCTAGGCAGTGCTGAATTTCTTGAAGCTCCAATTCATACTTAGGTTCACAAGAGATTTAAAATCATGTGCTCCTCCACCTTTTTTACTTGACAGATCCATCACAATAACCATTTTCAGAGCATGCCTATCCGACAAAAGGCAGTGAGATTCTCCTTCCCCTTCAATGAGAGATTGGAAAGTATAGATTTAAATCAGGCATATATTTAAATTCTTCTTCCTCCTTTACCTTCTTCAAGCTGTGATTTAACATGAGATCTTTCCTGCAGTGGAAGAGTACCCTAACCAAGGGATGATATCAACTTTTAAAATATTCTCTTTTATCTAATCCCCCACCTTGGTATTTTTAATAGAACAGCAACTGCAAGTAATAGGGTGAGATGTGAACTTCTGACTTGCAGATAGCCTTGTGGTTATATCTTCCATGAAGAATGTAAGCTGAGATGAAATAAGGTTTTGAGAACAGGTCTCTTGGCTGCATGCCCTCATCATCAAGTGATACTAGACTGGGTCCTTGTATTTTGTTTATGTTCTTTTATCTCTCTGTGAAGAAGAAATTACATCATTTAAGTACTTCACTGCAGGAGACAGTTCACAGCTAAGAAAGTTGTGAGCAAACAGACATCTTATAAAAAGGGAAAATCCCTTCAGCTCCACTACTCTTCTCACTGTTTCCTACAATCTAGCTTCTGGTTCAGTTTTCTTCCATTGGCATATAGCGTAACGTGGCTTGGGGAATAAGGAGAGGTAACTGGCTGGCAGTTTGCTTGAAAATTAGATATCACAGTGTTAAGCCCTTCTTGAGAATTTAACCCTCCATCTGTGGTGTGAAATGCATAGCACCAGGGAGGCCGGAAATAAAGAATAACGGTTTGATACACCATAATTTAAAGTAACTTCATCTTCCATGCTGATGACCCATTGAATCCTTAGCTGCACGTTTCTTTGTCCACAACTCATCATTTGAGCTGTGGCTATGGTTCAGGTCTTCTGTTCACCAAACTAGAACTTCATTTGGGTACTTACATGACATCATCCTGATCTTCAAGACCCTTGATCAAAACCTCATTCCTAAAGTCTTGTTTTCTCTAAGTTTTTCAAATGTCTCCTCTCACCCCTTTTCTTCAAGTTTTTCTAACTAACTTCTTTAAATGTTATTTTTAAAAAAATTTACCTTCTTTATTGGCGTGCTGGGCAGAAGTTGCAATGTTTTGACTAGGGGCTGCAGAGTGACCTCTGTGGGAGTAGGCCACAAACTGCCTTGTGTTGTCCACAGCTGGGTCCAGTTGCCCTGAAACAACTGTTAGAACATTATCATGTGCCAAAACTTCAGCCAGTTACAGGAGCACATGGTGCCTCGCCTCTGCTAAAACATATTTAAGAAATAGCATCTGCTGCTGTGGGGAAGAAGAAATGGAGGAGGCACATGGAAGGAGACATTGCTGGAAACACAGCTCAAGATGCACTCTTGGAAGGAGGAGCTCTATGCCAGAGGATGTCAACTCTGAGGGACTGAGAGGCCCACAGTTAACTCATGCCATAGCAGGAAAACACCTGAGGAATTGCAGCTATGGGTGGCCTGTGCTGCGGCAGCGACAGCCCTGGGGGACTGCAGCTGTGGGCAACCCATGCTGGAGCAGAGCATCATCAGTAAGAAGCAAGGATCTGCTGAAAACAACCATTACACAGTGCCCCCAACATCCTCTGCCCCTCAACAACTCACCAAAAGAACTGAGATAGACTAAATGTAACCCACAGAGAAAATAAGGGGAGCTGAAGCTAGGAAGGGAGGAGGAGGGGTGTTTGACTGAAGATGAGCCTGCTGAAAGGGAAGGGAAGGTGTTTACTTAAGTGTTTCTTTATTTGTTTATGCTGTCTTTTTTCTCAATATCCAATTCAATAATGCAAAGTTTGTGTTTCTTGTCAATAAATTCAATTAATTAAAGTTCCCTGAGTCAAGACTCTTTTTCCTGTGACAAACGTTAATGACATATTTCTGTGGCAAAGACAAGCCCACAGTAAAAAAAGAGAATGAAAGTCAATCTTTCCCCTTTTTAAGGGGAAGTATCCTTCTACATGAAATATGACATCAATTTGTAAGAAGTTACCAAAGCATTTAGTACAGCCAAGATATGGGTTCCTCTGGGTCATTTGCAATTGCAGAACATTATATGCTTAAAAACAATTGTTAAAAAAGGCACGTGCACTGTTAGATACTAATAAACCTGTATCAGTGGGAAGGGATGTTGTGAAATACTCTGATAAATGTAGATGCCTATGTTCTTCCTGAAATGAAACATTCCCTTGATTGCTTCATGAATCTGAACCTTTCTCAGTGTCGTCTACTGTTTTCTATAGAAGTGTAACCCATATGAAGGCTATGGGCTTTCATGTTGCCAAAACTACTTTTGAGGATTTGAGTCTAGATTGCTAGTTCTCAGCTCTGATTTTTCCATGATGAAGTTTCCTGCCATACAGAAGCCAGTGCCTGTCCTAGTAAGGCATTATTTTGACATCTGAAGCAGTGAAAAATCTTTACACTTGCTTACTGCTTGTAGCCRAACGTGTCCCTTCATGAATAAATCTTCACTTATAACACAGAACAAAAATTTATCCTACAAAAATTGCTTCAAGATTTTCCAGTGAAAGCACTTGCTGTGTAATCAGGTTCCAAAAATTCCTCAGTGAACACCTAAGAACTGAGTGGTGTCATACCTCTTAACATCCTCATAAATGGATAACATCAGAATTATTTCACTGAATGTGTTTATAGAGAATAAGGTCGTCTACACCTGGGGCAGGCTCTCAGAGGTGCTGACAACACTACTGAAGCTGATTGCCTTAAAAGCAAATACACATGGTTTTAGTTTATGTCTGCCTGTAACTTACTAAATATATTTACAGGCTCAGTCTTGCAACCTGCTGCGTGAATACAATTGTATCCATGTGTGGACTACGGCAAAGCAGAGAAGACAGATGATCTTCCTTATACGGACTTTTCCCAAATATGCACTAAGCAATTAGAGATGAAAAACCATTGCGCCCGTGTTTGTCTTTTCCTCACACTGAAGGTCATTGCGCTGTCTGCTGTTGATCTGCAGGGGTTATGATCTTTGGCTGGCCGTCCCTCGCAGGGAGGAACGTACGTGTGTCACAGTGATTTTTGCTGTATTCCTTCACGTATTCCATTTGTCACCACCAGAGATGACTACCTTCCTGGAGCACGCTCCTTGTTGACTGAAACCAGAAGTGAGCTCCACTTATGTCAGGAGCTGCTAAGATAGTCCTTGTCAACAAATCAAAAGGCTTGGTCATTGTCCCAGAGTTTCAGCCTTGGTTCAGTATGGGCTTTTTTTCTGAGGAGATAACATTTTCTTGGCTGTAAAGCTTCCCTACCTGGCATCTCTGCCAAATTAATGAATTGGCCACATGTCAACTTTTGGGATGATCTGGAGCTTGTTGAGAAGGGCTATTTCCTCATCTGTATTGTACCAAGCACAACAAGGCCCCTGTCCTGACTGGGGCTAGATAATTTGAAAGGATAAAATCAGTCATAAGCCTTGTTAATACTAGTAAAAATATGCAGATTCTAATTGTAGGGCCAGTACTTGACCTTGCAAGTTGCAATTCACTAACTTGTCCACCTTTGATAACGGTCTCTCTTAATGCTGTAATAATTTCTCTGCTTCCCAAATACTATTAGATGAAATTAAGTAAGATACATCTGGACGTTTAGAAATGGTGCATCTGAATATTTTAAGGAACTATCTGAAGGAGTTTTTGAACTTTTGCAGACAATGTTCATCAAGCTAGGTATTCAGAGACTAAAAATAACCCTATATGGCAGGAAGGAAGAACTGGGAAAATTCTTTAATTTATTAAAGAATTAATTTTGCATAGGTTCAAGGTATAATATTCAGGCATACAATAGGAATCAATATGCAAATATTTAGGGAGATTCCAATGAATAATTAAAAGTAAGCTTATTAAAAACAGTCAATGCTTAAAAAAAATCTAATCACTTTCTATGTTGCAATTACTGACCCAGATCTCACCATTTATCCATGCAGATGGAGTCTTAGGTCCATATGGAATGGTGCTGGAGTCCAAGGGGCTCTGCATGAACAAAGGGTTCAGTCAACATGGAGCAAATCATAGGAATGAAGCCTGCATAGATAGGATGGAGTACCATGGATAATGGACTGGAATAAGACATTACACAAAGTGCTAACTAATACAGATTTACTGACTTGGAGATAAATACTCATTTAAAGTGATAGATTTCAAATAGGTTGACAAAAGGGAGAAGAAAGTAATTACTAGGGTAAGGCTCCTCAGGGGAGAGCATTATCTAGGAGTGCCAGACAGCATCACTATGGTCACTACTGGAATCCATCTTATTTCTAACGACAACTTTGTTATCTCAGCCATGGAAAGTACAGAAGATTCACTAATTGTGCTTGGGCACCAAAGGCAAATTTTTAAAGGGATTAAAGAGAGTGGTCTTCTCCGTTATGCAGATGTAACAGATATTTTTAAAGTTAAAGGTGACATGCCAACAAATGCTTCTCCCTTGCCACCACTGTTGCAGTACCAAGGTACTTACAAACACATTTCTGCCAAGAGGATTTTCAAAGTATTGATTCTGTGTTTCTATGTTCAGACAAAATATTGATGCTGGCTAACAAGTTGCTTGAACCTTTATTTCAGTTTGAAATTCAGGAAATGCATGACTGGGATTTTTTAAAATATAGGGAAGATTGTCCTTTTGGACCCAATATTGCAGATATGCTCTGATCCTGCTTGCAACCTGGTATCTGTCAAATTCCCAAGGAGACGTCTAGGTACTGGAATACAGATATGTTGGGGCAGTACAACACCTATTCAAAAGCAAGTTACTGGCTCTTGGCAATAAAAGACAAGTGTGACAGAAGTATCAGGTTTCCAAAGCACATAGAACCAAAAAAACAGGTAAGCACCTGAAGTGTGATTTATGAAGAATTTAGGCATTTACATCAAAAGTGAGAACTATTAAAATTGTTACTTCTGAAAATGATTAGACTGCTAGGTGTTAGTCAGAAAATTCCTGTTTATACCTCAAGTATTATAATTGTCCATGTGCACAACTGTGGCCAACTTGGGTGGACTAAATATGTTGGTCCATAATGCTGATCTAAAATTCAAAATTAATGATTAAATAATAAATCAGAGTCTGCCAAACTCCATGTTGGCCTAACTCAGAGCAGCCCTTGAAAATATTTGCGCATAACAAAATGCATGGTGACCATAGACTTTTTCTATGAGAAAAAGGGGGAGGGGAGCTGAGATCAGAGGACCGTTAAATGATATTATAGGCATAAGGAGCTTTACATAAAAGGCTAATGGCTGCACTATCATCTGCAGTCCTGCTCTCACAAGAAATTGCTGTATAAGTTTGATACCCAATAGAAAACTGTGCTTTGGGGCAGGAGGAGAAATTCAAGCTGTGACTGATAAATGTGCCAATCTCACATAAGCTCTAGTCAGTGCCTAAGCTGAGAGGGGGGCGGCACTCCAGACACAACCATATTTCCTATTAGCTGGCTTACGTTTGGTCCCTTGCTGTTTCTTGGTCCTCCTCTTCCTCAGTAGTCCTGAGGTTGTGGATATTATTTTTAGTGTCTAACTCTGAATTCAGGCACCAAATGTGGATTTAGGAAACCACTTCGTAAAGGATAGGTATGGGATAGGTGCTCAATGCCATGCCCAATGGAAGGAGCATGTGATAGAACGTGATTGAGTCATTGCAGCTGAAATGACAACAGTCACAATTGACACTGACATAGTTCTCACTAAAGTTCAAACCACTTTGAATTACTTTGTGATTTGAGCTAGTGAAACTCATAGCTGAATAGTTACTATGTCGTACTTAATTAACGGTAACTTGTTATGCCTCAAGAATGCATTTGTGTTTGATTTTTTTGTCCATTTTTCAGTCCCTTTGTGCAGCTGGGGTAGGCACTGCTTAACCTAAAGCCTTCAAAGTGTCAGCTGTGAAGACACAAAATGTAGCTATATAGTGGCTATGGGCCATAGGGGTACTTGGGTTTTTTAAGGCTCCATAACTCCATGTCTAAGTGCTATCCAGCTGTATGAAGAGCTTGATCAACAAAGCTCCACATATCCCATCAGTGCATGTGCAGGAAGACACTTCTAAGTGTAGGCAAACGTATAGGATGCTGAAAGAACAGATAGAGGGGTCCTGTGGGGATCGTTCAGTCGTGTTTTCATGTCTGGAAAGTACCCAAATGCCATTACAGATGTTACTCTTGGGCACCTTTCTGTTTAGCACTCAGAGTTAAATCCTCACAGGAGACTGATGTTCCACATTGCAGCTCTTAGTCTTCTAAGTACTCTGTTACATATACTGAAATACTGGGCTCCAAGTTAAGGATCCAGAGCTTTAATGCAGACTGGTGCTGAAATCACTGTAGACAGCATGCTGGGTAGAAAGCCCTTCTAATTTAAAAATGAAATGGAAAATGGATTGCCAGGATGTTAGGTCTTCTAAGCATATCCAGCAGCCAGTCCTTGCATCCATGAAGGATGCAAGGTGATAGGTGATAACCTCAGCAGCTTGAGCCTTAAGTGCTAAACCTTAGCAAGCAATCTGAGAATTCAACTTGGAGTTAGGTACCTACAGTGGCAGTTAGTGCAAGTGTCCTTTTGTGAATCTAGGTCTGAGCCCCTGAAAAAGTGTTGGCTTAAGCCAAAACGCATCTCTTGAGTGATTTTCGTTGGCCAGTCCAGCTCCAAACATGAAAATTTTCAGCAACCCTATTCGTCATGCAATGCAGAGGGTCTGGCTATTTAACTTACAGCTGCAATTCCCATCATGCAAAAAGCAGTTTCCACATCAAAGCAGGAAGGACTGTATCTACCTGCAATCAGGGCTTAAATTATATCTAGCACGGCCAAAGTTGGAAACTAAAGGCAGAAGGCAAGCAAGAGTCAGGTTTAAAGTAGCATAAGTGTCCAGCTTCTTTACAAAGCAAATACCTCTTCAATTCTAGTGAGCGCTTCTTGTGCTAATTAGTGTGGAGCAATGAGTGGGGCATGAACTGGGGAGCTGGAACAGACATGATACCAAAAAGGAGCAAACGGTTGAAGTCTGTTCCAGATGGCAGCACAACACAGAAAATGTAGGGCCAGTATGTCTGAAGCAAAGTTTCATTTGAGGGGAGAGTGAATATAGTCATCAATCAAAGGAGACTACAAAAAAAGAGTAGATGACAACTATCTGAAAAGTAGCAAATCTAAGAAAGAATAAGGGTGACAAATATACATAACAAGCATCACAAGAATTAATAAATAGGTTGGTTGCAAATGGATTTGTGTCTTGTGGTTGATTGATAATTCTTAACTGAATTTTACTAAGATTGCGGCATAAACTCATGCCTTATTACACCATAGAGAATCCACAGGGAAGAGCTGCCATTAAAAAAATTAGGCATTAAAAAAACTTCATTTATGGGTTTTGCCTTATTGAATACTAGGGAATCTGTGTGAGAGAGAAACCACTAATGCAGACCAGATTCTCTGGTGTCTAATAAAACTGTGCTCTGTTACTGTAAAGCTCTCTTCTCCGTGAAGATAGTGTTAGTAACTCTCTCCATCTTTTCTACCCAATCACTGGTTTTCATCAATCATACAGAAATCACATACTTCTCATGATTCTGCTCTTTTCTCAAATGTGTCTGAAACTGAAATTGCCAGCAGATTAGAGAATTACTGGGGAGAAGCAGACAGACAAAGGAGTGCAGACATGTGGAACCTGATGGGATAACATCCATTCTTCAAAAATCCAGGTAAAAAAATACTAGAATCAAATTACCATAATCTATGGACACATTTACCTGTTTGTAACTTTCTGGAAACCACTTAAGGATTGGAAGGAGTATTATATGTATACTATCTAAGTTTTTACACTCCCTGTGGTCTTTCAGATAAATATTAGCCTGAGAGATGGAGCGTCAACTGTACTGAAATTTGAAACTATTTAAATTTATAAAAAAAGTTGGAGAGGCGTATTGGGTTTGCATGGCAAGGTTTTGGTAGCAGGGGGGGCTACAGGGGTGGCTTCTGTGAGAAGCTGCTAGAAGCTTCCCCTATGTCCAATAAAGCCAATGCCAGCCGGCTCCAAGATGGACCCGCCGCTGGCCAAGGCTGAGCCCATCAGCGACGGTGGTAGCACCTCTGTGATAACATATTCAAGAATGGGAAAAAACTGCTGCACAACAACAGCAGCCTGAGAGAGGAGTGAGAATATGTGAGAGAAACAACTCTGCAGACACCAAGGTCAGTGAAGAAGGAGGGGGAGGAGGTGCTTCAGGTGCCAGAGCAGAGATTCCCCTGCAGCCCGTGGTGAAGAACATGGTGAGGCAGGCTGTCCCCTTGCAGCCCATGGAGGTCCACGGTGGAGCAGATATCCACCTGCAGCCCATGGAGGACCCCACGCCGGAGCAGGGGGATGCCCAAAGGAGGCTGTAACCCCATGGAGAGACCGTGCTGGATCAGGCTCCTGGCAGGACCTGTGGACCCGTGGACATAGGAGCCCACGCTGGAGTAGGTGTGCTGGCAGGACTTGTGACCCTGTGGGGGACCCACGCTGGAGCACTGTGTGCCTGAAGGACTGCACCCTGTGGAAGGGACCTGCTCTGGAGCAGTTCATGAAGAACTGCAGCCCGTGGGAAGGACTCACGTTAGAGAAGTTCATGGAGGACTGTCTCCCATGGGAGGGACCCCACGCTGGAGCAGGGGGAGAGTGTGAGGATTCCTCCCCCTGAGGAGGAAGGAGCGGCAGAGACGATGTGTGACGAACTGACCACAACCCCCATTCCCTGTCACCCTGCGCTGCTCAGGCGGAGGAGGTAGAGAAAACCGGGAGTGAAGTTCAGCCTGGGAAGAAGGGAGGGGTGGGGGGAAGGTGTTTTAAGATTTGGTTTTATTTCTCATTACCCTACTCTGATTTGATTGGTAATAAATTAAATTAATTTTTCCGAGTTGAGTCTGTTTTGCCCGTGACGGTAATTGGTGAGTGATCTCTCCCTGTCCTTATCTCGACCCATGAGGCTTTCGTTATATTTTCTCTCCCCTGTCCAGCTGAGGAGGGGGAGTGATAGAGCAGCTTGGTGGACACCTGGCATCCAGCCAGGCTCAACCCACCACAAGAGGAATTTTCACAGAAATTTTTGATGTAAAAGTAAACAAATCTACATGTGAAATGCAAACAAATGTTGTAAACAATGGCAGCAAGAGCATTACACTGGACAAAAAGATGTAAGTGAAGAGATGAGGAGTCTACGTTTACATAGTTGAGAAGAGGGAAGATTAATGCAGGACATGATAACAGTCTATAAATACCTTCAAAGAAAGATTATAAAGAAGGGATGTAGGTATTCACAACTTAAAGGAATAAGTAGGATAAAGAAAAATGACCTGAAAATAAGGCTGAAGATGTTTAGCTGAATATTAGGAAAAGGCTGTGATCTGTAAAAGAAAAGGGGGCATCAAAAACTGAGTTAAAGTTGGCTTGTGTTTGAGGTTCTGTAAGTAGAAATATTATCTAATGAACTAGAAAAACAAAAGAATTTCATATATGAAATGGCCTTGTGAAATAAGAGCAAGGAGAGAGGCAATACTGAGAAGGCAATGAGAGTCGGTGGTTTCTAGCACTGAAGTTAAAAATCCATGTCAAGAAGTGGAGTCTGTTCAGTAAGGCTAAGTATTGGACAGACAGGATTTTTTCAGCAGAAATTCATTATGTTTGGAACTAAGAATGTATTCATTGCCATGACATAGCCAGGGTAAATTCCTTCCAGTTTCAGAAAGAGAACCTGCCTAGAACAACATTATTCCTGTAATTAGTTAGCTAAAACATAGAAGTGGGAACTCTGGATTCTGAAATCTGTTCCCTCAGCTATCATGGAAAAAAACCCCAAAACACAAACCCCAAACAAAAAAAAAAAAAAGCAGAAATAGTTTTGTTAATATGTAAGATACAGTCAGTAACAGTTGTGTTTGAAAAAGAAAAAGTGAATTTTATTAGCAGCCTGACCATGTCAGAGAATATTAGGAGAGTCAGATTAGGCTCAAAAAGGCATTCTTGGCAGATCTAAGCATTCAGGTGGGGAAGACTCAAATGCACATACTCCAAGCTCATGAGGCAAGACTAAACTGTAGTTTACAAACCATTAATTTCATCCAACTTCAGATGTATAAATCTAGATGCACTCCTAGAGCACATATTCTGATTTATTTTAATTTGAATGGAATGCAGCTCACGTGTTCCAAAGCCACCCCATGATGCCAACCAAAGTACACTGCGTGGGGATAACTGTGAGGTTATCTTCAAAAATGCACTCCCATTTTGGACTGAAAGACTTGTGTAGCCACAGCCTTAGATACCTATCTTAGATACCTTAGATATCTAACTTTCAGGTATGTTAGCATTGGAATATGTCACACTGAATGAGGCAGACCAACACTCAGGGAGGAGGCAGGAGCATTGCAGGGCAGAGTGGCTCTGGGCATGCACACTAGGGAAACAGTGGTATCTAGGGAACTTCAAAACCCTAAAGGAGATACCTGATAAGTTTAGATATCTGCAAATTACTGAGCAAGGTTTTGTTTTGTTTTGTTTTTTTAAACTGCAAATTTGAATATGTATAGTTCTTTCAGTACCATAGTAGGCATTAGATATAATTTCTGCATCTGAAGTTTAGCTTCACAATTAATTTTATTCACATGCCTCAGACTGGTTTATACAAGCATTTGATATCTTGTATTTGGATAGGTTCTTAATTATTTTAAAATCTAAGATCCACTGATACTTAGGTACTCTCATAAAACCTTTACAGTTTTCCTAAAATGGGCTTGAAAGCATTGTTTTAAATGATGTTTCTTTTCCAGAGCTGGTTTGACCTGAGAACATTTCTGCCCCATCTCTGAAAAAGCACACTTCATGACATTCACTCATGCAGATGCACATAAGCAACAGTCATTTTCATGCAGATTCTTGTTTGTTGATAAGCCATTGGCAAGTGTGTCTCCTGTCAACTAATTAGTAAGAACACTATAGCAATGTCACTGTCTCAAGCTTGTTGCTGACAGTAGAAACTCTAAAAAAGATCTGATCGTGGCAGTTGGTAGCCCATGATTTGGAAAGACCACAGTTTAATTCAGCTACATATCTCAGTGAATTCAGAGATGAAGTATGGGGGATTTCTATCTTTGGCTGAATATTTATCAGCTTATATAGTTTTAAGCTCTTGAAGGTGTAGTAGAACTAAACTACTAACAGATAAGAATCAATTCCTGAATTAGGCATGTCCTGCATGAGTGGTTATGGTCTCAAATGTTGGAAAGATGTATCTAAGAGCAACCACTCTTACCTGTGATATCCCTACAGTACAATATACCTACCCTAGCAACTGCTAGTCCCCGCTTCAGGGCCCAATTATTATATTACATTCTCCCCAATCTTCTAAATCTTTTGCATCTCCACTCCGTACTGAAATTTGTTTGGATAGAATAAAACAAAGAGATTTTATTGAGAATAGGCAAGAATTCATTTTATGGCAACCAGAGGCTTCTGAAATTATAGATTAAAAAAGAAGATGTGTATTTTAACATAAAAGGTATCTGAGGCCTTTTTCTCTGAGAAGCCTGGGGAAATCAAAAATACCATCCTTCTTCTTGGGAAGATTTTGTAATATCTTTGAACATTTATTTCAGCATAACAGTCCCACAGAACAAGCAGTGGTCTTGTGGTTAGAGCAGAGAAAGATGCCATCTGGGTTTCATTTGCAACTGTGCTGCTGACTTGCTTTGACACCTTGAACAAGGCATTTAACATCACTATGGCTCAGCTGCAAATGATAATTAATTACAGTTGTGTCCAAAAGCTCCAGTCAGGATGAGGCCCAAACACGCCTGCTACTGTACAAACCAGGTCTGACAGTGTCCCTGCCCTGAAAAATCTAATTTAAAACAAGATGCAGCAAGCAAATCTGACACAAAAAGAAGGGAATAGACAAGAGGAGGGTAATGAAAATAAGATAATGAGGTTACTTAGGGAGCCATTATAGAACTTGAATGTTCCAAAGCATTAATTAATTGATTAATTAATTAAAATCAGCTCTCCCTAACTGCACCACAACCTCTCCGCCACAGATTTTGTGTAGATGCCATTGCACAAGACAATCCTGAAGAAGTACCTAAAGGAGAGTAGAGGTCAAGGCCTTTGGGTTAGGTCTGACAGGTTAATCTATACATCAGAGTAACACAGAAAGAAGTGCGGAGCTGATAAATAGAAATTCAAGCCTGACATCCCTAGGGAGAAGAAGGAATATATAGGTAATAATGTAGAAAGGGATAACAGTTTTCATTAATTTTTTTAGATTTGTAAATAAAAAGCATGTTACTAAAGTGCATTTGCTTTTTTACCTTATTGTAAATGTCATAACTGAACAGTAATAACACAGATGTCAGATTGAACTTTTTTATTTCACTTGTTGAATTGTGTGATTTTCCCTTCCTGAAGTAGCTGATAGCAAGTGAAAATGTTGAAAAAATAAGCATCAGGTCACCAATGACTTGTGCTTTTCTTTCACATATCATTGCCATCTTTTTCCTTGCAAATGAAATAAAAACCAAGGACTTTGCCATCAGCAAGAATTTCTCTTTCTCTCCCCTATGTCTGTGTTCCACCTGTTACTTGAACAGCCTCTTCTCTTATGGGTCAGCTCATACTCCACAGAAATAAGTATGTTTTCCTCCTGTTCCCATTACCTGTTTCAAATGTCATTTTCTTCCTCTGAATTGCTCTGACTTTACTAATTTGCCTTCCTTCCCCCATTTTTAATATTTTCTTCTCCCCTTACACTCCTTCTACCTCTGTCTTAGTTGGATTTGAGATCCGAAGATTATCTACTTTGCCCAGGCACATGAAACAGTCTATACAATTTCATTACAATTATGCCTACAGAGTGGACCAGTATAGCAGGCAGACGGAAAAAGCAGAGAAGGAATCCAGGCATACCGCGGCGCTGATTTGTTATAGGTAACTGGAGCAACAAGGAGTACTGCACACTGGTGGAGTAGGAAAATCAATCAGAAAGGAAAGGGCTTTCTCCCATCATCAGTTGCAAAACAGATATAGCAAATTTTTCACTTTCACAGGCATAGCTAAATCTTTACTTAACATACAGCAAGGTAGATTCAGATGATAGTCTGCAGAAATGTAGATGGTAGAGCTAGCTTGAAAACATGAATTGTCTTGTTCCTAAGAATTTATTTTTATTTTCATTTATTTGAGAGTTTTCAAAAATATTCACAAGCTTAGAGATAGGGAGCTCTTTTGGGAAAGCCAAAGCTGAGTGCTAATCTCCTTGATGCAGGCTAGAGGCTAGTCTCAACTTCTCTTTGGGAACTTATCATAGAATCATAGAATCGTAGAATCATTAAGGTTGGGAAAGACCTCTAAGATCATCGAGTCCAACCGTCAACCCAACACCACCAGGCCCACTAAACCATGTCCCACAGCGCCTCATCTACACGTCTTTTAAATACTTCCAGGAATGGTGACTCCACCACTTCCCTGGGCAGCCTCTTCCAATATTTAACCACTCTTTCAGTAAAGAAATGTTTCCTAATGTCCAATCTAAACCTCCCCTGGTGCAACTTGAGGCCATTTCCTCTCGTCCTATTGCTAGTTGCTTAGCAGAAGAGACCAACACCCACCTCATTCCAACCTCCTTTCAGGTAGTTGTAGAGAGCGATAAGGTCTCCCCTCAGCCTCCTCTTCTCCAGGCTAAACAGTCCCAGTTCCCTCAGCTGCTCCTCGTAAGACTTGYTCTCCAGACCCTTCACCAGCTTCGTTGCCCTCCTCTGGACACGCTCCAGCACCTCAATGTCCTTCTTGTAGTGAGGGGCCCAAAACTGAACACAGTATTCGAGGTGCGGCCTCACCAGTGCCAAGTACAGGGGCACGATCACTTCCCTGGTCCTGCTGGCCACACTATTTCTGATASAGGCCAGGATGCCGTTGGCCTTCTTGGCCACCTGGGCACACTGCCGGCTCATGTTCAGCCGGCTGTCAACCAGCACCCCCAGGTCCTTTTCCGCCAGGCAGCTTTCCAGCCACTCTTCCCCAAGCCTGTAGCATTGCATGGGGTTGTTGTGGCCAAAGTGCAGGACCCGGCACTTGGCCTTGTTGAACCTCATACAGTTGGCCTCAGCCCATCGATCCAGCCTGTCCAGGTCCCTCTGCAGAGCCTTCCTACCCTCGAGCAGATCGACACTCCTGCCCAACTTGGTGTCGTCTGCAAACTTACTGAGGGAGCACTCAATCCCCTTATCCAGATCATTGATAAAGACATTGAACAAGACCGGCCCCAAAACTGAGCCCTGGGGGCCACCGCTTGTGACCGGCTGCCAACTGGATTTCACTCCATTCACCCCAACTCTCTAAGCCCGGTTGTCCAGCCAGTTTTTTACCCAGCGCAGAGTACACCTGTCTAGGCCGTGAGCCGCCAGCTTCTCTAGGAGAATGCTGTGGGAGACAGTGTCAAAGGCTTTACTGAAGTCCAGGTAGACCACATCCACAGCCTTTCCCTCATCCACTAGGCAGGTCACCTGGTCATAGAAGGAGATCAGGTTGGTCAAGCAGGACCTGCCTTTCATGAACCCATGCTGGCTGGGCCTGATCCCCTGCTTGTCCCTCACATGGTTTGCAAGTGCCCCCAAGATGAACCGCTCCATAATCTTCCCCAGCACCGAGGTCAGGCTGACAGGCCTGTAGTTCCCCGGGTCCTCCTTCCGGCCCTTCTTGTAGATGGGCATCACATTGGCAAGCCTTCATCCTGTATGCAGTTGCCTGCATTCAGTGACATTTTCAAAACTGAATACATTCAGTGAAACAAAATTCATTTCTAATTAAGGTGATTTTTTAAAGTGGGAAAAGATCATGTTTCAATCTGTTTTAATAGGTTGTATCCCCGCTCACCTAGAGTTGAAGTCAATGGCAAAATTCCGCTGACTCCAATATGACAAGATTTCAACCTAAGAATCTAGCTCATTTTGTTACCAGATGGAAAAACACAGTTTTGAAAGATCTCAGAGGATCCGCTGGGTGAAATTCATTGACTGAGAATCAGGCCACAAACAGGCAGAAATATAATTTTCCTTAATTTGCTAACGGCAATATCAGATATTTTTACTCCCTACCCAAACCTTTTAAACAGCAACTTTAGATCTGCTCTTTTCAACTTCCTGCTTTGGTTGTTATTATTTCTTTAGGGGTGTTTACAATTACATGGGGGAGAGGGGAATGAAAAATGAATAGACCTTGTGATTTTGGGAAATCATTTAGTTATGTAAGAAACACCTTTACTGTTTATCCTGAAAAATGCAAGACTATGAAAAAATATTTTGCGGGACTTCAGTGTGTTGCAGCTAATGGGAAATATTTGAAAAAATATCAATCAAAGTGTTGCAAAACATAAGAAATGGCTCCAGTTGCAAAGAAATATTTCTTCATTATGCTTTACACACAGTTTTGCCATATTGCTTAGTTTAATTAGAGCAGAAATCTAGCTTCTGCTCATTGGTTTAGCGGGTACCATAAAATGAAGTTTATTTAATTTTCTAAAATAAGGAAAGCAGGGTAAAGTTAATTAAAAGTTAATTACAGTATAATGAATCATTCACACTCACTGTGCCAGTGTTGCCCAGATGATTACTGATGTCATCCTTCCTGAGCACTCCTACCCTTTCCATTGTGGGTTTTTCCCTCCAACAGTGTGGGGTGTCTCCCACATGCCTTTTTTAGTTCCACCAATATTTTCAGTGCCTAGTTCAGAATGAATACTGAAAGAAAAATAAAAAAGCCCTTCCTCATTTCTTTCCTTCTTTCTTTCTTTCTTTTTTTTTTTAATGCTTTCCTCAGACATAATTTTCATTTAGACTTCTGATTGCCTTTTAAATTTGACAGAATATACCTATAAAATTTGTTAGTAATTGTTTCATTTCCCAGCCTGGCATGTGTAGTTAACCTTGAAAGACTGATTGGACGTTGCCTGCACTGAACCCAACCTTTACTGGCACCACAAAGGTCGCAGAACAACTCTCACTGAACCTCTGCCTTTAAGTACAAGGTTCTGTACATATTAGAATTACAATGCTTTTACTGCTCATTAATTCATCATTAAAAAGATGTAACTAATCACTCTCTATAAGACTCCAGTTTAAAAATCTCTCTGGCATGAAGTGCCCCGTACCTGGCACCTAGAAACTTGAAACCTTTTTGGAGCAGCAGAGTATTTGTAAAAAACAAGTTCAGCATGTTTTTTAATGAAAACAATTTATGGAGAAGAAAGGTGACTTTCTCTACATTTCAGTTTGGCAACACCATCAGTAATATTAGTATTCTGTACCTATATTATGGGAACATCCCAAAACTCCACCTACAACAACAATCTTTATTTTTCTAACTGTTGCACAAAGACAGAATTCTTTATTCAAAAGCTCTTCAGTCTACAGTGATTGCATGATAAAGTACTTACGAGTATTATTAAAATAATACAGCTCCCATCCTGAGACACAGCACTACACACTTTTAGTGTCACAATAAGTGCTGGACTGAAAAAAACAAACTGAAAAAAAAGAATGAGAGAGAATTAAAGCATTATGAGAGCATGCCATCTGTTGTTGTTAATGCTCATATTATTCTGGAAAACTGAGCTCATTGCCATGTACTTCAATACATGAAAATAAACACATGATATATTGCTTACATTGGAGAAGTTCTGATGTTTCACCATTTAGATGTGCTAAGTGCTATGAGACTGACAGAAACACAAACCTTAATCTGAACAACTTAACAGTTAACAAAAGGTTGAACAAACATATGCAAGAAATAGAGACATAGGTGAGAGACATTCAGGGCAGCAGTGACAGAACTTCCTGGTAACTTCTACAGGCAAAAAACGTGTCTTGAGTGGGAGCCTCACATCCACAACATATGTAATTACCAAAACAAGATTAAAATGTCATTAAAATCAAACATTTAAAATCAGTGAGATACCAGAACCAGAGCTACCAGGAAAGCCTTGTTCTAGCTCTTTATGTGTACAAATTTAGATATGGTCAAATTGTGAGTACATTTACTTCTTCTGCCTGCCTTGTCACGGGGGTATGAAGATAAGATCTTCCAACCCATGGCATAGATTTTGGCCACCAGACTCAGAGAAGTAGCAGACACGAGCTATTATCCATCAGGCAGATGGCTCTCCAGAGGAGGAAACAATGTACTTTTGTTCTGTGGTTTCCAGCTGTTCAGAAGGTAGCAATGAGGTGCTGAAATTTCTGCCCCACAAGGGGAATGTTGATCTAAGTCTGAAACAGTACTTAAAGACAGCTTAGTCAAACACATATAATTGGCAGATGTTTTTGAAAAGCAGTATGAAGTGGTTTACTTTTCAGTCTATCATATGAGAAATATAGGAGCTGCTCCAAATTCTGAGACCTTGTGTGACATCTCAGTTATCTGGTTTGTCAAATCAGAGCACTGGTCATTGCCTGCTTATGAGTGCAGAGGTATGCAACCCTCATTTATAGTAAGGTTATTGTTATAAAAATATAGTAGTAGCACTCGGTGGGCTAGACAAGAAGGAATCCTTTCTTTTCCTGCTACAGATCAACACACAAAAAAACCCAGACACTTTGGCAGGTATCACATTTTCAAAAATTAATGGAATGCACTGTATCCCTTTGCACTCACTAGTGATTAGCAGCAGAATGGAAATAATTATTCACATGTAGTGTTCTGTGTCAGAGAAGTGCTGTGATAGTTATTAAATTAAAATTTTGAAAGTGCTCTGATTATAACAGCACAGAGTTTAGGCTTGAGATCAGTATTACCACCACCATTTTCACAGCCTGAAAGGGGGCATGACCTAACACAAACCAAGACTTCCAGAAACAAGAGGGTTGGCTATGGTGTAGGCATTCTCAGCAATGGTAATACCTTTCAGGAGAGTATTAGAAATGGAGTGTGGGACTTATCCATCCAGATGTTGCTGTCACCAGAACAAGTCAACCAAATCCCTCTCAATGGAGTCAATGGAAAGTAAGGTTCTCTCACAGTACTGTTTTGCTGTCCTAGATTAGGCATTGTCATGGTTTAACCCCAGCCAGCAACTAAGCACCACACAGCCGCTCACTCACTCTCCCCACAATGCGATGGGGGAGAGAATCGGAAGGGTAAAAGTGAGAAAACTAGTGGCTTGAGATAAAGACAGTTTAATAGGGAAAGCAAAAGCTGCGCATGCAAGCAAAGCAAAACAAGGAATTCCTTCACTACTTCCCATCGGCAGGCAGGTGTTCAGCCATCTCCAGGAAAGCAGGGCTCCATCACGTGTAATGGTTACTTGGGAAGACAAACACCATAACTCTGAATGTCCCCCCCCTTTCCTTCTTCTTCCCCCAGCTTTTATATTGCTGAGCATGATGTCATATGGTGTGGAATATCCCTTTGSTCAGTTGGGTCAGCTGTCCTGGCTATGCTCCCTCCCAGCTTCTTGTGCACCTGGCAGAGCATGGGAAGCTGAAAMRTCCTTGACTAGTGTAAACACTACTTAGCAACAACTRAAACATCAGTGTGTTATCAACATTATTCTCATACTAAATCCAAAACATAGCACTATACCAGCTACTAGGAAGAAAATTAACTCTATCCCAGCCGAAACCAGGACAGGCATATATAATAGGGCAATGGATTACAGCATAAAAGTACCTGTTTCTTTCCTCTGGTCATGAATGGATGCTTGGGTGGCTAGCTCAGCTGTAGAGTGATTCTGGATAGGTGTTACAGTGCATCTGGAACATCTGCGTGGAGCTAGCAGGTGTGGAACAAGTCTGATAGGAGTTCTATGGCTTTCTGGAGGGGCAGCAGCAACCTGGGAAAACTTGGGGAATTCTTAAGTTGCCATCTAAACAGGTCACAGACGACCATGCTTTAGATGTCTAATCAGTCAGCTGAAGTTAGAAGGAGAGTCTTATCCATGCTGTCTGCCATCCATGCAAAGACTGGAGGCTACGTCTTCATTAGAGTCATTGGGTCATTGAAGGAATAACTGGTTTATCTGTAGGCCTAAGTTTTGTTTACTTACCCTTTCTATAATACATAATTGAGTCCAGTGAGAACAGGCTGAGGTCTCTGGTAACTGAAAAGCATTTGGGGCTGTTAGACTGGTGGAAAGCCCGAACTGCAATCCTTTGCTATGTGCTGTCTCTGAGCATGGCAAAACCCGTTTGGGCTGATGTTGTAAAGCAAATGTTTTGTTCAAGTGACTTATGGCCTCAGACAACGAGCACTTGTTTCACAAAAATGAGCTGGGCGGTATGTTTCAGGAAAACAAAAATTATGCAACATCAGGCACAAATGTATTCAACATTGCCAACTAAATGAATCTCTGCAGGGAAATGTAAATACAGAAGCCATTAAAGACTAGTCAATGTATGTTTTAGGTCTCTAAACAATAACACTGAGCAGATCAGTAACAGTGCCCTTCATAATTTGCAGTCTCTGCAGAAACAAAGAACTTCTGTTGTATTTATTATCAGATAGCAGCATTCCTGTCTTGAAATCCAAATACAACAGAAACTCCACTGCCCTGTGCAGTTATTTTGGTCATGAATAGGGGTTCTGTTTAAGATCAGCAGGGTACATACACCTAGGAGGACACTATGCTTCTGAAAGTTAACTAAGAAACTGTTGACGCAGACACTGCTGATGAACATCTCATGGCTGCAGGCTCCAAGTCTCTCTGTTTGCTTTTTTATTTTTTCTGCAGCAGAGTTCATTTAATTTGTAATATATCCAGAGGGTTACTGTGTCCTCAAGTATGACAGCACACATGTAATAAATAATACAGTATTATTACTAATTTTTGCAAAAAATATTTTGCTTGGGAACACAAATGCATGAGTCTATTTCTTTAGGTTGGATATTTTAAATTGGTATTGGTGGTGGTTACAGGTATTCGTTGCAGAACAATCCACCATTGCAATAAAATTATAGCCTTTTTAAAGAATTTTCTGAATTCTGTTTGGAAAAAAATACATGAATAAGCTAAATTTTAAATGAAACAATTCATAAAATACATTAACAAGTCAGACTTCTAACTCTATATGCAAATATATACATATATATATTTGTACATATATGAGAAATACCTGGTAAAATCATTCAATGTAGTAAAGCATCATGGAGATCAGATTGCCATGCCATTAAAACTAAATTATTTTGGGATTTTTTTTTTTTTTTTTTACTGTAGAAGGAAACTGCAGAACAATCCCTACCTAGTCACTAAAGGTGAGTCTGAAGCACAGGGAGGTGAGCAGAAAGGTTCCCATGGAATCCAGCTAGTTTTGTCTCTGAGGCACTGAAACCGCAGTGAGCTTCATGCACAGAGCCTCCTAGGGTGTACAGACCCTCCAACTCTCCTGCCAGAGAGAGGCCAGGAGAGTGGGAAAGTATGGGGCAGAGCTCCTCAGTGCTGGCTGGATGCGAGCCAGCTCAGGGCTGGATGCAGGTTGACTACAGTCACATAAATCCTGACAGTCCACATCTGGCATGAAGCTGGAAACCAGCACAACGTTGCACATCTTCCTGTGGACCTTCCATCCAAATCCCTCTTACCTCAGGCATCCCTACATATGGCTCCATATCATGATGAAGACATGCTTCTAATGAAGCAGTACTGCACAGAATCACACTTGGAAGCTTGATCAGCTCTTTTGGTTTTTCACTTTCTAGTCTGACTAATCAGCCAGTCCAAACGAATACTGCTCTGCCAATTTGTCCTGGCTAAGGATCTGATTCATTATGTCTATAGCTCATACTCCTGTGGCTCCCCAAAAGCCTAATGACATTAGGTAGACCTACATTTGTGGGTAAGAGCTTGTAAAATTAGGACCTTAATTTACTGCTGATGTTGTTCTTTGATCAAATGATTTGAATTTGTAAAATAATTCCTTCATATGGCTGTTACAGTACCTTTTTTCTCATATCATATTAAAGATCCAGGTTAATAAAAGACTTATTGTAGTGTCAAACTATAAACACATGATCATTCTTTTAAACTATTGAAACAATTGATAAGTTTACCAAATTTGGACAGAATGTTTCCCTTATATATCTCCTCCAATATATCTTGGCTAAAACTTTTGTATTGTTTCTAAGAAGGGAAAAAATGAAAAAAAAGGGAAAAAATAAACAATTTGTTCATGCTTGAAAAAAATCCCTGATATGTTGGGTTGTGTATTTTTTCCCCAAAAGCTCTGGCTTTTGAAAAGTCAAGGCCCTCAAGTCTTGCCATCAATGACATAAATTAAAACCATGACTACTGAATAACTAAAATTTGGGCCAAGACTATAAAGTACCAAAAGGCTGCAACTGAGAATGTGGCCCATTCCCAGATTTTACATTAAAGACTTATTGGGTATAATGCTTCTTACACTTCCATCATCTCTCGTGACAAAGCGAGATCCATTTCATTCTTTGACAGAACAACCATAGGTGCCCATCCTTGCAGAGGGATGCTGTGGATTTATGTGCACAGAGGCCTGTTAATCCTCCTTGTGGCCTCTGGTTACTTATACAGGGGGTGTCTACGTTGTATTAGAAGAAATTTACCAAAATGATATCACATGCCAAAAATACAAATGCATTTGCAATATACAAATTGTGCTGGTTTTGGTTGGGATAGAGTTAATTTTCTTCACAGTAGCTAGTATGGGGCTATGTTTTGGATTTGTGCTGGAAACAGTGTTGATAATACAGGGATGTTTTCCCTATTGCTGAGCAGTGCTTACACAGAGTCAAGGCCTTTTCTGCTTCTCACACCACCCCACCAGCGAGTAGGCTGGGGGTGCACAAGAAGCTGGGAGGGGACACAGCCAGGACAGCTGACCCCAACTGACCAAAGGGATATCCCACACCATATGACATCATGCTCAGCAATATAAAAGCTGGGGGAAGAAGAAGGAAAGGGGGGGGACATTCAGAGTTATGGTGTTTGTCTTCCCAAGTAACCATTACACGTGATGGAGCCCTGCTTTCCTGGAGATGGCTGAACACCTGCCTGCCGATGGGAAGTAGTGAAGGAATTCCTTGTTTTGCTTTGCTTGCGTGCGTGGCTTTTGCTTTCCCTATTAAACTGTCTTTATCTCAAGCCACTAGTTTTCTCACTTTTACCCTTCCGATTCTCTCCCCCATCGCATTGTGGGGAGAGTGAGTGAGTGGCTGTGTGGTGCTTAGTTGCTGGCTGGGGTTAAACCACGACAAAATGTACAATACTTGCACACTAATATCCTGATAGACACATATTATTTATTTAACACAAGCAATAGCCTTGGGTTTCTAAAGGAATGTGTCATGGATCACTAACTTTGAGCAACGTGAAATCTATCGCATGACATACATATGAAAGCCAGAACAAAAAGCATTCATTTCTTTGAGGAAAGATTTCTCTCCATAAGGTAACATTCACCCACACATTTTATGGAATAACTATTTGCCACCTGAAGTTTTAAAAGGTGAGTAAAGATTGACAGATACTGTTTGCTTCTACTCATAGAGAACTATGTAAATGCATATTTCAAGTTTTATTTTCTCAGTTAATACTATTTTTTCCTGCAGATTATTTACTTTCTGTATTGCCACATTGTACTCTGACACTCTCAGTAGTAGCACACAGTAAAGGCAGAGTGGGATTTTGAAGTCAATCCTATTTGTGAAGCATGGCAGATGGTGCCCCATCTAAGTGGTAGGGTTGCAAACATTCCCTAATATGCCATCATTCTCCTGAAAGCTACCTAGATTTCAAAGCCAAAATCTGGGACAATACTTGTCGATCTATCTATTTCAGTTTTTATGGTATACTCATTACCATAATATCTGGGTACACAGAGATATATTCTGGAGTGGGATGATGAAGGAAAAAGAAGAAAATGGTCTTCTTCCATCAGTTTCTGTCTTGCATAATGGAGAAAGAGAAACCACTTTAAAATAACAAGGAGGGTGGATCAAAACTTTTCTTTTTACTTCCTCTGTTCTTCCTTTATGATTTTATCTTTCACTGCCTCTTCCTCTTCCCTCTCTTCCTTTGACAAATTGCATATACTCCTACTCACAGGTTGCCATCATCCAATCTACACTTGCTTCCTCACAGCCATTTTCTTTTCCTCATATATTCATTCTTTTCACCAAACAACAGCTAGTTCTCCTGAGCCATCCCCTCCCAAGAGCTGTCAGTCCAGTCCAGTCTGTTTGACTCCCTTTTTGCCAAAGGAAGTAAGCACATGCTGTAGCGCTTGTTCTGGTAAACTTTCTTCTTCTTTTAGGAATAAATTTCTGCTGGATCTGGAGGAGTAGAAGAAGCAAACCAGAATATGTATAGCTGTAATTACACAAATTCACAGAACTCTGTGATTTGTTCCCCCTAATCATAAGCTTGCTCTGTCTCAATTTCATTAATTCCCCGAGCCCCTGTTGATAGTCCACCCTAGTATTCCTCTCATAGCATCTGTGGTGTTAGGAACTGAAACCCTGCTGATAGACTTCAGCATCTCTTGTGCCATATCAGCTTTTAAAGTGCAGGAGCCTAGCTGTCACTGCATTTGTTGCTCAAGAACACTTCTGAGAGCCATTCTTTTCCTTTTCCTGTGGTAGCTGGCTGGTAATTTTCCCACAGGTCTTCCTCCTGTCTGATTTAGAAGTTCCTAATGAAGTGTGCAACACGCTATTTGGGAGACTGAAAGTGCTGTCCCTGAATAGACTTTATCTGGAAAAGAAAGAGGAGACTACCTGAGCGGAACAAACAACAGAGAGAATCTGGATGAAGGTACATGTATTTCCTAGTGATTTTTGTTTCTAATGTTGATTTGTGTTGGAAATACCTCAATAGCACAACAATCTATGCTATCCTGCTCTCCCTGGCACCAAAAGACATAGCTGCAGCAGTTTATTTATTTATTTATTTATTTATTTATTTATTGCCTGTAAGATCAATCAGTACTAGTTTGGAGACTATATTTCCAATACGCATTCTTAACCTCTCCATCACTTACTTTACTCTGTAAGGTTAGACTGTTTGGAACTGCCACTGATGCCAGAGGAACCTCTAAGTACAGGACTGCATGGAAGTCTTTGTAAGTACAACAGCAGCATTGTCAGTAATTCTTCCTTTCTTTTATTAAAAAAAAAAAATATTACCAATGTGTGGCAATAGTTTAAAAAAAAATAAAAAGTTTGGCAATGAATCACTGGCTCATTTTCACTTAGTTTTGTTTTTCTCTTCCCAGGCTAGTCATCAGAATTCTTGCAAATAATGAATCGATACATGGCAGTTGGAATGTAAATGTTGGAATGTAAAAATTCATCAGCTGTTCAGATGAAGGTATCCTGCTACTGCCATAGAACAGAATGTATATCAAAATGTATATCCAGCAGTTTCTCATATGGAGTTACTACATAGGACCTCAAAACAAATTCCTTACTATTGCCAGAATCAAAAGCAGTAATGGCTTCCTTGGTTGCTTTTCTTCTTTTCTTTTGACACTCTGAAGTTCTGAGGTATTTGGATTTTTTTGCACTCACCAGTTCATATGTGCTTAGGGGATAGATGGGTGCAGTGTGGCTCTCAGGAAAGGTGAAAGTAGAAGTACTCTTGAATTATTTATTGTGTTATGGTCTGCTATATGCAGGACTGGACTCTGTGACCCATATGGTTCTTGTCATGTCATACATTCYTACTCAGATAGGAAGAGAAGAAAAATACACATTTTCATTTATTTTTTGTTATCTTTCAACCTTACTTCACCCTAGATAGTTGTGGGTTTTTTTCCACTCATAAAGACTGAAGAACAGTGATCAGATTCAGAACAGGCAGAATTACATCATCACAAGACAAAAGCCTTCACCTCCCAGATAGCAAATATTCTACTCGTATCTCAAAAAAAGTTTGGAAAAAAGTTGTGTTACATTACTGCTTCACTGCCTATTTTTAATATCGCATCCATATCTAAGATACTCAAGAAGCTATGTGTACTGCCTTATGTGTAAATCATCCTTTCAGCAACTATATTATTCTGTTCTGCAATCTGATTATTTTGAACTAATTAAATGGGTTCCGATTAATGTTTGAATGGAAGATGGGAGAGCTTGTATATACTCATTTGGCAGTTATGTACGTATGTTGGGCAATATAACACAGGCCAGTCCACTGGTAGACAGCACTAGGCTATTTGTGATGCTATTTCTGGATGTAACCAGAGTCTTGTTTAACAAGTCCTTTTTTGTTTCTCAAAACAGTTAAGTTTTACATTCTGAGCAGTTTCAGCTCTCGTAATTATTTTTGGATGACCTATATTTTAATGAATTTTCAGTTGCCTGTGATACTCCACTTACTTGCTTGTCTCCAGTGAGAGTGCAATACTTCTACAGCCCATTAAAATATTGACCAGGATACCAACAGGAAGCTTAGGGACTTTAGTGGCTGATGAGGTATTGTATGTTTCCATTTTTAAATGTAGCATCATGATATTACTATTTGTAATTGCAGTGGTTAACTGATTAAATGAACTATAACTCCTTAGAAATATAGCTAAGAACTTCAAATTAATCTCCTAGCCTTAATATTTGTCAAAGTAATTTGAGGTCATCATAAAGAAAATTATTCAAATCAATGTGAATGAAATAGTAAGCTACTAAGTATAAAAATGGGCTTATTCAGTTAAAATGTTCAGATATTTTTGATACACTTCTGCATTCTACATGGTTATTTAGACCACAGCTGAACCAAAGGGCATGTTATTCCAGAATTCATATATATGTCCCACAAGCACTTTCAACAGTACAATATTTACATTGAAAAGAGACTAAGAAAGTTCATAAGTTTGCAACTGTCCCAAATTTTACATTTTTTCTGCTAGGAACTTTTGCTAAAGCCATTTAAAGTTAAAATGTAAATTTAAAGCTAAATTCCCTGGTCCCTCAATTCTCCCTAGACAGATAGACAGCATTCACATGTAAGAAATGATTTCTAGTCTGAAGTACTCTATTGCTATTGAAATAATGTTGCAGAAAGTAGATTTGTATATATCAAAATGGGATAAATATGTTAAGCACAACCACAGCAAGCAGGCATATTACACACATGCGCTTACACACGAATATCTGTATGAAAGATAACCCAAAGGTGAAGAATGTCAACTTAAACTGCATATTCAACTTTTGAGGCTTTAAAAAAAGAAAAGCTAGCTGTAAAAAAGACACTGACAACATAAATTTGCTTTACATTTTTCTAATGCCTCGATCTTTAATTTTTAACTGAGAACACTGTAATTAGAATGGTCCGCATTAAAAAAAAAAAACCACCTAAATAATAGACGTTATTATGGGAGTTTTTCAGTTTCCCCTTTTGATACTCAGATAGGGCTTTTATGGATGCCTGAAAGAAATAGCATAAGTTCACTTCCCTTTCTTTCTTCTTTCTTCTCTCTGGATACAAAATGCCTTTCTGTCTGTTCTTCTTCGGCTTCAGTTCCACAGAGACTTTCTGTTGTGCCATGAACCAAACAGCAGAAGGAAATATATAAAGAATGAAGAGAAGAAAGCCAAGAAGAGAGGGAGAGTAATTCTAGAATAATATAATTCTATATTATATTAGACTGGAACAGGCTTCCTAGAGAGGTGGTCGATGCCCCAAGCCTGTCAGTGTTTAAGAGGCATTTGGACAATGCCCTTAATAATGTGCTTTAACTTTTGGTCAGCCCTGAAGTTGTCAGCCAGTTGGACTAGATGATCATTGTAGGTCCCTTCCAACTGAAATATTCTGTTCTGTTCTGTTCTGTTCTATTCTATTCCATTCCATTCCATTCCATTCTATTCTATATTGGACAGAAGGGTTCCCTTTAACACTCAAAGAGAAAAAATTTCTCCTATAAACCTGTTTTTCAGTGCAAAACTCTCTAAGACCCAGCCAGATTTCTAGCACTTAAAAGCTAGTTAGTCCTGGTCCTGGTCTTTCTATACGTGGTGATTGCCCTGCTGAAGGAGCGGGATGTGCTCTGCAAGGTCATTGACTGTCCAAGTGGCCACACGGTGTAAAGCAGTTAAAAAGAAACTCCAAAAGCTCACTTACATTTGCTTGGAAAGTTTGCATTTTGTTCATAAAGCACTGAATTTGCTAGGCAGAGTTTTAATGAAGGTCAAGGAAAGGGCCTGGAAACAGGGTTTATGAAAGTGTTGTAAGGTTCATTATTGTCATTGTGCGGAAAAGGATAATTTCCCTAAGAGAAATGGTGACATATACATAATAAAGTCCCTGTCCCTGTCATGACAGCTCAAGAGCATGCCATCGTTACCACCTATGTCACACTGCAGGTGTGCCTGCCATATGGGTGACAGCCGCTGACTTCTCTGATCAACACATAATTATCTCTGAATAAAAATGCACGTCGGAGTGGCTGGACATAATGGATTGAGGACCCAGGGCACAATGCTCTTTGCCGCGTCCCGCAGCACCACCTGGGGGTAGAAGGGGGCTGAGGGGAGCCGCGGGAGCCGGGGCAACCTTGAGAAACCTGCAGCGACTGGGCCGCCCTGAGGTTATCGTGTTTATCCTTCCTGTCTTCTCTTGGATAGGAGAGGTCACTTGGTTAATGGTAGGATGCCCCTGATGGAAAAGGTCCTCCTGATCAGGGCTATTCTCTGCTGATCTAACCATATATCTCTCTCTCAGCATCTGGATAGTTTCCATTTGCAGAGTCCCCTTCCCCCATAAGATAATAAATATCATATCACAAGGATGGCAGTGCTCCTTCATGGAACACTGACTGTTTATTAGAGGCAAAAAGTTTAAGAGAAATGCTAACAATGTTCATTAATGGCCTGCATCCAGGTTTAATGAGGCATGTCAATATGCGGACTGGGCAACATCAGTGGCATAATAGTGGTGGTAAATGGGAGTAATTGTATCCAATTGTACGGCACAGCTTCCAGGAATGAGCCCGAACTGCCAACTGACAATGACAGAGCAATTATGGGAAGGCAAGCGAGCTGTGTCAAATTAGCACTTGGTGAGAACTCATTTTTCAGAGATGTGCTTGCTCTACAACACCACAAGTGATAGCTACTTTATTGTGAGTGATAGGAAGACCAGCACTTAGACTGATGTTCTGATTTGTCAATAGCTGTATTTGAAAGCTTAGTGTCACAAATATATAGAGATATTCAGGGAGAGAGGCACACTGCTCATGATCCGAAGGATAAGAACGTCGCTGAGAAGGTCATCTGTCAGTGTGAGCTGTCAAAGAGAGATCACACTCTATGAAAAGGGAACATTCAGCCGACTTAAGTAATTACCTTTGACTGAGATTTGAAGATGTCTTCTTTTGTTGGCCTACATTGACTGCATAATTTATAATTTACTGCAATCAGTGAAGGGCCAGGAATTGTAACTAAGAAAATCCTTATTTTATTTCTCATAATTACATTTCTTTTTTGCTCCCTTAGTGCCTCGGAATGAAAAAGTAGGATATTGATGAAATCTTTTTTCGTAACTCACTCAAATCAGCTTTATCTTTTAACATATCATACCCAAATCAGAAGGTTTGTTTTTGTTTTTTTTTTTTTTGACCGCAGATATGAGCCATACCCTATGCCATCTTATAAAGTACTCTACATTCCTAATGTGGCTTTACATGCTTTTTAGGATTACCRGTTGAAAAGGATAAAGGAATAATTCAATTTTGTCTTTCTAGTGCAGAATAAGTTAAAAAAAAAGATTTGGAGTACTAAGCACTGAAATTGTAATCCACATCCTATTCGGAGATAGAGATCAGTTTGATATAGTTGTCAGAACTGCAGAGAGATAAGTATTGTGGCAAATATTTCAGAACTTTGTGGATTAATAGAATTTTCATTGCTTGGTGTCTTTTTTTCCCAGTAATCTCACTGGATCAATGCTTGAAAAGTAATTTCTTAGCCTTTAATAATCTTAAAAACAAAAGATAATATATGACCAATTATGCTCTGGGGTATAACAACTATTACATTTTTGTTTTTTATCTTAATAGGAAAAAATATCTACTTACATTTTATTAACTAAAAATATAGCATGAATTGTTATCAATGTAGCTTTTGAATTTTTATTTTCTCAGTAAAAAAGTCATTTTGGAAACCTTTCTTTCGTTCTCCTTATTCTACTTGCCGTTGTAGGCTGTTTGGTGTATCAATCTTTCTGCTTCAAACAGGGAAGTTATTTTACTGGGAGTGGCTCGATGATTAATGAATTGTAACAAAAAGAGACCCGGGATTAGCATGCCTTCGGCCAAAAACTGTTGTTTAATTCCAGGTGTATTGATTAGCTGTAGAGTTATTGACAAAAGAATTAATTTAAGTACTTTAAGTCAATGTTACTTTAGTTGAAAACTCTACCTTTAGGCACAAGGAAATGCCAGCACAAAACTAGTCAATTAATATATTGTCAAAGTACTGTCACATGAAAAAGGCTTTATGTCTTCATATCTTAAATTTTAGGTAGGATTTTTTATGTCATGCTAATTTTCTAAGATTCATCAAAGAGTCATATTTAAAATTCGTAATTGTGGGTTTAGTGATGTTTGCTCATTATTTAATGTTTCCTCTGAACTTTAAAGTTTCTTCTAAAACATACTTTGTTTTCTTTAGTTTGAATTTCAGTACCTGACATTATTTTAAATTATATGCCTTGCTGATTCTGAAACACATTTTTAATCATTATTTTTTTATGTTTCAGAATTCTTTAGGCCATTCAATTTCCTCCATTGTTGAAAGCTGTTTAATTCACAATGCCTTGAGTACAAGGCCCGTCATCTATTCTATAGTGACTATACCACTTAATAATGGAATAGTGCATCAAAGTGCCACTTAGGTCTCAAATTGTTATGTATGACTGTCAAAGCGGTGAAAAAAGCAAAAAGAAAAAAAAAAAGAAAAAAAGGGAAAAAACCTTGATTTGTCTTTACTACTGGAACGTGAATTTGTCAGCCAGGTTTTGAAATCACAACAGCATTGCTTGCATCCCCAGTGAGATGTCGAAAACTTGACAGGTACATATTTTTTCAACTACAAGCACTTCTATAATGAAAACTAAATACACAAATCTTATTTTTTTTGCTCTTGACAGATAGTTGTTGCCAATGGGATTTAATGTTCAGGTTTGAGTTGTCAAGAGAAATAACCAATAAGCAATCCAAGTCAGTATACAGATATTCAAAAGCAAAATGCCTGGCTTATGTGATATACTGGGAAGATTTGAGTGTATAATTAACTAACTGAGGAACCAAGGACACTTAATCTTCCCTCTAATGGCAAGTTCAACCCATCACTGTCTCTCTCTGGGGGACAAACTGTAGCTTGTTTTCTGGTCACCAGGGCCTTTGGTTGTCATTTTGCTCTTTCTTATTCATCATATCCTTGAGTTCTGGCACTGTTCCTTTCATCACTACTCAGACACAGTAAGAACTAACAAGATAAACTATGGTTCATTTCTGAAACTCTATTCATCATCTTATGTATTTTTAAATTGGGGCTGTTTATCTGTCTGCCAACTCTGTGTCACAAAATGATCTGCTTTTCTTTCAGAGTACAGAAAAGGAATATGCATTTGTACATTTGTTGCCTGCATAAACACAGGTTTACAATATGTACACTGGAAGCCATTAACAACATCTTAAAAAATGCTCTAAGAGCAGTCATTTACCTCCAGGCTATCCACTCATTTACATGGCACTGCATGTCTTTATGTGCATGTGTGTGTGTGCACACATGTGCAGTATTTACGTGTATGGGAGAGGGTGAGAAAAAGCAGGATAGCGGTAAGGGGAAGACTCAGGATTAGGGTGCGGAGGAGGCCAGATGTGTTTCGCATTGAGCAACTCCCCCTCCCAAACCCGCACTGGGGCTCTCAGCACTCGGTAGGAGCGAGCCTGGAGCAGCAGGCAGTCCCAGCAGAGAAATGTTGCTGAATTCAAGCTCTGCATAGAAGTGACCACATGCTCCCAGGTATGAAAGCCCTCTTGCACTGCTCCCACATCCCCTGGGAAGCAAGGGGACCCTAACATGGTGGGAGCAAAGCAGGAAAAATTTCCATTTGCATAGGAAGCTCTCTGCTCACGGAAAAGCAATGAAAATGGCTGCCATGTACCATGCTCCAAGAGTTAGAATTAAAAAAAAAAAAAAAAAAAGTAACTTCTAAGAGGCAAGACATGAAAAAGAATGTAGCACAAGAAGAGAGTAGCATGTCTAATGTTTTCCGGGCCACATGCCAGGCTTGCGGAGCAAGAATCAGGGGCTCTGCCCGGATTGCTGATCACCTCTGTGCATGCACAGATGTGGGACATCGCACACAGCTGATCCAGAAGCCTCAGGCCACGTGTATGACCTAAATGTACCTCTTACAAATATTCACATAGTGGGGAGTGTAATAGTGATTTTGTAAATCTGTCACTACAATTATTATGCTTACTAAACTACTGATTGCTTACTCAGCAAAATTATTACTTGCTGGGAAGGAATTTTGCAAAGCTAGATTATACACAGAGAAACAGAAGAGATCTCAACAGAAAAACCCAGAACTTGCGGTACATAGGTAAACACAGGGCTTAAGGTATACGTTGTGAGCAAGGAGAGTCAAAGTGAAGGCTGACACAACTTCCTTACTTATTCTTCTTAAACCACTACTGTCACTTGTGTACAGTAAATCTGTCTTAGTTCATGGATCATTGACACCATAGACCAAAACGTTTAAGGTCGCTGGAATCAAAGTAGCTGGTGTGCTTATGCGTTATGGACTTGATCCTGGAAGGTGCTGGGTCCCTGCCAGCCAGCTTCAGCTGGAGCTCAGACTGCTCAGCGGCTGGCAGGATTGGACCTCTAGCCTGTGTGGTAAAGAACTTTTCCATTTTGCTTGAAAAAGATTGTACTTGTATAGTAAATCCGCTCTCCGAAGAGGAAAGCTGTGTCCTTCTTCATTTTAAAATATTAAAAAACCGTGAATGTCCGTTTTTATCTAAAGAGTCAATTTGTGCGTAATTTTTTTGTTTTAAAACAAATAAACTCAGCTATCATGAATCGCAAGGGAGAGCAGAAAAATACTTGAGACCACTCGTTTTGATAGTCCTTTTTGATATGCACATTTATAACATTAAAACATAAATTTTCTCCAGTTTAGCGAAATAAAAAAAAAAGGTCATTAGCCCTATCCAAAGAGGATTGTAACGTAATTACCGACAGACCCTTAATACAGTGGTAGAAGTGACTGACGTTATTATTCTAACACTGGAAAATTTACTGTAGATGCTTTTGAGTCAAACTATACATACTTGTCTGTTTAATGCAGGTACTTTCAAATATTAATTGTACCTGCTAAAAACCTCACACCATGGCTGATGTACATGTTAGAGGTACTGTGTGTTGTCATCTGCAAGTCTGGATAGCTCAAGGTTATATGACTGGGTTAATAAGATGAGATTCGTGGTTTAACACTCAGGCTTCTAACTCACAGCCATAAAGACGCTGAATGAAATACAACTGGCTGTCTCCTCCTAGGAAGCAGTCTGCAGGCCTCTAGTGATTGTTTCAAAAGTTAGAGACTCTTAAACGTCCTACATTTCAAAGTGCCTCATTTGCACAAAGACTTATAAGTGAAATAGCATAGAAGAGACACCCACATGAAGGAAATCTGTGTTTAAATATTTATCTGATGGTTTTTATTTTAAAAAACATAATTTTTTGTACAAGAAAAAAAGATAAGAGAATTATTTTCAGAAACAACTGATCTGTATCTAATCTGTAGAGACGTATTAATATCAAAAATAGACTCTCTCAAAAATCAGGCATAGCAAAGATTTCTTAATATATTTGATTAATCAAAACCCAAACAGAAAGTTCTGATCTTCCCAGATGCTGATAAGGCTTACAACTTGCTTCAGGGCATTATAAACCATGCAGCACCAAATGCTTGCATATATTTCATAACACACCAAGATCTCAAATATTTCCATAAAAAAGATCCGTTATTAAAATCTTACTGCCTCTTTTCCCGGGCTGTGCTCTACGGACATAGTATCATGCACTAATTTCTGAAGAGACATTTCCTTTTTTTTAATTCCTTAGTCTGCCAGGCCAGCATGTTAGATACAGAACAGACAGCAGGTGATGTTTTTTTTAGCAACTGCAAATAAGAAACAGGAGCGAGGATCTTCAGCCCTGCTGCCTGAATGGTTAGTGAGGCCCAAGGAAAAGGATACAAGTAGTTTTATTGTGTGCCGCTTCAGTCCTGGGTCCATTTTAGTCCAGCCTATTTTGCTGACTTAAATGACATTTGAGAATTATTTCAACTTGTATTGAAGATGTGTCCACAGACTACAGGCTTTTCTCTGAGCAACACGGTGTAAGAGAGCGGAGAGAAGACAGAAATTATGAGAGAAGAAATCGTTACTCTATTTCAGCCAGAGGTTGTATCCTTTGCATCACAAACTACCAGAAAAACAGAAGAGCACAGGAGTAAGGATGCTAATCAATGTTTATGTTGCTCAGTCAGAGCATAAGCAGTATTTTGTCACTAGGTGCGATGCTGAGATACTCAGCATCCATAATCCTCTTCCTGGAAGCACTCACATCTTGCAGATGTTTTGTCGTCATTCTTTGTCACCCCTGCATATAATGAGTGGGGACTAATATTTCAGTGTCATACACACTTATCAGTGGCAACATTTTGGAGGAGGGAGGGGAAAAGCAGGGGGGTTATGAGCTGACCTGAAGAGGGCAAATCTGTCCATCATTCCAACATTTAATGCCAGGAATGAAAGAAACCGTCCAAAGGACCAGCTTGCATCACAGCATTGAAGGAAAAAAAAAGAAAAAAGAATGTAGAAAATTAAAGCTTTTCTCCTCATTTGGCTTCTTCTTGTTTAAATATGGTGTGTAAGATGGGTGCTGTGCATAGTAACAAGATATAGCTAGTGCTCCTTCTTAATCATCTAAAGTATTGAGTCAGCTCTTTCTTAAAATTAGTAATGAATTTATTTTACGTTTAATACTAATATATGATATATTTTGACACTTCTCAAGAGGGGAAAGTTGCCTCAGGTGCAAAGTTAACACCACAGGAAAATTAAAGCCAAGGCTAAGCACACTGCCACTATTGCCCTTGTATTGGGTTTACATGTTGCATACACCCCAAAATTAGCCTTTCTAAATATTTAACTGCCTAGACCGTATTAGTTTCAAAAGGAAAGAAAAAAAAAAAGGGGGAGCAAAAGAAAAGCTGGAATAAAAAAGTAAGGAGAAGCTCAAACTTTCACAGACTATCTTGTTCAAACAGCATCAGAAATTGCTCATATCTTTGTCAACACCAATGGCATTGCAAACAGTTACAGTAAAAAAAAGTTGCAACGTACACTGGAAGTAGAAAAAAAGGTCAAGGGTGATATTTTAGCTAAAATGCTTTCTTCAGGTGTAGACAAATTAAAACAAGGTTCATGCATTCTCTCTTCTAAGCCCCTAGAAAGCCTGATAAGCAAAGTTCTGTTTCCCATATTTTTTATTTTTATTCATTATTGTTCACCCTTGTTAACCCTTTCTTATAGCTCATTTTAGACAATGGAACAAACCACTAGCATTTTTTCAAGTTATGAGAAACACCAGTAAGAGGGGCAGGATATACAATGCTGACTTTGAGAATAGGGCTGGTGTCTGCCATGCCAAACTGTAAGCAAGCAATACTGAAGGAGGCTTAGACTTTGACAAAAGTATCCAGAAGACTAAGCGTGTTTCTTAGCTCTCTTGTCTGCTGACATCTTTCACTTCCTCTCCCTGCCTTTCTGTCCCTCTTCCAACCACATCTGACTGCATCCACAGCTGAAGAATGTGACCTTGGACTCAGGTTATCCTAAATTAAGTAAATGAATGTAAGTCCAGTCACTACGGTTTACTAGTAAATCTGTAATTAATCATTCTGTGCCACCCAGAATTATTGTCATTTTTATCTCCTTTGACATACCTTTTTATCGTTTTATAGTCCCCCTTCCTCACAGTTTTTCCTTTGTTTCCAGCGACTGATCTGGCTACCTTTGGGGATATTGCAAGTTCAGAGTGAGTTTTACATTCTAACTTCAGATCTTACACACTGGAGATACAGGATTTCTGTAGCTCTCAGTACAGTTTGCCTGGGAGATTGGTAAATTCATACTATGTAGATGAAGAAACCAGATTCACACTTCTAAAACAGTATTTCATGCATAGCAAGATATTATTCTGATAAGGAAGTCAGAATGATCTGGTAGAAGTTAAAATTAATGTTGAAAGTAGTGATCTGATGTTTAACAGGAATGAGTGTAAGGAAACACAACACAAACCTTGACTGTTGTTCCCAATATATGCAAGGGACTTGCAATCTCTATCAGCTGCTACATAAAATTGCCATTTAGAAGGAAAAGGTAAGTGCAAAAATGCCACAAAGATATGGGACATACCAGAGAACGCTGAACTGGGTCATCATTTTAAAACAGGAGCATTTGAGCAAGATGCAGAAAAACCCAGGATGCAGGAAAGGAAAGGAATGAAATAATGGACAAAGGAGGATTTGGTCAGAGGAATCGGTTAAGTTCTAGAATAGGTGGAATAAAGAAAAATTTTTTCATTTTATGGGGTTAACAGAGGATATTGCTGGTTATTTTATTTCATTTTATTGCAGGTTACTTCATTGGAGGGGGGATATTTTCTTTTTGATAACAACTGATCCAATCTGAAAGGACTTTTGACTTTGTAAAAACCTTTGACTTTTACTTTTTGTGATGTAAGGACCAGTTCTTATTTACACCCATTCTTAATCAGCCCCTGCAGGAAAATTTAAGGATAAAATGCCATCAGCCCCTAGAACTCAGTCAGGTGGACAAGGGGATACAGTTCATTAATTCAGCTGCAGTATGAGGCTGGTGTATTCACCTGTCTCTTCACATCTACCTTCCAGTTACTCCAACTCTTGTACTGAACTCACATGAAAGAATTATAAAGACAGGCACTATACATTAAGCATCACCATAAGAAATGTTTTCAGACACACCAATATCTGAATAATGACGGTGGGAGGCTGCAGTGTTGTGCAGGCTGAAGTCATAAGTCTGCTTCTGCAAGACGACTAACCTGAAATGTTGTGATGATGGAGACTTAGTAATTCATCAAAATTCGTCAATGTTCTTAAAGGAAATAATTTTCAAAACTTGAGGTTGAAGTCCTTGCTCCAGTTAAAACCAAAGTCTAATAAGTTTCAAAGGGGCAGGATTCCTCCACAGCTGCTTACAGACCTGCACCCAGGCAGCACTGAGTACCCCCAGCTCCCTGAAACATGGAGGTTCTTTGTGCTAATCCCAAATGACCACGATACAGTCTGCCAAGTTGATCTGTGTTATCATGAGTATTATAGTGAGCAAGGTTTAGCCCTGCAAGATGGAAAAAAGGATCCCTAATCATGTATACTAGTTTCTCCTGAAACATTTCTAAAAATTCAGGAAGGAAGAAAACACTGGTATGCACAGACTTTCTCTCTCTCTTACTCTTCCTTCCTTCCTTCCTTCCTTCCTTTCCTTCTCTTTCTTTCTTTTTCTTTCTTTCTCTTTCTTTCTTTCTTTCTTTTTCTTTCTGTCTTTCTCTGTCCTTTTCTGCCTTTTCTAATGGATACTGCATATATAGGGGTTTAAGAGACAAGAACACAGATTTAATTCCTATAATGTTTCTATAATCAATGCTTTGTATCTGAACAAAAGTGTGAAGAAGGGCATAAATGCACTAAGCTGCATTTCAAAAATGACATCGTAATTGCTGGGACTGCCTATCTTACCTTGGCCTCAAGCATTTACCAGGATTCAAATTTATTTCACACTGTTCTCCCAAGTCTGCCTAATTTTTTTTTTTTTGTCCAAATAGCAGCAACTCACAGTTAGTGAACAAAGCTTCAAGATCTTTTTTTTACTTACAGCTAAATTTAACTTTACCCATCCAATAAAAAAGAAATAAGGGAGCCTTTATTATCTCCCTGGATTTCTGGGTATGATACCACATCATAGAGAAGTGGTTATTAGAGACAATGGCCTACCAAGGTGAAGTTTGTAATAAAGCCTATTATGTGGTTTCACCATTGACACTAATGGAATGTAACAGTGATTTAGAATGATTTAATGGTTCCCAGGTTGTGCTCTAATAGTGCTCTTTATATTATGATGTATATCACAAAACCTAATGTGGCTGTTGTGATATATTGACAGTATTCATGCTGTTTCATTTTTTTAGAGGAATTTTAAAAACTGTCAAAGAAGAAAATTAATAGGCTGCAACTGCTTTATTTTCAAGGGGTCTGTTTTTGAAATGTATGTGCATAAATTTCTATTTGGTGCCATGCTTAAGCTAATAAATTCATTTGCATTTTTATTCCAAAGTCATAAAAGTGTAATGTGTGCATGCATGCATTTGTGTGTGTGTCTGTGTTTGAAGCCCTGCTTTGAAAAGATTGCACTGTCATCTCAAAATCTGTTTACAAAATGGTACTAATGGTTTCAAATGCTCCTAAAAGGCGAGTGCAAAAGACAAGTTTTCTTCTTCTCATAGGCTGCAAAACGACACTAATTTAATAAGAGGGAGACAGCAGGGGGTATGACTACAGATTCACTTAAAAAACATCCAGACCCTTAGGGGTCCAGGTGGCTTTTAGACTTGTACTGAAAGTCTGGAATTTAAATAAAACACAATCATCCTGGAACAGACACAAAGGAAGATGTATTAGAGCTGAGATAGATACCTGCATTTTGAAATGGTTTGTGGGCGTCTCAGCAATGCCTGACCTATTAGCTCCAAGGCATTTTTGGTTTCAAGTAGGTTAAGGAACAGCAGGAATTTTCTTGCATTTTCTAAAAGTTTTTTCCCCCTCTTCTTGTAATTTAAAAGCATACCTCATGAAATATCATCGCTTTAAAGATCATCATTCTGAGCACCTCCCAGGCAGGGAGTGCCCCTTGAGTGACAGGGAAATGGTCAATGGACTGAGGTCGTGATGGTGAGTTGCCATTGAAAATACCCACAAAACACAGTTCTCTCCGAAAAAAGGCGTTTCATACCTGGCTACATTTACCCTGTGAGTGTTAGAGCAAAGGTCCTTGGCATTTTTTCTGATAAGTGTTTCCTTCCCCATTTGCACAACTTCACCCTTTTTAAAATGAGTTTCCCACACTTTCATGTTGAAACCAGGCACAGCCCTTTTGGAGGGCAAAAGAAGGGAGGGACCATGAAAACTTGATTACTGCTACCTAGATTGCCTCATCAAACACTGCAAAGGGAGCGGATCTTCTCAATCCCCACCCAGGCTGAGAAGCTGTGGAAGATGTCACCCATGTCTGCTCCCTGAACAGTAATGAAGAAGGGGAAAATGTCACTCCTGGTGAGGATGGGAGAAGGATGAGTGTACCAAACCTTACAGGTGGGGTAGAGGGGAAGATGACAGCAAGAAGGAGACAGCTGCCTGGCAGTGAGTGTGTCATGTCACAAGAGACTGTCCCGCACCTGTGTCAGGGAAGGCTTAGGTCTCTTCTGTTTCTTCTGTCCCCAAATAATCTGTGTCTTGTGTTGTGTGCTGCAGCTGCTACTGACACAGCAGGAGGAAGCTGAACCTGGAAGCTCACCCTTCCCTCCTGGAGGGTGAGCATTGGTTCAAGCATCTTCCACACCAGCTGGTAGATGCTGCTGTGGCACCGCTTGCACTGCTGAGGTGGGTACAAATATGCATGGGTTCATGCTGCACCCTCCTTTTGGAGATGTAAAGGAGAGTAATTCATTTAAATCACCCAGCTGAATTTACCCCAGATGAAGTATTCCTTGGGTGCCCATGCTGATGTAAGTACCATCACTTAAGGGGGAGAGAGACACCGCAATCTGGGAGGAAAAATGATGTGAGAGAGTGCTCAGAGAGAACATGGGTAGTGGTGAGCACAGTTTTTGGTGTGTCACCACCATATCAAGAGCTTCCCAAGCAAAGAGGGAACTTGCTCCCATGGGACCCTGCAAAGAGCCTGCTTTGCCAAACTGTAGTCTATAGCCATTTACGTGGCACTGATGCTCACTAATTACTCTGTTACAGGGCAATAACACGACACTTTTGTCATATCCTGCTTCAGGCTAGCTTGCTTGTAGACTTACTTTTTTTTTTTTCCCTGTGAAAACACGAGCTTGTGATAAAACCGCCTGTGAAGAGATCCGCTGGAACACAGCCAGCCGTCTCCTGATGGGATCACAGTTTGCGTTGCAYGTGCTTCCACCCTCATGGCCGGGGAATTCAGTGAGCACAAAAGGACAATTTTCCTCTTTCTCCGATTCACCCCCTAAAACTGTCCACAAAACCATAATTTTTCAAGTGTAAAGAGTATGTACAGGCTGGAAAATGGTTTTATAAATAGAACCTTACATTGAATAATGACTTTGGGGCACTGAACTGAGAGAGGACAGGCAGAATTTTGGAGAAAGTCATTTGTTTTTGACACTGAAGTTATTTCAAAGTTATAAGCAAGATATTTCTCAGGAGATGTTCTCTCTTTCTTTCCTTTTTGTACTGTATCATCCCTGTGGAGAGCTTTGTGGAATCATACAGCACAAAATTAGGCAAAGTGCCTGTTATATAACCTCCCGGTTCTCTAAAAATAACGGGAGCATCACTATCACCTGAGCTTCTCCCTTCCTGAAGTTTATGTACAGCACATGGAAAGCGGSGTCGGGAAATAGTGGAGATCGTATAATGAAATATAAAGAACCTTTCTACAGCAATGCATTGAAATTTGCGTAATTATTATCCCATTTTAACTTTTTAACTTTAGAGAATCTATGTGGGTCAGTTTTCCCTGTTTTAATTAGCAAAATCAAAATAACAAAAAATGGCAATTTCCTCCTTTCAAGCTCAAGTGGACTACTCAGCCTGTAGCAATAATTATATTTTTCAAATGTGAGGTGCCTAATTTAAAATACAAGATTCCCAGTAGTTGCAGAAGTTTTAAGGACAAGAAGTGACAGAAGCAAGTGAGCCTTTTGTTCTTATTGCTTCCCAGCCAAAAGTCCTCTCAGCATCTAAACTTCATAGGAATTGTGTCACTCATGTAAATAAATTTCTGTGTCAATATTATTTATTGTAAAATATTTTACCCACTGGGGTAAATGAAGAGCAAGGCTTTACTAATCAGATTACTAGCACGCTTATTCTAATTTATACCTTCCACGGTTAGCCTTTAAGCCACAGTTGACCTCTTATTTTTTATATTAACTGGAAACAATTCATCAAGTGAGTTACCCCTCTCCTTTCAAATCCACTTGTATTACTAAAAGGCTGAGTAAAGACCTCTGGGGAACAAGGGCAATTTTTGACATGGATCTCAACAGATTAAACTATGCAGGGACAATATAGAATACATTGGAGCAATAACATTATCACATCATAGCCTGATTGAGAGGCATTTCCTTGCATTTTTGTCCTTTTACCATAAGCCAATAGTAGCCACAGGCATTTGACTGGAGAGCCCGGAGGATTGACAGGCCTGGCAGTCATTACACGCTGGATTGAATACTAGATTACTCCAAAGTGGCTCAGGGTCAAGGATCAGTGTGTTCCCTTTTGGCACTAAATGACTTTAATATCCTTACTGTATTAGTCAATTACTTTAAAGCTGCTGCTCTCTGAGCTCTCTCTGCCCCCCTGCAGTTTACTATGGACATTTGAATTGCTCCCATACTTAACCCACACATCTGCTTTTAGCTGTCAAAAGAATAGTGCTACCACTGGAGCTATTGACAATGCAAAATGAACACAGATACTTGCTGTCAGCGTCAAGTGGCACTTTCTTTCCATTTTTTGTTTTAAACAACTCCTAAATAACTCCACAGTGAAACTGTTCCTAATTCAGGAAGAGTCCGATCGCGTTTTGCAGCCTACCTTTAATCTCATCTCAACCTGCCCAAAACAAGCAGGAGTAAGTTATCCTGTCCTCACAGTTAATTGTTTTTGGGGAAAAAAAAAATGTTATCCAAAGAGCTGAAGTACTGTGGTAAGACACAAAAAGAAGGGTCGCTTTAAACTCTTGCTTAAATTTCACAACAGTCACTGTGACGATAGCAAATTACACTGCACTTCTGAATTTATTGGTGCAACACGGTGAAGAATTTTATATCATGGCCAATGAACATTAAAAGGTCTGGCTTGGCTTGGTGTTAAACCAACATGTCTAGATTAAATATGAGCAGAACTGATCTGAATTTTAAAACTGCTTGGAAGTCATGCCTTTAGTGTTTTAGTGAAAGTGATATCACTGCACATGAAAGCACATCTGTGCCGTGGGGCCCGACTTGTGTGTGGTGATGTCATTGGGCTAAAAAAGCAGCTCAGGACTTCACAGCTAGACGCATACAGAAATAATTTGCTTTTACGAATATACCAATTTTCATCTGTGTGAGGACAAATGGGCGCTGCGTTTTACTGGAAGAGCTGTCAACTGTGTAGTTTGGTGAGCCCATGTGTATATCACTTGCATGTAGGCAGTCACACCTTTTTCCTCTTTTCTTATTAACTTGTGATGTGGGTATAAGGACTGGTTGTTTTGTTATTCTTCTGAAAAATAAAACCAGTGTTTTACAAGGAATAGCACCATGCATATTGCTGTGTGCATCGAATTGATCTACTTTGTGGACAATCCAAGAAGGATCTGTCATGTCAACGTTGCCTTTCTTATCCTTCAGAGAACTGTTAAATATCCTAATGAGCAAGGGCTTCAGACTCTTCATTTACTGCATGAAAAAAAGCAAATTTTGACAAATTTTGACATACATTGTAGATGTAACACAGGTTATTGCTATTGGGAATTCTAAAAGATCTGATATCCAGGCTGCGCAATACATTTAGCAGGGAAGTGTCCACTCAGACCTGTTTGCTGATGACAGA
>JAYKAV010001422.1:241989-247788 GCA_035582835.1 Phoebastria nigripes
TACAATTCTTTTGAAAATACATAGGGGAAACACTCCATGTCAATACTTACAATATCAGAAGACAGGTTGTGAACTGTATTTCTTTGTCTTTCTCAGAAAGATAATTATGAGTGTGGCAGAGAAAGAATTCCTTAGACTCAGTTTTGCTGGAACCGCATGAAGCAGGTACTTAATTCAATATCATGCTAGTGCTGTTATGGGCAACAAGCCGTTTCAGTAGAAGTTGGGATTTAATATATGTTTAAACTTTTTCTCTGTGACCTCCCTCCCACCCATTAAATTTCTTACAACTGGCTCTTATCATCTTCTCAGGGAGAGTTTTTGATTGCGAGTTGATGAGGCTACATTAAATCTTCCCGACGTTTTGGATACCCAAACCCATGGCTTTCTTATGTAGCAGAACGTTGTAACTAAAACTTGAGGGCAACTAACATGTATGTAAGCACTACTAATTTCATGAATCTTTACTAGTACAACAACATAGATCTGCAGAGACAGTAAGTCAAATTAGACACATTTCATCATTTATCATTTTACTTTGCCACTGTGGAGTTATGCAGGCATCAACTCCATTGAATTTCTACGTAATTGTATATATGCATAGATAGAGAAATGTGCACTTCAGCATAGGTCTCTTACGGCCAAGAAAGTTCAAATGTAATCCTCCCACTGCCACAGATCTGTGTGCAATTTTCTTTACGTTCAAGTAGAGATGCATAAATAGAAGCAGCAGAGCATCTGACCCATCACTCGTATTCAGAATGGTTTCTCTGTTTCAGATGTTTTTGCTAAAGTTACTCAGTTTTGAGCAATTCACATTTTCTTTTGAGAAACTGTGAAGGCGTAAAGATACGAAGACCTGCACTATATGAATGTCCATACGGAAAGGAAAAGAATGAATGCAGAACCACTTTCAACATCTCAGTGTCCGTCTTGCAAAACTAGTGTTATGGTGGACAGCTGAGACAAGAATACACACTGTGTATTGATGAGATGAAAAACTCGCCCTGAACTTTTGCAGACTTCAGAGAGAAAAATATTTTATTTATAAACAGCTTTTTTTGGGAGGGGGAATTTTGTGGTGTGGGTATAATGTATCTACTTTCACCTACTGAAGCGGAGTGCTTTGAAAAAAGCAAATAGTATATGTCTAAGCCCAACTGGTGTCTCTCAAAATCTTTCTCTGCAGACCCCAAGGTCATGTCTGAACATCTGCTTATTCTTTAATATACGATTGAGAATGTGCGGTGAAACACTAATGTAACTGTTTTTTAGTGCCATGAGCAGGCAGGTCATGAAAAGCTGGCCAAGAGGGTAAATAAAATTAGTATGGTATTGTTCAAGGGCCTGATTAGCACTATTTATCTGTCACTTCCTTTCAGCTTTGGAGATTTCATGGCACCGAGCTCGGAGCTTAACATTTACTGTTTGGATCATTCGTCCTGGTCTAGTTTGTCACAAACATCTAAAAGTTCTGCTCCAAATGACTTTGATGGTGTCAGCTCCGTCAGCGCCAAAGCAAATGCAGGGTATATGTTTACAATCTCCTTTTTATACAAGTCTGGGGCAGAAGAGCCATTGAAGCAAATTACTTCTCACCCACACAGAGGGTATTCCTTCAATGTCACAGCAGAGGTCATTGACAGGGCAACACAGAGAAGACAGCTTCCGAAGAGTGTGCTTAAGTTTTCCATAATGCCCATCCAACTTTTCTCAAACAGTMTCAAGAAAAATATATTTAACCCTTGTATAATTAACAAATGCAAATGCAAAAATATGTCTTTAAAACTTTTAGCATCTGTGATATTATATGAGGTTTACAGGAATAACCATCACATGCCATAGTAGTCCCACAGTTACGGTAACAGCCAGAATGATACATCATTTTTGTGTTTTAACAATAAATATTTGTGACTGCTAATCTATTCAGTGAAGCTGTATAATTTCTTGTTGATGTTGCTATACTGACCTCTGCAGGCTTTGGAAGTTTGGAACATTGTTTACTGCGGTGACTGCTGTGACCCAGTAGGCAGCTAAATGAGCCTGTAGCACCAAAACACTTGAGGGCTAACATACTTACTTATCTGAGAGCTTTATTTCTTTTTAGTTCTAAGTAACAAACTGTAAAAGAATTTAAAGTAATGATTTTAAAGTCAGTGTTCATGATGTTCAGAGAATGTTATTTTAGGAAAAAGTAAATTAAGTGAAAAAAATGGTATTTAAATGAGTAATTTTCAGATTTGGGGTTTTATGATATGACCTGGTTATTAAGAAATACAGCCATTTTAGATGAAAAATATTATTCCTATTAACGACTGTGCAAAGCTTGTCTGCTAAAACAAGAAATTCTGTTGTATATTTAATCCAATTTGATACAGTCTACTATTCTGCTCCTAGTCCTAGTTAAATTAAAAGTCGCATATGTTCAGTATAGGTTTTATAAGTATAAGCTTTCTCAACTAGGACAGACACACCAGTATGAATAGTGATACCTAAATGATGCAAAATTCCCCAGTTTCTGAGTTTCAGTATATTGAATTAAATTAATTTCACAGATACAGTATAATGCATGCATTAATTTAATCTGGGTTATTTTCTGTTAAATACTTACTGCTTTTCTGGAGTTAAGTGTGTTCCTTATATTTATTCATGTCCAAATACAATTTTTCAATTAGGGTCTGACACTTCTTTTATACATATATATCATTTTTGTAACTTATAGTCATGTTTGGCTGACATACAGAGCTATGCCCTATACCTTGTTTATGTTAGAAACAAAGACTCTCTGAACTGCAGCTCTGTTTATAACTATTTGTGGTTTAACAAATGACAAAATACAGAAGACTTAAAAATCTTGGTCTGGAGAAAATATCTCAGTCTGGTTTATGTTTTCATCTACTTTCCCCACATTTATTGATTTTGTTAACTGTTTCAGCCATTCACTGTACACTTCTCTGACCACATCGTATTTATGTTGTATGCAGGTAACTGACATCTGAAGAAAAACAAAACATACAGGATGAAGTCCTGGCTCCTCTGAAAGCAACCATTGACTTTAGGAGAGCCAAGAATTTTCCTGCTGCATTTTTGTCTCTCTTGCTTCATCTTCAGAATTAAATGCTCTCCTGGACAAATTCAAAGTTTATCTAATTAATCTTATTCTGTAGTAGACTGACTGGTTATACTCTGAGACATACAGACATATGGTCATGCCCACCTCCACTATTTGTTGAAAAACTGTGCATTTTGGGATGGATTATCACTCACATCATTGGATTAAATTTTCTGTAATCCAGTACTGGTAACTGAGAGTTGCCAAAAGCTGGCTAAAACAGGGAACATTTGGTGGGAGAGGAAAATACACATGGGAAGCTCCAAGGTACTTCTTTAAATTTTTGGCTTAACATTCACTCCCTCAGTTTTATTTTTTCCAGTTTTTAGTGTTGTCAGAACAAATGATCTGAGATAACTGGAGATTTTGTCTGAGAGAAGAAAGATTTTGAGATTACTATTCCATTTATCTGCTGCCATTTGCATTACCAAAGTCTCTGATTCATAACCTTCTAACTAGTCCAAGTCCTGGTCATCCTCTCATGCTGATCCTGCCATTCCCTGCAGTGCTCAGAGCCATGGTTGAAGGGCTATGTTTTTGTGCATTTACAGACTGCCTAACCCAACGGTTCTCATCCAGATCAAGATCAGTGTCAGCGATGATAGTAAAGTTTCTACAGAGCAAAATTCTGGCTACTACCATTCATGTGAGGTACCTTCAAAGACTATATAGCTTTACATGGTAGCCCGAGATGCATCCAGGAGCACACCTAATGTTCTCCAGCCACAAAAGAACAGTCAATCCATGCGACCAAACTAGGGCTAATCTGAAGCAAAAAATACACAAGTGTGTATAGTGAAGAATTTAGGTCCTCAGAATCAACTGTTTTACTCTAGAGATCTGCTCCTTTTGCTCCACACTATTTGCTAATGTTAACATAGCCACATTGTCTTGCTCAGTCACATAGAAAATATTGACAGAGTTTGAGACTAAACCCTCATGTCTTAACCATCAGGGGCTAGCCAGTGAGAGGCAAAGGTAGACTCACTTCTGGTTACCAGCAAGTTTGTATAGCCTGGCAAAGTAGGAAGGGGCAACTGGAAGGGGAATGTGATTCCCCCCTTGCCCCTCCCAAAACGAAGCACTAGATAATTGCGGGCAGAGGTGATATGACAGCAATGATGTTAATTGTCTATCCATTCCCATACTCAACCACACTGTCTACACAGCAAACTGAAGTGCTGAGGAACCTGAACTGGCTCTATGGACATGTTTATGGTGTCGTATGGTGTAGTGCAGAGAGGACAGGTCTAGACTTTGATTTAGCAAGATGTGTTCTGGCTCTAGGACCCTACACCTGCATAATACCTTTACAGCAATAACTGTTCAGGGCATGTGCCTGTCCCAGGCACGCACTGTGCATGCGGAGGGAGCTGAATGCTGGAGGACCTTGTGCCCACAGTGCAATGGGGCATGTTAGAGGGCTGCCCTCGGGCATGGCTTCAGCTGCAGTTCCACCAAGAGGGAAACTGCTCAGAGTCTACCAGCAGTGTCTCTAGTGCATACTGCAAGTCTCAAGGTATAAGTACAAAGCAAACTGGAACCAGGAAAACCCTCCACAGCACACTAAATTAATAACCTGGATGCACACTAAGCACAGGTACCAGACCAGTTTAGCTGTGGCAGCATAATTAACCAGAGGAGTTATGATGTGACTTTTCTTTTCAAGAACATTTCAGGACTGTTAAGATGGTCAGTATACAACTGACAAATTAACCTGGAATATAAGCTGGAGGACCACTGAAACTTAAGACATGAGATTTTTTTTACTACCAGTTGCATCTATACCACGTAGTAAATTCCAAAGCTCTATAGAAACATGGCTCATAGTATTTGAAGTACTGCTCTTTGTGTGCTGATCCCAGATTACAGCACCTGGACAACTGATTTGAGCAACCACTGAAGCCTTCTCCTGACCATCAGTCTTGATTGCTTGGTGTTCATACAGGCCTATACTGTAATGTGAATAATCATTCAGTGTTGCATTCCCACACTTTTCTGTTTTGATGGAAATTTGGGGCAGGATCGTGGCCTGATTCTGTCAATGTAAAACCCAAAGTTTTCCTTTTGCCCTAGAAGTTTCTAATTTGTGCTCATTTCTATGTTGGATCTCTGTGAAAGCAGTTAAGCAGGATGTCAGCTCCTTTTGATTTTTCTAAGTGCAAGCTTTGTTACGTTTTGCTTAATCTTCCATCCGTATGGTGACATGTAAAACTGAAGCTTGACCGTTTTAAGAGTTCAGCAAGACCCAGCCTCCCAGCAGGCCCCCGCAGGGCACCGTGTCAGATGGTATTAGCGGAAGAACCAAAGCAAGTGTCCCTGCTGCACTGCTTGGACACGTATAACTGGAGCACTCCAGAATCAGAGTGTACTGTGTGTACAACAAACTGTAAGCTCCCTTTAGACCATAGTATAGCTTTCCACACATGCCCTTACAACTAAATTGTACTACAGTAGCTCTAAGAAGTAGCAGTAAAGCAGTAAAGCAGTAAAGCAGTAAAGCAGTAAAACAGCATCTTTGCCTATTTCCCTGTCAGGGTTTAACCCCAGCTGGCAACTGAACACCACACAGCCGCTCGCTCACTCCCCCCACCCCAGCAGGATGAGGGGAAGAGAATTGGAAGGGTAAAAGTGAGAAAACTCGTGGGTTGAGATAAGAACAGTTTAATAATTGAAATAAAATAATA